>CM077154.1:129162693-129353649 GCA_039583875.1 Platanthera guangdongensis | reverse complement strand
GTGGCCATGCACGTGCATTTTAGAGCTGATATCGAGTCGAGTTCACAGCGACTTTGACTCGGCTCGAAATCGAAATTTTTCGACTCGAAATCGAAATTGATTTCGAGTCGAGACGGCAAGACTCGAAATGACTCGATTCCGAGTCGGCTCAAAATCGAATCGAGTCGGCTCGAAATCGAATCGGATCGGCTCGAAATCGAATCGGATCGGCTCAAAATCGAATCAAGTCGGCTCGAAATTGAGCAATTTTTCGTTTTATTTCTAGTTTGCTCAAAATTAAATAGGGCAACTTATAAATTAGCAAATGAAACACTTAAAATCTCATTCATTTTATTTAGGTTTAAAATTTGTTATTTTTAATCTTAAAATAAGAATATATAATAAATACATAATTTTTTAAATTAATTCGAGTTGATTCTAATCATATTTCGAGCACAAACTAGGTGATCTGCTTACGCGCCTCGACCTCGATGGCACTATCAGCCTCGGACAGGGGCCTCAGGCTGGGGGTCACTAAAGAATACCCATACTCGGGTTCACCCCCGGTAGTGGAATCAATCACTGCAACGAACTGGCGTCGCGGGCACTCAGAAGATTTGTGTCCGAGCTCCATACACTTGAAGCATCGAATTTACTCGAATAAGAATATATTAATAAATACATAATTTTGTTATTTTATCTTAGAATAAGAATATATTAATAAATAATAATTTTTGAATTAATTCGAGTTAATTTTTTAATTAACTCGAAATCGACTCGAAATCAGATTCGAGTCAAATTGAGTCGAATCAATTTTAACAGATTCCGATTGACACAATTTTCGAACGATTTTCGAGAGACTTTCGAGTTCGAATAATATGCTCAGCCCTAGTGCAGTTCCCGGATTTGTGCTGCCGCGGGGCCACCAAACACGCCCCATATTTTTTACCAAAACGACATCCTATCATTAGGTCATCATACTTTAGCGGTCGTGGACAATCTGAGCCCCAAAAATGGAGTCACCATTACTTTTAATACCACAAATTCGGACGCAAACCCCACTATTGCCCTAAATTGTAAAACTATGTTTTTTTTTTTGTTTTCAAGAGTTGTTGTTTGGCGCTGGAAGTGAGAACGCTCTGAATTAGAGTGGTGTGTGGAACTAAGAATGCTCTGAATTAGAGCGGTGTGAATATGTGGAATATTAAGGTCTAACTGCTTGAATGAGAGTTGAGTTTATCAAACAGGTTTAAAGGAGCTCTGACGTTTTTCTCCTAATAGAGATAGGAGTAAAAAAGATGTCAAAACAAACAGATACAAGTCTCCCAATCCAACTTTTCTCCTTGCAATAATTTACTCTCTTCCTCTTGAATCCTCAAAGAAGTCATTACATAAATGCTTTTGTTGAGAGCTCACCTCTCCATTGAAGAACTTAAGCCAACATTTGTGGCCTTGAAAAATTAGCAGGTTCAATAGCAGTTTCATATATAGGCACGGGCCTCCGGCCCGATGGCCATGCGCCACAGTACCCGGCCGGCGACGGCGGGCTTCGCGCCGCCCACCCGCTCGAAGCAGACGCAGCCTTTTTGGGGTCAAGATGGTATCAAAACGAAAAGTGATCAACATGAAAGTTGTAGATCTCGGCGAGACGAACACTTTTCATGGTGATCACTTTTTGATTTGGAGCCGTCTTGGCTTCCGATTTGGGCCTTGAGATCGGAGGCGGCGAGAGGCTGTACTGTAGCACTCTCGCCGCCCCGATTTTGAGGCCCAAATCGGAAGCCAAGACGACTTCAAATCAAAAATTGATCAACATGAAAGTTGTAGATATCGGCGAGACGAACAACTTCATGTTTATCAACTTTTGATTTGGAGCTGTCTTGGCTTCCGATTTGTGCCTCGAAATCGGGGGCATCGAGAGGCTGTATTGTAGAACTCTCGCCGCCCCGATTTCGAGGCCAAAATCGGAAAGCCAAGACGGTTCCAAATCAAAAAGTGATCACCAAAAAGTTGTTCGTCTTGCCGAGATCTACAATTTTCATGTTGATCACTTTTCGTTTTGAGACTATTTTGACCCCCAAAAAGTAGCGCCCCTTGTAAGTTTGAAGCTTTTGGGTTTAAATATAGAATTCCATAATGAATGATTAAAATTAGGTGGGTTTGTAGGCTTGCGGGCTGCCGGTCTTATCTTTAATTCTATGAACAGGCGGGTTTGCGGGCTGTTTTTAAATTTGGGTTTTAGCGGGCTTTTTTATGCTATCTACCTAACTTTAAAATCCTCTATAGTAGGTTTAGGACCCCTAGTAAAATGTGAAGAGAGAGGGTTAGTTTGATCCAACGATTCATGATCAAAACTCTGAAATCCGACGGTCACCTAATTTCCTTCCAATTTCGAACTCATGCTATTGGCAGACCTCAGTATTTCTTTATAATATGGTATATATATACTATTCTAAAAAGATATATGATGTTCTGTCAATAGCGTGAGTTCGAAAATAGATGGAAAATAAGTGTCGTCGGATTTGAGTGTTTTGATCCAGAACCGAGGGATCTGGGGCTACAAATAACAAATTTGGTTTGCAAATAAAAAAAATCCAAAAAACCTCCCTCTCTCTCTCTCTCCTAAAACCCGATCCAGCATTCTCCCCCCCCAAAAAAAAAAAATTGCCGCACATTTCCGTCCTCCCGGCCGGCGGCGGAGCCGCAGGCGACCTGCCCGACACCCACCGGCGGACTCGTCGGAGGCCGGCAAGGCCGCCGAGGGGTGCCGCTCCGGCCGCCGGCGGCTCTGCCGGCGGCCGGGAGGATGCAACTGCGTGCGGAGCCCGTGTCGCACGCAATTTCTTTATTTTTTTAATTTTAAAAAATAATAAATAGATTATTAATTTATAATAAATTTAAATTTAAAATATAAATTATTTATTTCTAAATTTAAATTTAAAATATAGATTATTAAATTTAAAATAATTAAAACAATCCGCCGGGGGCGGGCGACGAAGCCCGTCGTGAGGGGCGGGCGAAGCCTGCCGTGAGGGGCGGGCGAAGCCCGCAGCTGCTGGCCGTGTACTGTCGCGCAGGGCATGAGGGCCGGAGGTCGGGTACTGTGGCGCGTGGCCATCGGGCCGGAGGCCCGTGCCTGTCACGCCCGATGGCTACGCGCCACAGTACCCGGCCGGCGACGGCGGGCTTCGCAACAGTACCGAACCGCCTGCTTTTTATAAAAAAATAAACATTAAATTAAAAAATAAAACATTTTTAAATTAAAAATAAAACATTAAATTAAAAAAATAAGAAAATAAAACATTAAAAAGCAGGCGGATGAACAGTGGCGTGAGCACTGTTCACCGGCCTGCCTTTTCAATGTTTAATTCTATAAAAAAAAATTTAAATTTTTTTTTAATTGATAATGAAATTATAACAGACGAGTGAACAGTGCACATTGTTCACCCGCGTGTTATATTCCACACCGCCGGTCAAAATCACCTCAAGAGGTTTAAATATTGTTTTCCGCAATATTTGTTTGAAATCAGGCGGGTTGGCCAGCTTGTTGGCTGTGGCGGACTGGGCTTAAAATCTGTGAACTGTGTGTGTGGGCGGCTTGCGGACTGAGCTGCTTAAATTGCGGGTTAATCAAATTTTGAAATTATTTCATGTAGGTTTAGGACTGTCTTAAAGTAGGTTTAGGAGGCCTATAAGAAATTTTGAGAGGGGGTTGGTTTGTTCCAACGGTTCATGATCAAAACTCTGAAATCCGACGACCATATAATTTCCTTCAAATTTCGAACTCATGTTATTTGCAGACATCAGTATTTTTTTATAATATGTATATATATATATGTATATATATATATATATATATATATATATATATATATATATATATATATATATATATATATATATATATATATATATATATATATATATATATATGCTTAAAAAAGCTTGAGCTTGTATATGTTATTATATATATGAGTTTGGAATATATAAGCTCAAGTTTTTTTAAGCCTAAAAAAGATTGAATTGGTTCTCCCACAATACATGTCGGAATTATGTAAATAATATATGCATTTCATAGCAAAGAATGAGATCTACAGCTTTCATGTTGAACATTTTTTCAAAATTTGCATGGTTTAACCATAATTTGGCCCCTAAAGGTTGCTGGCTTGAATTTTGAAATTTATTATTATTATATTCATTTGGAACTAGCACCCTTTTGAGCGAGATTTCGTCAAAACCTTGCACATTTTGAAAGAATGTTCCACATGAAAGTTGTAGATCTCGGTTTTTGCTACAAAATGCATGTATTATTTGTCTAATTCTGATATGTATTGTGTGAGAACCAGCTCAAGTTTTTCTATGCTTAAAAAATCATATATATATATCTATATATATATATATATAATATATATATATATATATATATATATATATATATATATATATATATATATATATATATATATATATATATATATATATATACTAGCATCTTCGAACGGGCTTCGCCCGTTCTCGATGCGTCGCCCGCAATCAAGCGGGCTTCGCCCGCTTGACCCCCCGGCGGGCTTCGCCCGCCCCCCATCGGGCTTCGCTCGCCCCAATTTTTTTGAAGCTCGTCCCCTCCAGCGGGCACCGGCGGGCTTCGCTCGTTCTCGATGTGTCGCTGCGGGCTTCGCCCGCAATCAAGCGGGCTTCGCCCGCTTGACCCCCCGGCGGGCTTCGCACGCCTCCCGACGGCTTTGCCCGCCTCCGAAAAATTTAAATATTTATATAATTTAATAAATAATTATTATTTTTTAAATCAAATTGTAATTTAATAAATCATTATATAATATTTTTTTATTTTTTATATTTTTTTATAAAAAAATCAAAAAAATCAAAAAACAAAATCCCGATGCCCCCCCCCCCCCCCGTTCCGCCTGCCTCCAGCCGAATCCCTCTGCCGCCGGTGGCGGAGCCGCCGGCGGCCTGCCCGGCGCCCACCGGCGGGTTCGCCGGCCTCCGGCGAACCCGCCGGGGGTTGTCCGGCGGCGAGCGGGCAGGGCCACCGCCGGCGGTGCCCCTGCCCGCTCGCCGCCGGACAACCCCGGCGGGTTCGCCGGAGGCCGGCGAACCCGCCGGTGGGTGCCGGGCAGGCCGCCGGCGGCTCCGCCGCCGGCGACAGAGGAGTTGGGCGGGACCGTGTGCGGAACGGGAGGGGCATCGGGCGGAATTCCTGGATGAATAGTAAATCGGGATGAGCTGTTTTTAATTGCAGGCCAATATGGATGAATCCAATGGCCAGAATCCATTTCCTGAAGATCGGACGGTCCAGATTCCTTTCATGGTGTGATCCAAATATGACTATTGTATTATATAATAAAGATATATATATATATATACGAGCATCTTCGCACGGGCTACGCCCGTGCTCGATGCTCTCGGGCGGCTTTCGGCCGCATCCAGGCGGGCTTTGCCCGCCTCCAAACAGGCTTCTCCCGTGTTTGATGCGTCATTGCGGGATGCGCCCGCATCAAATCGGGATGCACCCACATTAAGACGAGCATTTCGCACAATATATATATATATAAGTACTCAAAATAACCGTAAAAATATAAATCAATATTACAATTTTTATTTTATATAAAAAAATTATGTTTTGTCGTAAAAACATTAATTTCACACAATATTTATCTCCCTCTTCTTTTTCTCCCTTCCTCGTCTCTTTTCTTCTCTCTCCTCCTCTCTCTCTCTCTTTCTCTCTCTCCCTCCTCTCTCTCTCCCAACTCTCTCTCCTCATCTCATGATCTCTCTCATGATCCAATGGCTCTTGTTTGTTCTATGGTGTGCATCCAAATACCTATATTGCTTTATATAATAAGATATATATATATAGAGAGAGAGAGTTATATATATAGTTATATATAAGGTTATTACTTATATGCAAATATAAGTAAGTAAATGGTGATACAAATGATTATATACTTCTTGTTGCGGACTAACTCGATGTCCCGGTCGGGCCGGATTTGTTCGAACCATCTTAGCTCACGAGGCGGTCGAGCGCGCACACAGTCAATGAAAGCACAAAGTTGACACAAGATGTGATGACGTGGAAAAACCCTTAAACGGGTAAAAAATCACGTGAACGGGTCTGTGACGATCAAATTCCACTAGATTTAGGTGTTTACAGTGTGTTGGAGAATCGGGGGGACAGGCCGCTCCCGTTACAGCTTGGGGGGAGAGAGAAACTATGACTCCCGGCGGGCAACAGGCTGCGCCGCGGGAGTAGCTTGAACGTTGGAGTGCGTGGGGACGATCCCGGTGGGAACGGCGGCGGCAGGCGAACGACAGACGACGGCGGCCGGCGGCCGGCGGCGGCCCGGCCGGGAGGCGGACAACAGCGGGTCGGCCGGTGGGCGGCGGTCGACGGGGGCGGCGGCGGGCGGCCGACAGCAGCGTTCATGGAGGGGTGGGACCCATGGGGTGTGTGGCGGGCCCCACCCCCCATGATTTCCTGCTCATGAGAGTTCATGGAGGGGGTGGGCCACCCATGACCCATTTTGAGGGGAGGTCATGGGGGGCTATAAATGAAGGTGGAACCCATCAATTGCCCCCTAAATCTCTGCTATCCGAGAGCAAAGTGAGCAAGAGAGGAGAGATTTTTCTTGGTTCCTGCTGTCATGACGGCTTCCGGTGAGAGGGCTGAGGCAGCGGCGGCGACCAGTACGTCCAAGGTATTCGGAGGGAGCCCGACGAATGATGATGGCCTACCGATGCGAAGGCGGGGGGCATGCTCACTGCTTACGCGCGTCGGCGGCGCGGGAAGGCTGCGCGCACCGGCGGTGCGCACCCGTGGAGGCCGGCTGCGCGCGGCCCTGGCCGGGCGTTGCACAGACCGCGCGCGCGAGCGGGCCGCGGGAGTGTGCGCGAGCAGGCTGTGCGCGCAAGCCGCGTGCGCGACCCGGTCGCGCGCGCGCGAGCAGGTTGCGTGTGCGCGCGCAGGCCGCTCGCGCGAGCAAGCCGTGCGTGCGAGCAGGCCGCGCGCGCAAGCAGGCCGCGCGCGCACGTGCAGGCCGCGCGAGCAGGCCGCGCGCGCGAGCAGGCCGCGCGCGCGAGCAGGCCGCGCGCGCGAGCAGGCCGCGGGCTCGCGAGCAGGCCGCACGCGCGAGCAGGCCGCGCAAGCCGCGCGCGCGCTAGCAGGCCGCGCATGCCGCACACGCGGGCAGGCTGCCTGCGTAGGCTGCTCGAGCGGGGTTTTGCGCGCATGCGGGCTGCATGCGCGCGGTTTGCGTGCGCGGGTCATGTGGCGTGCAATGCCCCTGCTATGTTCATGCTTGCGCGGGCGCCCTCTTTCGCGTGCCACTTGGGTTGCTTGGTCGCGCTTTTCTTGAACTTTTGATTTTTGCTCCGTGCAGGTCTCGAAGCGCTCCTCCGACCCAATGTGTTTGTGTTCCTCTTTAACTGAAGATGACATGGATATTTGGAGGAAGAAGTATGGGTTGTCTGCTGATTTGGAAGTGAGGATCCCGCGTCCTGAGGAGCGGGTTCAAAATCCTCCTCGTGGCTGGCTGATGATTTGCGAAGTTTCTCTGAGGTCCGGCTTCCGTTTCCCGCCGTGCGAGGAGGTGGTCGAGATCTTGAGGTTTTGTGGGGTGCCTATTTCCCAGTTCGTCCCGGCCGGGATTGCTCAGATCATGGGCTTAGTTGCTTTCTTCCGCGAGCATGGAGGCCGGTTTTCTCTAGACCAATTTCGGGATTGGTGCGATGTTCGTTCGATGGCGGCGAGCGGATGGAGGTATGCAGCAACAAGGCCTGGTTGGAGTTTGAGGCCCGCAAAGACCGTCGCCATGGCAACACTTTGTTTGGATATATCAAGAATTCATGGAGTCTTCCTGAAGTGTGGGATATGCTTCCTGATCGTTGCCGCCGTGTGAGGGGGAAGGAGCGGGATTTTTCCCCGGTGATTGGGTTTTCTGTGCCTCGTGAGTTGTCAATCGTCTGTTTAGTATTTAGGTTTATGTGGAGGAGAAGCGATTGGTGCAGTGTGGTATTTCGGCAGACCCAGGCCGGCCGGCGGAGACTTCTCGAGGAGGGGATCGCAAGAGGAAAGTTGTGACGGCACCTCCTAGCGACCTTGATGTGGTGGTAGTGGTGACCTCTGATGCTTGTCTTGCTTTTATAACTTGTGGGACAGATTTCATAAAGTGATAAAAGTTGAAGAACTGATTTGATGATTTTGCCTAAAATTAATTAATTTAATTTTTTATACCTCAAGATCTAAATTTTGACAAACTCGAAATTTGGTCGTCTTGATCAAACGGACACGAAAACACACCAACAACGACGGACCGCTAAATCCGCGCTAACTAAACGCCCTTACCCAAAAATTACTCTAATTAAAAGATTAAAATTAATTATTGAAAATTCAGGGACGTTACAGGAAATGCCCGCGAAGGGGGTCGAGCCCCGCGCACGCACGCGACCCGGACACGCCGGCGCGCACAGCTAATGTGTGTCCAACCAGTGCACACGCGGTCGTGCACTGCGCGCGCTTGGCCAGCATGCACGCACGGCCTGCTTTTCTCGCGGTGGTATCCCTTGGTGCTGTGTTTTTGCTGTTCTCGCTCACCGCGCGGCTTCCTTTCTTCCCACGGCTTATCTATCTGCGGCAAATTCCGCACTTGGTTGTGGCATCTCCCGTTGTCGTTGGTGGCTTCTCACCAAGATCGTGCGGCCTTCCCTGTTCGCATTCTGACGGTTAGACCTCCTCTGGTCGCTTTCTGCGCGCTCTTGCGGCCCGCCCTTCGGGGTTCTTGTTCGCTCTCTTCCCAGCGGGCTCCTGCTTCCGTCCGCTGCTGCTGGCCACTGTGGCTTGGTTCTCGGTGCGGCCTCCGCCTCTGGCTGCGGCCTGCTTCTCCTCTGTTGTTACTGCTAGTTCTGTCTGGCACACCGTATTCATCCTTGTCGACCGACTTCCGTGTAGCTGCTTCGCGAATGGACTTGGTTTGTTTCCAAGGCTTTTTCCCTTATCAACTTTTGTTAATAGAGGCTAACTTTGTTCTTTTCTTTTTTGTGGAGATCGAGACCCAGGCGCAGATTGCATTGACCTAGAATGATCATTGTTAAAATTCAACAAACCGCAGACGCCCCCTTGGATACCCTGTTGAAAACTCAACAAACCGAAGGAGGATACGCCCACTTATAATGTTGAAAGTTTTCCCGGATCGTGGAGTTAGCAGGGGTTATCTCAACAAAGCAGTAACAACCAGCAACACATGCAGCACAAGCTTCTTTATTGATCAAGAGCAAACTTCTTTACAAGGCGAGACATACATGGCGAGACATGCTTCACCAAAACCCAACACCGGGAGAGCAGAGACAGTTACAAAGACAAGAACAAAAAACAAGCCGCGCGGACTCAATCAATAAGCCGCCGACCTACTGCTGTGGAGTCCGCTCAGTCCGCTATGTCGCCAGACCGCAACCCAAGCCGCACGGACTCACCCTTATTCCAATGCTTAGCTCTTCACCGCCGATCTGCAGGCCGCCTGACCGCGAGGTCGCATAACCGCCAGACCGCACAAGCTGCGTCACCGAATGGAACAGTCCGCCTGAAGCAGGCGACTTCCTGAACCCCGAACCAAGTTGCCAAAGAGAAGATCGCCTGGTCGCTATCCGCGACCTGCTGTTTACCGCCTGTTGCTTAACCGCAGAGTCCGCACTGTCCCTGACCGCAATCAGAGCCAAGTCCTGGCTTTCCAGCGCTATCCGCACAACCTGCACAGCACAACCGGGTCAACTCTCTATCCGCGCGGACAGCAAAGTCCAAACCGCAGCAACTAACGCGAGCTCAATTACTGTTCACTTACTTCGGTCTAGGTCCGTTATTCCTGATGTGACATGGGTCCTATTTATAGGCACGACGATGAGTATGGTCACAGCCCTAGCCGATAGGATCACCGCCACATCCCGCAGCTAGAACAAGTGTGTCCTCCAGCCCGCGGACACACATTTCAGTTCGCCGCTCATGTGCAGATAGTCAGTCCGCCCCAGCTTCTCCAAGGCCGGACTCCAATATCCAGCCCGCCTTGCCGCCAGAGACCAAGCCAGGACCACCACAGCCGGACTCCACAACAGCCGTGTCCGCCATTCTGCGGACAAGGCATCATCCCGCAAAACCCGAGCCCGCAGCCTCGCCATCAAGGCACCTGCCGGACTCAGCGGACACCCGGCTTCCGTCCGCATATCCCAAGTCCATTGCCTCATTGCCAAGGCACCTCCGGACTTAGCGGACACGCCAATCCAGTCTGCTAACAGCAGACTCCAGTCCGCAACTCCTGAGTCCATAACCTCATCACAAGGCTAAACCGGACTCAGCGGACGCTGGCTCCAGTCCGCACGCTCCTGCACAAGCAATTCTCCAGTCTGCATTACCCCAAGCTAGCAAACAAGGTAACAGCACTTCTACTACGCTTGGCGGACTGAGAAACCAGCCCGCGCTCCACTGCGCGATCTCCCCGGACTGAGCCATCCTGGACTTGGTTCAGATCACACCAAGTCTAGTCCACTGGCCACAAGGGCCAGTCCGCACTTACTGGCGGACACTGGATCTAGCCCGCCATACCGGGCGACCTCCAGTTTCTATCCGCGCTGACCGGCGGTCTCCGCGGCTTCCTCTTGTCGCTTCACTAGAGCAAGACCAAGGAAACTGCCAAACCGGTCTGTCGAGCTCCAGTTCATCAGTCCGCTTCATGCCGGACTCCGCGGATAGCATTTCTATACGCCCGGTTACTTCCTGGGAGTCAACCGCCTGCTGAGCATACACTGGCCTGTCAGACCGTTGCTGCTGTCCGCGTAGTCCGCGCGAACAGACCGCCCAGGCCGCCACAGAGCAAACCGCATGCAACATCCCTGCCGACCTAGCAGTCCGCCAACCCTGTCCGCGTAGTCCGTGCGGATAGGTTTCCCAAGCCTTCCATTCACCCACTTTCACTTCACAGAATTCAACACTCCCCCTTGAAGTGAGAAGTGGTGAATAACTCCAGCAGCTCCCGTAACCTTTCACCTGGTCCTTCCGATAGCATCTACGAAGAGATGTCCAAGACATAGTCCTCACCCCGCATATCTTGGACCATGAGGGAGCCCTCCAGCATCTCCAAAAAAGGAGTCATGCTTCCCTCTGCCTTCTTCAGCTTCAACCTCCACTCATGCATCATAGGAGTATCACCAACTTCCTTGGACCCAGAAGCCCAAGCCTTGTTATCTCTGAGAGAAGTCACCTCTTCAGACTTGGTGTCAACCACCTCCTTGATTCTAGGGGGGTCATCACAGCCAAAAGTACCTTGCTCGACCTGAGGGCTAACAAGGAAACACGGGACCAAGTCCGTCGTGTTCCCTTCACTATATCGAGTTGGTGGCTTACTGATCCTCTTCGATCTCCGAAGAACCTGATCATGGCTAACCACCTCCGTTGCTATTGAACCAGCTCCGTTCCCGGGCAAACCCGGAACAATGCTCCCTTTGCTTCCTGAACAAGACGCCTCCTTACTGGAACCAAAAGCACCTGGAGCAACGCTCCCCCTGCTACCTGAACCAGAAGACTCCCCTCTTAAACAAGAACTGCCTGGAACATCGCTCCCCTTGCTTCCTGAACCGGAAGCCTTCGCCTTCGAGCCAGAAGATCCTGGAGCATCGCTCCCCCTTCTTCCCGACTCTGACGCCTTTGCCCCGGAGCTAGAACAACCTGGAGCACCTGGTGACTCAGGCAACTCCACTTCCTTAGCAGCAGCCTCCTTCAGCCCACCATCTGACCTGCTTATCTCTAGCTCCACATAAGAGCTACCCCAATACGGCGTCAACTCATCGAAAACAATGTCTCTCGACACTATGAGTTTCTTCGTCGCAGGATCCATACACCTCCATCTTCTTCTCTGCTCATCATACCCAACAAAAACTAGCTTTGTCTTGAGAGCACCCGGAGAATGTATATAGCAGGTAGATCCAAACACCCGAAGGTGCTTCACTGAGGGCTTTACTCTGAACATCAGCTCATAAGGAGTCTTCATTATGATCGGACTAAGAGGCATTCGGTTGATGACATGAGCAGCACAGGCCATTCCTTCCGCCCAAAGAGCCTTCGGAATGCCTTTACTCTGAAGCCAACACTTGCAGGTCTCTGTTAACCAACGGATCATCCGAGCTGCAATACTACCTTGTTGTGAAGTATGTCCACAAGAAAGCTCCATCCGGATCCTTTGCTTCCTGCAAAAGCGTGAGAACTCAGTTGAGCCAAACTCACCACCGATACTTGTCCTCAACACCTTGATCCTCCGGCCAAGCTGGCCTTCCACAAGCTTCTTGAACTCCACAAACAAGCGTACCATGTTGGACTTCTTCTTCATAAAGTATACCCAAGTATACCTAGAATAGTCATCAACCAAAATCAGCATGAACCTGCTGCCTCCAAGACTGGTCGTGACGGTCGGTCCCACCAGAGCACAATGGACAACCGCCAATGGTGCGTTACATCTGGATTGTGCTTTGTCAACCATGAAGCGATAGGCTCCACTTTCCTGACATCCCGCACACCCCTAACCATCGCCATAGGATGACAATCTAGGCAAGCCTCTTACGAGTCTTCTTTCCGCCATTGGTTTCAGCTTGTTCATCCCTACATGCCCCAATCTTTCATGCCAGATAGCTGCACTATCACTGGCATTCATCCGATCAACTCCAGAACTAGTTGAAATCCCAACTACGTTCTTCTCCTTCCTCCCTACCTGAGCAACGTTCGCCGAGAGCAAGGTAACCTTGCACTCCTTCCGAAGATGACCTTGCTGCTTGCATTTATAACACCTTGGTCCTTCCTTCCTCTTCCTATCACGCCTAGGAGAAACACTCCTTTCTTCCTGATATGAAGTAGAGGGACCATCTTCCGCAGCAATCTTCACCTCCTTCCTGAACAACCCATCAAGGGAAGTCCAAACCTCCGCAGCTGACCGACATCCACTGATGTGGTCCAAGAGCTCCGATGAGATTACCTGCTTGAGAATAGACTCCGCTTTCGCATTTGCCTCCTTCCAAGCTCTCATCGCCTCAGCATTGCTAGCAGTATCCTCTTGTCTTCCTGCTCCGCATACAACCTCCCAAAGGTCCTCGCCAAGAAGAAGGCTCTTCATACAGGACTTCCACCGTTCACAGTTCATCTCTGTAAGAAGATCAATTCCAAGACAACTTACATCCTCCACTATCATGGTTCTACCACTGGTTTCCTCTACAGAAGAGCACCTACTTCCATTGAGCACTGCTTGACCACTCCAATAACCTGGCTCTGATACCATGTTAAAATTCAACAAACCGCAGACGCCCCCTTGGATACCCTGTTGAAAACTCAACAAACCGAAGGAGGATACGCCCACTTATAATGTTGAAAGTTTTCCCGGATCGTGGAGTTAGCAGGGGTTATCTCAACAAAGCAGTAACAACCAGCAACACATGCAGCACAAGCTTCTTTATTGATCAAGAGCAAACTTCTTTACCAGGTGAGACATACATGGCGAGACATGCTTCACCAAAACCCAACACCGGGAGAGCAGAGACAGTTACAAAGACAAGAACAAAAAACAAGCCGCGCGGACTCAATCAACAAGCCGCCGACCTACTGCTGTGGAGTCCGCTCAGTCCGCTAGGTCGCCAGACCGCAACCCAAGCCGCGCGGACTCACCCTTATTCCAATGCTTAGCTCTTCACCGCCGATCTGCAGGCCGCCTGACCGCGAGGTCGCCTAACCGCCAGACCGCACAAGCTGCGTCACCGAATGGAACAGTCCGCCTGAAGCAGGCGACTTCCTGAACCCCGAACCAAGTTGCCAAAGAGAAGACCGCATGGTCGCTATCCGCGACCTGCTGTTTACCGCATGTTGCTTAACCGCAGAGTCCGCACTATCCCTGACCGCAATCAGAGCCAAGTCCTGGCTTTCCAGCGCTATCCGCACAACCTGCACAGCACAACCGGGTCAACTCTCTATCCGCGCGGACACCAAAGTCCAGACCGCAGCAACTAACGCGAGCTCAATTACTGTTCACTTACTTCGGTCTAGGTCCGTTATTCCTGATGTGACATGGGTCCTATTTATAGGCACGACGATGAGTATGGTCACCGCCCTAGCCGATAGGATCACCGCCACATCCCGCAGCTAGAACAAGTGTGTCCGCCAGCCCGCGGACACACATTTCAGTTCGCCGCTCCTGTGCAGATAGCCAGTCCGCCCCAGCTTCTCCAAGGCCGGACTCCAATATCCAGCCCGCCTTGCCGCCAGAGACCAAGCCAGGACCACCACAGCGGGACTCCACAACAGCCGTGTCCGCCATTCTGCGGACAAGGCATTAGCCCGCAAAACCCGAGCCCGCAGCCTCGCCATCAAGGCACCTGTCGGACTCAGCGGACACCCGGCTTCCGTCCGCATATCCCAAGTCCATTGCCTCATTGCCAAGGCACCTCCGGACTTAGCGGACACGCCAATCCAGTCTGCTAACAGCAGACTCCAGTCCGCAACTCCTGAGTCCATAACCTCATCACAAGGCTAAACCGGACTCAGCGGACGCTGGCTCCAGTCCGCACGCTCCTGCACAAGCAATTCTCCAGTCTGCATTACCCCAAGCTAGCAAACAAGGCAACATCACTTCTACTACGCTTGGCGGACTGAGAAACCAGCCCGCGCTCCACTGCGCGATCTCCCCGGACTGAGCCATCCTGGACTTGGTTCAGATCACACCAAGTCCAGTCCACTGGCCACAAGGGCCAGTCCGCACTTACTGGCGGACACTGGATATAGCCCGCCATACCGGGCGACCTCCAGTTTCTGTCCGCACTGACCGGCGGTCTCCGCGGCTTCCTCTTGCCGCTTCACTAGAGCAAGACCAAGGCAACTGCCAAACCGGTATGCCGAGCTCCAGTTCATCAGTCCGCTTCATGCCGGACTCCGCGGATAGCATTTCTATCCGCCCGGTTACTTCCTGGGAGTCAACCGCCTGCTGAGCATACACTGTCCTGTCAGACCGCTGCTGCTGTCCGCGTAGTCCGCGCGAACAGATCGCCCAGGCCGCCACAGAGCAAACCGCCTGCAACATCCCTGCCGACCTAGCAGTCCGCCAACCCTGTCCGCGTAGTCCGCGCGGATAGGTTTCCCAAGCCTTCCATTCACCCACTTTCACTTCACAGAATTCAACACTCCCCTTGAAGTGAGAAGTGGTGAATAACTCCAGCAGCTCCCGTAACCTTTCACCTGGTCCTTCCGATAGCATCTACGAAGAGATGTCCAAGACATAGTCCTCGCCCCGCATATCTTGGACCATGAGGGAGCCCTCCAGCATCTCCAAAAAAGGAGTCATGCTTCCCTCTGCCTTCTTCAGCTTCAACCTCCACTCATGCATCATAGGAGTATCACCAACTTCCTTGGACGCAGAAGCCCAAGCCTTGTTATCTCTGAGAGAAGTCACCTCTTCAGACTTGGTGTCAACCACCTCCTTGTTTCTAGTGGGGTCATCATAGCCAGAAGTACCTTGCTCGACCTGAGGGCTAACAAGGAAACACGGGACCAAGTCCGTCGTGTTCCCTTCACTATATCGAGTTGGTGGCTTACTGATCCTCTTCGATCTCCGAAGAACCTGATCATGGCTAACCACCTCCGCTGCTATTGAACCAGCTCCGTTCCCGGGCAAACCCGGAACAATGCTCCCTTTGCTTCCTGAACAAGACGCCTCCTTACTAGAACCAAAAGCACCTGGAGCAACGCTCCCCCTGCTACCTGAACCAGAAGACTCCCCTCTTAAACAAGAACTGCCTGGAACATCGCTCCCCTTGCTTCCTGAACCGGAAGCCTTCGCCTTCGAGCCAGAAGATCCTGGAGCACCCCCTTCTTCCCGACTCTGACGCATTTGCCCCAGAGCTAGAACAACCTGGAGCACCTGGTGACTCAGGCAACTCCACTTCCTTAGCAGCAGCCTCCTTCAGCCCACCATCTGACCTGCTTATCTCTAGCTCCACATAAGAGCTACCCCAATACGGCGTCAACTCATCGAAAACAATGTCTCTCGACACTATGAGTTTCTTCGTCGCAGGATCCATACACCTCCATCTTCTTCTCTGCTCATCATACCCAACAAAAACTAGCTTTGTCTTGAGAGCACCCGGAGAATGTATATAGCAGGTAGATCCAAACACCCGAAGGTGCTTCACTGAGGGCTTCACTCCGAACATCAGCTCATAAGGAGTCTTCATTATGATCGGACTAAGAGGCATCCGGTTGATGACATGAGCAGCACAGGCCATTCCTTCCGCCCAAAGAGCCTTCGGAATGCCTTTACTCTGAAGCCAACACTTGCAGGTCTCCGTTAACCAACGGATCATCCGAGCTGCAATACTACCTTGTTGTGAAGTATGTCCACAAGAAAGCTCCATCCGGATCCCTTGCTTCCTGCAAAAGCGTGAGAACTCGGTTGAGCCAAACTCACCACCGATACTTGTCCTCAACACCTTGATCCTCCGGCCAAGCTGGCCTTCCACAAGCTTCTTGAACTCCACAAACAAGCGTACCATGTTGGACTTCTTCTTCATAAAGTATACCCAAGTATACCTAGAATAGTCATCAACCAATATTAGTATGAACCTGCTGCCTCCAAGACTGGTCGTGACGGTCGGTCCCACCAGAGCACAATGGACAACCGCCAATGGTGCGTTACATCTGGATTGTGCTTTGTCAACCATGAAGCGATAGGCTCAACTTTCCTGACATCCCTCACACCCCCGACCATCGCCATAGGATGACAATCTAGGCAAGCCTCTTACGAGTCTTCTTTCCGCCATTGCTTTCAGCTTGTCCATCCCTACATGCCCCAATCTTTCATGCCAGATAGCTGCACTATCACTGGCATTCATCCGATCAACTCCAGAACTAGTTGAAATCCCAACTACGTTCTTCTCCTTCCTCCCTACCTGAGCAACGTTCGCCGAGAGCAAGGTAACCTTGCACTCCTTCCGAAGATGACCTTGCTGCTTGCATTTATAACACCTTGGTCCTTCCTTCCTCTTCCTATCACGCCTAGGAGAAACACTCCTTTCTTCCTGATATGAAGTAGAGGGACCATCTTCCGCAGCAATCTTCACCTCCTTCCTGAACAACCCATCAAGGGAAGTCCAAACCTCCGCAGCTGACCGACATCCACTGATATGGTCCAAGAGCTCCGATGAGATCACCTGCTTGAGAATAGACTCCGCTTTCGCATTTGCCTCCTTCCAAGCTCTCATCGCCTCAGCATTGCCAGCAGTATCCTCTTGTCTTCCTGCTCCGCATACAACCTCCCAAAGGTCCTCGCCAAGAAGAAGGCTCTTCATACAGGACTTCCACCGTTCACAGTTCATCTCTGTAAGAAGATCAATTCCAAGACAACTTGCATCCTCCACTGCCATGGTTCTACCACTGGTTTCCTCTACAGAAGAGCAACTACTTCCATTGAGCACTGCTTGACCACTCCAACAACCTGGCTCTGATACCATGTTAAATTTCAACAAACCGCAGATGCCCCCTTGGATACCCTATTGAAAACTCAACAAACCGAAGGAGGATACGCCCACTTATAATGTTGAAAGTTTTCCCGGATCGTGGAGTTAGCAGGGGTTATCTCAACAAAGCAGTAACAACCAGCAACACATGCAGCACAAGATTCTTTATTGATCAAGAGCAAACTTCTTTACAAGGCGAGACATACATGGCGAGACATGCTTCACCAAAACCCAACACCGGGAGAGCAGAGACAGTTACAAAGACAAGAACAAAAAACAAGCCGCGCGGACTCAATCAACAAGCCGCCGACCTACTGCTGTGGAGTCCGCTCAGTCCGCTAGGTCGCCAGACCGCAACCCAAGCCGCGCGGACTCACCCTTATTCCAATGCTTAGCTCTTCACCGCCGATCTGCAGGCCGCCTGACCGCGAGGTCGCCTAACCGCCAGACCGCACAAGCTGCGTCACCGAATGGAACAGTCCGCCTGAAGCAGGCGACTTCCTGAACCCCGAACCAAGTTGCCAAAGAGAAGACCGCATGGTCGCTATCCGCGACCTACTGTTTACCGCATGTTGCTTAACCGCAGAGTCCGCACTGTCCCTGACCGCAATCAGAGCCAAGTCCTGGCTTTCCAGCGCTATCCGCACAACCTGCACAGCACAACTGGGTCAACTCTCTATCCGCGCGGACACCAAAGTCCAGACCGCAGCAACTAACGCGAGCTCAATTACTGTTCACTTACTTTGGTCTAGGTCCGTTATTCCTGATGTGACATGAGTCCTATTTATAGGCACGACGATGAGTATGGTCACCGCCCTAGCCGATAGGATCACCGCCACATCCCGCAGCTAGAACAAGTGTGTCCGCCAGCCCGCGGACACACATTTCAGTTCGCCGCTCCTGTGCAGATAGCCAGTCCGCCCCAGCTTCTCCAAGGCCGGACTCCAATATCCAGCCCGTCTTGCCGCCAGAGACCAAGCCAGGACCACCACAGCGGGACTCCACAACAGCCGTGTCCGCCATTCTGCGGACAAGGCATCAGCCCGCAAAACCCGAGCCCGCAGCCTCGCCATCAAGGCACCTGCCGGACTCAGCGGACACCCGGCTTCCGTCTGCATATCCCAAGTCCATTGCCTCATTGCCAAGGCACCTCCGGACTTAGCGGACACGCCAATCCAGTCTGCTAACAGCAGACTCCAGTCCGCAACTCCCGAGTCCATAACCTCATCACAAGGCTAAACCGGACTCAGCGGACGCTGGCTCCAGTCCGCACGCTCCTGCACAAGCAATTCTCCAGTCCGCATTACCCCAAGCTAGCAAACAAGGCAACAACACTTCTACTACGCTTGGCGGACTGAGAAACCAGCCCGCGCTCCACTGCGCGATCTCCCCGGACTGAGCCATCCTGGACTTGGTTCAGATCACACCAAGTCCAGTTCACTGGCCACAAGGGCCAGTCCGCCCTTACTGGCGGACACTGGATCTAGCCCGCCATACCGGGCGACCTCCAGTTTCTGTCCGCACTGACCGGCGGTCTCCGCGGCTTCCTCTTGCCGCTTCACTAGAGCAATACCAAGGCAACTGCCAAACCGGTCTGCCGAGCTCCAGTTCATCAGTCCGCTTCATGCCGGACTCCGCGGATAGCATTTCTATCCGCCCGGTTACTTCCTGGGAGTCAACCGTCTGCTGAGCATACACTGGCCTGTCAGACCGCTGCTGCTGTCCGCGTAGTCTGCGCGAACAGACCGCCCAGGCTGCCACAGAGCAAACCGTCTGCAACATCCCTGCCGACCTAGCAGTCCGCCAACCCTGTCCGCGTAGTCCGCGCGGATAGGTTTCCCAAGCCTTCCATTCACCCACTTTCAATTCAACTTTTATTAATAGAGGCAAACTTTGTTCTTTTCTTTTTTGTGGAGATCGAGACCCAGGCGCAGATTGCATTGACCTAGAATGATCATTACGTGAGCCTGAAGGATGGGTATCTTACTCTTCAGGAGAAGCTTCGATCGACGATGAGTTCGCTTGCCTTTTTTAGGGAGGAACATGACAAGGACATTGCGTGGTTCCGCCGAGTTGGCTCGGGGCTGAAGTCTGAGCTAGAGGACGCTCGTGCGGCTTTGGAAGTGGAGAAGACTTTGGTGGAGCGGACCACTCAGATGTTGATGCATTTGAAGGAGGAGACTTCAAGCTTGGGAGCCCAGTTACAGGCGGCTCAGGAGGAGGTCTCAGGCCTCGAGACTCAGCTTTAAGCGGCGAAGGCGCAGGTGGAGACGCTATCCTCTAATGGCCATGCGTCAGAGCTGAAGGCTGCAGGGCTCGCAGAGTACTTGGAGTCGCTGGACTATATGCGAGACCGTAGCCTGATCGCAGAGGAGGTTCGTGACGATATTTGGTCCAAGGAGGTGGAGCCTCAGATGGATGATATACGCAAGTTGGCGCTCCGACGCAGTGCCTCAAAGGCTTTTCGCTTTGTTAGCAAGAGCCTGGGGTGTGATACCTCCAGCTTCAGTTTTACAGATGTCTCTGAGGATGAGCATTTTGATACTGAAGACGAGTAGTAGTACTTTTGTCATTGTATGCTTACATTTGATTGTACTTTGTTTTGCCCCTTATTTGGGCTTGGTTGTTTTTGCTGATGGTATTTGTATCTTTCCAGCTTTTCCTTGTTACGACATCTTCATCGTTTCTATGTCAGTCAGTAGTTTGTTCGTATTGGCTTGCTTTTTACCTTGCATAGCTTAGGTTTGTGTCTCATGGTGAGTGAGTGATGTTTGCCACTAGGTTTGCGCGAGGGTTGCTCGTGGTTTTGTTGCGCGAGGGATGTTCGCGGCTTCTTCGCGAGAGGGGCAGACCCCCACGGTGTTGCGCGAGGGTTGCTCGCGGCTTAGTTTGCGCGAGGGTTGCTGGCGGCTTCTTCGTGAGGGGGGCAGGCCCCCACGGTGTTGCGCTAGGGTTGCTCACGGCTTAGTTGCGTGAGGGATGCTCGCGGCTTCTTCGTGAGGGGGGGGGGGGGGGGCAGGCCCCCACGGTGTGGCGCGAGGGTTGCTCGCGGCTTCGTTTGCGCGAGGTTTGCTCGCGACTTCTTCGTGAGGGGAGGGGAGGCCCCCACGGTGTTACGCGAGGGTTACTCGCGGCTTAGTTGCGTGAGGGATGCTAACGGCTTCTTCATGAGGGGGGCAGGCCCCCACGGTGTGGCGCGAGGGTTGCTCGCGGCCTCGTTGCACGAGGGATGCTCGCGGCTTCTTCGCGAGGGGGCATGCCCCCACGGTTTTGCGCGAGGGTTGCTCGCGGCTTAGTTGCGCGAGGGATGCTCGCGGCTTCTTCGTGAGGGGCAGGCCCCCACGGTGTTGTGCGAGGGTTGCTCGCGGCTTAGTTGCATGAGGGATGCTCGCGGCTTCTTCGTAAGGGGGGCAGGCCCCCACGGTGTGGCGCGAGGGTTGCTCGCGGCTTAGTTTGCGCGAGCGTTGCTCGCAGCTTCTTCGTGAGTGGGGCAGGCCCCCACGGTGGCATGCCGAAGAATGTAAGTACTCAATCCGACCATCAGAGAACGTAGGTGCTCAATCTGGGTGCCACAGAATGTAAGTGCTCAATCCGGGTACCTGAGAACGTAAGTGCTCAATCTAATTGCATGACACCCAGTCTGGACAAACTGTTATATTAATAAAACAACGAAAAGATTGTTCTCGCGAACCTGAGCTTGCGGTTTTTACAACTTCAAATAAGTAAATGAGCGGAAAAAGGAGTTGACTCATGGATGAAAATGGCGGGAGCGGGATTGGAAGACGTCCATGAGCGATTGCTAGAGTATTGCGGTGTAGTCAGACTTAGCTTGGATGACTACGAACTGCACGTCATAGTATGCCTGCCGAGATGCTTCTTCAAGAGTGACCGGGAGAGTGATGGTGCCCATGACTGGTACTGGGTCGTCCCCTGAAACACATGCGTTGGCAGATGCTAGCTCAAGGTTGCCCATGGACAGTTTGAGTTGGAGTAATGTGGATAAAAACAGCACATTAACACCCAGCTCTCTGTCCACTAGGACTTGTCTTAATTCGGTGGGTGGCTCGCCAATTCTGACGATTATACATCTCATGCCCTGACTAGGAGGCGATCTCTTTTTTGATAAGAGTTGATCAACCGCCCCCAGACTGTCTAATCGTTTGATTTCTTCCTTCAGCCGATTGCACCCGTTGGTGCTGTGACCTGGTCCCTGGTGGTACTCGCAGTATTTTGACAAATCTCCTCGGCTAGGTGCGAGCGGTCTGGGCCTGTGCAAGGCTGGATGGTCGCGAATCGCTTCAAAGATCTTGCTCTGAGGGGCGTTGAGTGTCGCAAGCAGGCGCAGCTTTTGCTGATTGCAGTTTCTCTTGTGATCAAGGTACCCATTGTTCGCTGGCTCCCTTTTCTGGGCCTTATTTGGACTTGGGTTTTCTGGTGAGGGCTCTCTAATTGTGGCAAACCTTTTGATGAAGAGAGTTGCGAGCTCAATGTAGCTGCTTATCCTTTCCTCTTGTAAAGAATGAACCCAGGCACGAGCTTCCCCTTTCAATGTTGTCGGGAACGTCTTGACCATTAATTGATTCGAAGCGTTGCGCGCGTGCATGACAACTTCGAAATATTCGATGTGTGTCCATGGGTTGTCGGTTCCGCTGAAGTTGTGAATTTCAATGTCGTCTTTCGGGTCTGGTTCTGTCCCGGAGCCAAATGAACCGTAGTTAGGCAGGTGTTTGCTTGGCCCCAGGTTCGTGGTCGAGGCAACGAGTGTCGCCCTGCTTCCGGGATCCCCCTCATAAGGAGGCTTGTCAAGGTGGCGATCATGCATTTCCTGGAATGGTGTTACGAGCGCGGGGGAGCTATTTGTGCTTGAGAACTCCTTCTCTATATCGTACTCCTTGTGCGGGCAGTGTCTGGTTGAGGCGGAGGGTTCGTCTGGTGGTTGTACGCCGGCTTGCTTGAATGGCTGATAAGCTCTCAACAGGTGGGATGTCGGATGCTTCTGCGTCGTGCCTGTGCGGGCGGTACTCAAAGGGGATGTTCTTGAAGTGGACGTTGCCCCCCAGTCCCCCGGGGGTCACGACGATAGTTGTCTCCACGACGCTTGACTTGACGCCGCACTTCTTGTCTCTCGATGGCTTGTTCCTCTTGTTGCGGAGCTTCTTGGGCTGGACGATAATTTGGCTACGACAGGGGGATGACTGGTGTCGCTAATCTTCTGAGTAGAGTGAACATTTTGATCTGTTGTTCCTCCGTTTGGTGGACGCGTCTCTCTAGGGCGTCAACAGTCGCGTACGCATCTTTTGCCTCTTTTGGCGCGCTCGCTAGCGAGTGGGTGCGTGCTGGTTTGGTGGGTCCTCCGAGGATGACTCTTTCAGCAGCATGGGCGTCTCTTTTTGCCATTGGAGCAAGACTTTGAAGCGGCTAAGCTGGTGATCTAACTCCTTCGAAGGATATTGGGAATCGTGTTCCCACAGACGGCGTCAAACTGTTGCAGACTAACTCGATGCCCGGTCGGGCCGGATTTGTTCGAACCGTCTTAGCTCACGAGGCGGTCGAGCGCGCACACAGTCAATGAAAGCAGAAAGTTGACACAAGATGTGATGACGTGGAAAAACCCCTTAAACGGGTAAAAAACCACGTGACCGGGTCTGTGCCGATCAAATTCCACTAGATTTCGGTATTTACAGTGTGTTGGAGAATCAGGGCGACAGACCGCTCCCGTTACAGCTTGGGGGAGAGAGAGAGAGAGAGAAACTATGACTCCCGGCGGGCAACAGGCTGCGTCGCGGGAGTAGCTTGAATGTTGGAGTGCGTGGGAACGATCTTGGTGCTCTGGCGCATTAGGTTGCATTCGCTGGCAGGTTCTGGTCGCCCTCCTCCTTTGGCTTTAGCTGGGACTTGGGCGTTTTTCTGGCTGGTGGTGCTCTGGTGGCTCGTGGTGGCTCGAGGTGGCTGGAGATGGCTGGAGAGCTCTCACCTGAAGAGATAGAAGGAAGCTCTGGGCCGGGAGAAAGTGAAGAATGAAGAGCCCATGGGGTCCTTTTATAGCCTCCAAGGGAAGATCATGGCGGGACCCACCACTAAAGTGGTGGGTTAGTGGGTGGTTACCCTCTTGATCGGACGGCGAGGAGAGCCTCCCCTCGATCGGACGGTGGGGAGGTCGTCCACGGCGACGGGCCGCCACGTCGGCGGGTGGCGAAGGCAGGCGGGCGGCGGCGGACGGCGGCGGCCGTCCGGCGGGCGGCGGCGAGCCGGCCGGGCGGCGGGTTGCGGCGGGCCGGCCGGCCGGCGGCAACGGAGGGCTGCGGCGGGCGGCGGCGGGCCGGCCGACCGGCGGCGGCGGGCCGGCCGACCGGCGGCGGCGGCGGGCGGCGGCGGGCGGGCGACGGCGGTGGCAGTCGGCGACAGTTTTCCCCCATGGGGTGAGTGGCGGGCCCCACCCCCCATGATTTCCTCCTCATGAGAGTTCATGGAGGGGGTGGGCCACCCATTACCCATTTTTGGGGGAGATCATTGGGGGCTTTTCTCCTATAAATGAAGGTGGAACCCATCACTTCTAATTCGTGCTTATAGGGTAACTGTGGTATTCCGTTAAGGATCGATCTCAGCCATCAGATCCGCATTGTGATTAGTGCGGCTTGGTTTTTATATTTAGCTTTATATTAGTACAGTCTTTAATTGCTGAACTGGCCGCCACTCTTCGAGCAGAGCGGACAGATCGAGTTTTAGACTTTTATTTCTGTACAACCTTTAATTACCGAACTGGCCGCCACTCTTCGAGCAAAGCGGACAGATCGAGGTTTAGGCTTTTATTTACGTACATCTTTTAATTGTCGAACTGGTCGTCACTCGTCTAGCAGAGCGGACAGATCAAAGTTTAGACTTTTATTTCAGTACAGTCTTTAATTGCTGAACTGGTCGCCACTCTTCGAGCAGAGCGGACAGATCGGTGTTTAGATTTTTATTTCAGTACAACATTTAATTGTCTAAGTGACCACCACTCTTTGAGCAGAGCGAACCTATCGAGGTTATGACTTTTATTTCAGTATTGCCTCTAAATAATGTCGAACTGGGCGCCACCCTTGTTAGTAGAGCAGAGCAAACAGTTCGATGATTTGTGTTATTCAGTTTTGTCTTAAATTAAGAGTTAACCTGAAGACAGGAGATTCCTTCATGGTCAACTCTAGTTAGACCCAGAGTGGTCGTCGCTCTTGTCGGTAGAGTAGTGCGGACAAGACTGAGGGTATGCATCTTTATTTAGTTTTGTCTATAATTAAGAGTTGGCCTGAAAATGAGACATTCCTTCGGGGTCGACCCTAGTTAGACTTGAACTACCCGTCGCTCTCATCAGTAGAGTATAGCGGACAATTCGATGGTTACTTTTTTCAGTTTTTCTTTTGTTAAGAGTTAACCTGGATATGAGGTTTCCTTCAGGGTTAACCCTATGTAGTGTAGAACCAGACCGCCACACTTGTCAGTTGAGTAGAACGAACGAGTTCGGGGATAAAACTCTTTTATTGGTTTCACTCTTATTTCATAGCTGATTTAGTGACGAAAAATTTCATCAAGGTTAAATCTAAATAAAGCGAGATTCGATTGACTCTCTTGATAAAGTAGGGCGTACGGTTGATGTCGACATCTTAATCGCTTGATAAATCGTTTGGTACTTGGCAAATTATCGATTTAAAGCACAAGATTTGCTTTTGTATGAGTATGGAATTCATATGGCTATTTTGTGAATCAAATTTGTGTTTAACCCAAGAGGTCGCGATTCATGATAAGTCGAGTCAGAGATTTGGGCTTACTAGAGTCACATAGCTATAATTCTGGTTTATAAGTTTGTTGAGCAAGATAAGGTTCCAGCCTTTGACTCAACCCTTGGTTATCTTGGCATTGGCTTATTTGAATTATAAGGGTTTCAATTTTGAACGACCTAATTTCTACTATTTCATATTTATGGTATATTTGTCTTCAATAAGTTGTGCCTTGAGATATGATTCTGTCTTGAATATGTTTGTGTCTTCGAGAAATGTGTCTCGAGATGTGATTCCTTTAGGAATATATTGTGCCTTCGAAAACTGTGCCTCGAGATGTGATTCCTTCTGGAATATGTTATGATTTTGAGAAACGTGTCTCGAGATGTGATTCTCCCGGGAATAGATTGTGTCTTTGAAAAAAATTGTATTGAGATATGATTCCTTCAGAAATATGTTGTGCATTTGAGAAATGTGTGTCGAGATGTGATTCATTCTGCAATATGTTGTGTTTCGAGAAATGTGTCTCGAGATGTGATTCCCTCGGGGATAGATTGTGCCTTCGAAAAAAATGTGTTTCGAGATATGATTCCTTAAGGAATATGTTGTGCCTTTGAGAAATGTATCTTGAGAGGTGATTCCTTCAGGAATATGTTGTCTTTGAGAAATGAGTTTAGAGATATTATTCCTACGGGAATAATATGTGCCTCTGAGATATTATTCTTACGGGATTTAGTTGTGCCGCAGAGATATTGTTCCTGCAGGAATGGGGTGTGCCACCGAGATGCGATTCCTTCGGGATTAGATTGTTCCCTCGACAAATGTGTCGTCAAAATGTGCCTTTGGGAAATATGCCATGAGAAAATATCGGATGACCAACGAGTTTTACTCTGAGGCTACCCGCACGACGGACGTTCTGAGAAGATAACCCGTGCAAAACTATAGAACTACGTGGGTCTAAGACCGTATGCAAGATAGATACGGAGTACATAGACGATGGTCATGAGAAGACCAGCTCGACCCAAATAGATGTCCAAATATCTCCTCCCTTAAAAATACTACTACACTCGATGCTATTAGAGATTGAATTCTATACGTGGTTCTAATGATTTGTCATTTGCACATGTGACATTTGCGGGTAAAGGATATCACCCAGAAGGAGCAGACTTACTCAGTTTTCGGGTATGGAGTTTCTGTGAAAGATAATCTTCCTTTATGAGACTATGTATTTCACATTTCGCGATAAGTTACACATGTTAGCGGTGATTTCCGTCGCGGAACTACTTCCCCTTACTCTAGCATGTTTTGTTGTTCGCTTAACATCATCGTCAAAGCGCGATAAGTGAAACTGAGGAGATACAATGAAGATGGGTGTGTCTCTGTCACCATTTGGTGTCGCGTGTTGGCGGTGGTATCTGGTAGGATCCCCCGCTTGTGTCTTTTTTCATAAACCGAGGGGAGATGGGTTTACAACCTTGACCCTAATGACGAGTTCTATGACGAGCCCCCAGTCGAGCCTCCTAATGATCCGCCGCATCCTGGTGAGGATGAGATTCAAGCGAGTCCCGCATTTATGATTATCATTTTTTGATGTCACTTCCATTATCGTCCTTGACCGCGCCCTAAAGGATAGATATTGTGTGGAACATCCCATATTTAGGGCCCCACCTACTGATAAATCGCACTCTCGATGAGTTTTGGGATGCACCACCTGCTAACCCACCATACGAGTTCTTTATTTTTGTCTCATTGTATAAAGTCACATCTTCTAGTCTATGTACACGATTTTCACCAGGATGGTCATGTCATTCGCGATGACTTTCATATACACCTCCTAGTGAGCCTCTTGATGTGTTACGTTCCCTGAGTGACATTTGGTTCGTTACGAGCACATATTTGAGTGTAGATGTTCCGTACAGTCACCAGAACACTCAACACACACGTGATGAGTTTTTCTACACTCCCCCGAGAAAGCCTCCTGATAAGTCACCTCTTGTGATAGATTTTCAGGTCATTTTTAGATTTTTTTTCGAGCATGTTATGTCTGTTATGTTTTATTTGCATCATTTACATGAGTATGTTGAGTTATTTCTTCATCATTTGCATGTGTCTGTTAAGTTATTTGTTCAACATTTGCGTGCGTATTATGAGTCGGTCTGACGGAAAATTCATAATGATAATAAATTTTGTAAATCACATGTTGATGTTCATGGGCAAGAGCATGTACATCGTGAGGTGAGTAGGTAATGGTGAGAATCTGCATTGTGAGGCTTTGTGTGAGGCTTGCTAAAGGTTTGATCGTTATGCGAATGAATCCCTATATAATAATGAGACGGGTCGAAGCAAATATCTAGGATCTTGATATCCCTACAAGTATGAGCATCCATCCTATATTTAATGTTGGAGATCTGACGCCATACTACGAACCTCAAGAGTATATGGACCCAAGCAGTGGGGACTCCCAGCCACCCACACCTCCACTCTCGTTGTCTTACCACCCTCATAGTCCATCCATGTCTGAGGGTCATCACCACTCACCCACATCTAACACCCACCCACATGGGGACTCATCTTCTTTGATTCTACTTACGGAGCTGCCGATCGCATCGGGATCCACCACTCATGAGTTGAGCATTGAGAGCATCACGAAGGCCAAATCTGCCAGTACACTCCTACTACAGACGTTGATGACACTTGGGTACTTGCAACAGAGCTTGATCGATTCACACATGGACTCCGACTTCAGTACGAACGTCTCCATTCATCAGAAATGACAGTTTTTAAGTTAGGGCGAGTTGATTGGCGAGACACTTTTCCAGCGACGACACTTGGGTAATCTCTGGTGGACCTCTTTGAGTTTTACTAGCGTACACTTAGAGAATTCTGATTCGTATTCATTTGGAGAAAAATTATTTTAAGTCGGGGAGATTGATGTAGAACATAGAAAAGGAATTGTAGTTGTTGAAGTATTAGACCGGGCGGCCTGGCGGTCTAGTCTGGCGGATTGTTGACCGCGCGGTCTAGCGGTTCCTTTCCAGTAGGTTCGTGTTCAGACTGTTGTTGTTTGTACTCCGAGCGGTCTGGCGGTCTCTCTCAGAAGCTTGGAGACCGGGCGATCTAGTGGTCTCCTATTGCGGCATGTTCTCTTCCTGTTAGAGTTGCCGAGCGGTTAGCCCATTTGTCTAACCGCGCGACCTGTGCGGTCTCTTTAATTTCTAGCCGCTCAGCCCTGTAAATTTTTAGTCTCACATTGTTTGTTTGTACTCTCTTCTATCTCCTCCATTCTATAAAAGAGAGGTCATACCTTTGTAAATGATATCTTTTTGGATAATAAAACTTTCAATTATTCAAATTTCTGCCTGTTTGTTTGTTGATTGTTAGCTGCGTGTTTACTACTTTTACATGGTATCAGAGCCAACGATCGATTCGACCTGATTCCGTCTTTGGCTCTTCTGTCCGCGCGGCTTGTCCAAGCGGCTTCTTTGCCTTGTCGCTGCCATGTTCGTGCGACTTCCTTCGGTATTTTCTCAACCTGTTCTCATGGATTCCTTGCTTCCTCTTCTCTCTGTTCGCTTGGCCTCTTTCAGTTCGCGCGACCTCTTTCCCTGTGCCTTGGTCTGCTTCCTAGCCGCTGGTGTTTTGCCACCATGCCGTTGCAGCTTCTTCTCTTTAGCCCGCTGCGGTTTCCTCCTTGTTCGATGCGGTCTCCTTCTCGTGTCGCGGCCTACTCCTTAGGTCGTGCGGCTTTCTCTCTTTTTTCTCTCCACGCGGCTTCTCTTCTATTCGCGCGGTTTCCTGCCTTCTCTATGGACAATTCCGGTCTCTCCACCCCCGTTATCTCTACCTCCACCGCCCCTGCGACTCCTCCTCCTCCTACTCCTTCTAGAAACCTACGCTTTCTAAACTTATCGGCTCCAATTATCTGGATTGGAGCGTTTCTTTCACCTTTCTTCTCTGCTCTCAGCGCAAGCGTCATCACCTCACCGATGACCCTCCTCCTCTTAACTCTGCTCAATTTGATGACTGGGATGCGAGGGATGCGTTTATCCGCACTTGGCTGGCCAATAGCCTTTCTGATGAGTGCCTTCCCGTCATTCGCCATGATGAGACGGTCAAGGCTGCTTGGCTTCACCTAGCTGCTCTCTATTCGAAGGGGGGTCAGACGTCCTGCATTTATACTCTCTATGCGGACCTCTTCGCCTGCCCTTCCATGTCTCCTGCTGCGGCTTATCAGCAGGTTCAGGCTCTTGGCGCAGAGATCCTCCAGAATCGCCCCTTCTCCGCTGACTTGGCCGAACAACACAAACACTTCCAAGAACTCCTGGTTGTTTGTTATCTTCTCCGCCTTCCTGAATCCTTTGATATGATCTGCTAGTAGATCTTGGGTGAGGCGGAGTCTCCCTCTTTGGATGCCACCGCGGCTCGCATTGCCGCTGTTACTTTGCTGCTCCAGCATCATCTATTGTCCTCCCATCCTTCCCATGATTCCTATGCTCACCAAGCTCAGCGGGGGAGGGGGGCCTAGTGTCCGCAGCCACTCAGGCGGGCGTGGTTCGTCCAGGTTCCTCTGCTCTCACTGTGGTCGTACTGGCCATTCTGTTGACCGTTGCTAGCAGAAACATCCTCATCTTCGCCCTTCTGGTGATGCATCTTCCTCTACCCCCGCCTCCTCTCGGTCGTCTGCCTCTATGGCCATGACTTCAGGTAGTGCCAACATCATTACCCAAGATAAATGGCTGATTGACTCTGGTGCTACAAATCACATGACCGGCAACCCTCATTGCTTCTCTATCCTTAAAACGCATGACCGATTGCCCCCGGTTCGTGTGGCGGATGGTTCACCCTCCCCGGTTCATGGGACGGGTATGGTTCAAGTCACCTTGTTGCTTCGCTTGGAGGACACTCTCTATGTCCCGAAGTTCCCGTGCAATTTATTATCTGTTACTACTTTATGCAGGCAAATTCAGTGCTCCGTCTTATTCACTCTCACTTCTTGTTCTTTTCAGGACCCGAGGACCCAGCGGACGATTGCTACTAGGACTGAGAGCGGCGACCTCTACTTCCTCGATAATGTTTTCCGCTCTGTCTGCCTACTCCTCCTCCTCTACAGATCTTCTTCAATGGTATCTTCGCCTTGGACATCCTCCTCCTCGGATTCTTTGACAGCTTCTGCCCCACTTACCTCTGACCAGTCCTCCGCTCAACTATGATGCGTGTCAGCTTGGCAAACATCATTGCTCCTCCTTCCCGCTGAAGCAAGGTCGTGGCTCCTCTCGCCCATTTGATCTCATTCATTCTGATGTCTGAGGTCCTGCTCCTACCCTCACCGTTGGTCGGGGTAGTTACTACTTTGTAACTTTTATTGATGATTTTTCTAGATGTACCTGGGTGTACCTGTTAAAAGATCGCTCTGAACTCTTTTCTGTCTGGCAATCTTTTTAGTATATGATTAAAACTCAATTTGGTATTTCTATTAAAGTCCTTCGCTCTGATAATACTAAAGAATATCTTAGTCATGAGTTTTCCTCCTTCTTTCTGCAACATGGTCTTGTTCATCAGACCACCCGTGTTTACACCTCCCAGCAAAATGGGGTGATAGAGCGTAAAAACTGTCACCTACTTGATGTCGCTCACACTCTCATGACGCAGATGCAAGTGCCCCGCTCCTACTGGGGCTACGCTGTGCTCCTCGCATGCTATGTTGAAACTGAAATCTCGGTCTCCTATGGAGTTCGCCCTAGGGGAAGGGGTGATCGCGCGCCTACTTCACTCTTGCAAGCAAAACAACAAAAGAAACAGGGAAGGACCGACCCAAGGGCTCGGCAGGGAGGACCCACCATACACCCATTAGATCTGAGAGCGCTTCCCCTCCTTACCCAGAGGCCGAGCTAAGGTACCCTCAGAAAGCACTTGAAAACTGGAGCAGGAGAGCACATGAAGCATGCCTTATAGGGTACCCTTTGGGTCCTATTTATAGTCTTAAGAATCTAAACTGCCAATAACCAAACTGAACTGACCTGAAGTTATCAAAATACCCTTGGTTGGGTCTGCCAACAGTCAAACTCCGCTATTTTGAAGGGCTATGGGCAGACCAGTAGGGGCAAAATAGTAAAAAATACCTCATAGATCTGGGCGAGCTGGGGATCCTGGCCACCTCGGCGGATCCTGCTCGCCTGTTGTTGTCGAGCCCCTGTGCGCGAGTGCGAGTTGGGACGGCGAGCTCGCCTGTCGGTCGGCCTCCGTTAGTCGACCTCAGCTCGACGAATCCTGGCTTAGCTCGGTGAATGCCGAGCTCGCGGTCGACGAATGCTGAGCTCGGTTCGACTTCTCCTTGCCGAGCTCGCCCACGATCTTCAGAGTCCTCTATCGGGCTTGCCTATTGCTTGGACGATCTGAACCGCCTGGACTGGTCCCTGGCGACCCCACTCGCCAGACACAGGGTTGTACATAATCCCCGCTCGTTTTGGGCTTGGCAAAGCTCGGAAAGAAACATCCAACCTCAAGTGTTTGGTCAGTGCGCTGCGGGCTGGAGGGAATCTTCGGGTGGGGTCCACCTGTGGCTATATATATGCACCTGCATACCTGCCTGACTCTTGCCATTCCCTTTGCTCTAATCCTGTCAAGATGCCGATCCCCAAGGAGATTCAAGAGCGCCTTGACCGAGCTCTCCAGGCCTCTGCAGCTCACGTAGCCGCCCTGACGGCGGTCCCTGCCACTATGCCACAGGGTTGCTCTGCCGAGCCCAGCTCCAAGAAGATGAAACTGTTCCCTCAGGCGGCCAAGCCCATCTATGATGACCTGAGGTCCACCTTGGAGCACGGGACCAGATCCTCCACTCTGCCTGCCTCTGAAAGAGGGAGGAACGTTGTCGAGATCTGCGACGGCCCAAACAGCCGCCCCGATGGTGTAGAAGACGCCGCGCCGCGAGACGCCACCCCGCGAGCCAAGACCACTCTTGGGGACTCACGGTTCATGACTCCGGAAAACCGCCACCGGGAGCCGTCCCCTCCCTTTGGGACCTTGGGGCTGAGCTCGCAGAGGCCGAGCTCGTCGGTGCGTGCCCCCTCTCCTCAGCAAACTATCGTGGCCGCGGGGGCGGGTTTGGAAACCATCCTTACCCCGGGATTCGAGCTTCTCTCACCGGGGACCCGCGGCCCAGGTCGCGGGAAGGATCTGAGGTTCATTTCTCCCCGCATCTCCTTCGAGTTGCCAAGCACGTCAGGTCAACTTTGCTTGGATTCTCGCCCCATGCGCTTTTCATGCATTCCTCTTTTTGCTGACGTTTGTCTCCACAGTTCCCCCCAGCCAATCCGCTGCCGAGGAATCTTCGCGGGCAGCCCACTACTCTCCCCTCCCCTCCCCAAGCTCGTTGGATGTAACACCCCATATCCGTCGCATAGCATGTAGCAGTAGGTCCGGCCGGGGCCCGATGCCAAATACTACAGACAGACCGGGTGGTTACTCAATGGAAACCATCCAACTAATCCAACGTCCTACACAGAGCATTCTAGCGGAAGCAATTTTATAAGTTGCAAATAAAGAACCCAGCACAAAGAGCACGAATGTCCACTAATACACCAAGGAGGAATGTAGTACATACACAAGTACTGGTCTTAAGGCCTTACAGATGGTTTACTTCAAATTACATGTTTTACAAACCACGGCACGTAGGCCGGTCATACATGAACAAAAACAAGTAAACACTTAAATTAGGCCTTCAAGGGCCGGCTTCGCAATTTGGGCTTTAGCCCGCTATTGACCGCTTGGTCCAGCAGCACCTGCAAGCAACAAACCAACGCACGGTGGCAAACAAAAGCAACGGTCAGCAATGATAACCAAATTATAACGATCCCGCCCCCAACTCGGGGAGGCGATGCTCCTTCCCTGCACTTATTAGCATAACAAGCAGTGTATAAAATATACATTTCATCACAGGCGTAGGCTCGCACGGCCACACACCCCGTGCTCTCAGGGCACATTCTTGGTGATCACAGTCTAAGTCTGCCGACTCACCACCATCCCTTTGGACGGCCAAACAATGAGCAATTTGTCTTCCCGACATGGGTCACGGTAATTAAAACCATAGACCGCTGAAGACCCTCATCTATGCCAACGACAAGTGCCACGTAACCTTAGGTCTCTTTAACTGAACGACATAGAACGGGTACGGTTCCATCTAAGCCGTGCTCACATCGCAACATTAATTAAAAACATATGCGCAGGTCAAACTTCCCCCGAGTCCCGTTTCTATCACAAAATCACATAACCCGGTTATGTTCAAGTTGGCTCTTAGGCCACCAAGTTGGCAAGATCACTCATCTGCCCAGTTTTCCGGGTGCACCTTTGGGTTAATCCCCAAGGCTCCCTGTTGTAATATACCACGTAGAAAACCCGAAAAACAAACAATCGCACGGAGTCTTCTCCGGCATTTATGCAATGCAACATCACCGATCCGGACCAACATGTCCGGGTAGGCTTCACACATCATGTCTATGTCCGTTCTCGAATACGGACTCTAAACAACGGGGACTTTACATATCTACCTGAAGGAACGCCTCCAACTCACCGCAAACTCGCGAGAGCGGGCTTCTTATGCAAAGACGGAGAGCTTCACATGCTCAAGAAGAGAATCGTTACCCTAGCGTTCTTCCTCGGCGCCATGGAAATGTAAGCGGATGAAAAGCACCGCACTCTCTTTTCCTCCGTAGATCCGAAGTCGGCTCGCGATTTGGAGCTTCGAAGCTCCTCCAATGGCCGGATCTAAGCTTCTTCTTCCTCATTTGCTCTCCTCTCTCTCTTGATTTAGAAAGAGAACCACTCAAAAGAAATGAGGGTTTCAAGGGTCCAGTCTCGTGTATATCCCATCAGCAACAACCCCCGGCCGTTGGATATCAAATTAAAGAAACGAACGGCCTTGATTCGGGCCTGAAATGCTAAAACTGGGCCGAACACGGCCTGCGACACGCATGTGTCCAGGGTCGTGTCCCCCATTCGCCATCAAAATCGATGCGCCTGGAATAACACACGGGCATCCAACACGCCCGTGTTCGACCTGACATGCCCGTGTTCCAACTGACACGGTCGTGGGGTCGGTCGTGGGGTCGGTCGTGTGCCCCCATCGACACGGCCCCGAAAACAACCCGAGACTCACACGGGTCTTGGACACGCCCGTGTCCTAGCCCGTGTCTAACTCAAACACGCCTGGGCTCCAGGCCGTGTTCACTGTCTCGACACTTCGTCGAGCGAAGTTCGTCGACTACCTGACACGGCATTGGACACGCTCGTGTCCTAGGCCGTGTGCCTTATCTCGACACATCGTCGAGCGAAATTCGTCGACTCCCTGGGCCGATCGTCGACACGGGCTCGACACGCCCTGAGACACGCCCGTGTCTCAGGTCGTGTTGTCCGCTCGACGATCGTTGACTCCAAAATCGCCGACCTCTCGACCAAATCGTCGACTCCAGCCTAACACGCCCTGGGACACGCCCGTGTCCCAGGCCGTGTGCCCCCTGCCAGATTCCAAATTTGGCCCAAAATGTCTCTCGTCGCTCTTTTGAGTTTCGGGGCATTACAACTCTCCCCCTATTAAAAGAATTTCGTACACGAAATTACATAAAGAAAGATAAGTACAAAACCAAAATTTATACCTGAGCGGAACAACTCCGGATATTCGTCAAGCATAGTCTGCTCTCGTTCCCAAGAGAGCTCCTCCTGACCGCAATTGTCCCATCGGACCTTGACCATCTTGATCTCTTTATTGCGTAGCCGCTTGACCTCCGAGTCCTCAATCTGCACGGGCTTGACTCTTGTCATCAACCCACTATCCACCGGCACTTGATCAATCGCGATCACTTGCGAAGGCTCTTGCACCGCCTTCCGTAGCACCGAAATATGAAATACATCATGTAAACCACTAAGCTCCACTGATAGCTTCAACCGATAGGCTGCTTCACCAACCCGATCCAAAACCTCAAACGGCCCAAGGTACCTCAGGCTTAGCTTTTTCAATCGCCACACCAGCGAGACACCCTTGAACGGCTTGATCTTTAAGTACACACAGTCGCCCACAGCGAACTCCACGTTCCTGTGCTTGGCATTATAGTACTTCGCTTGCCAGTCCTGAGCGATAAGAAACATCTCCCGAATGGTACGAACCAAAGACGTAGCATCTTCCACCTCTTGGCGCTTGTATAACTTTGACTAACCCGTTTCTAACCAAGACAACGACGTGCGACATTTTCTACCATATAGGGCCTCGAAGGGCGCCATTTGAATACTCGCTTGGTAGCTATTGTTGTACGCAAACTCCACCAAATAAATATGGTCTTCCCATTGCTTTCCAAAGTCCAAGACACACATGCGGAGCATGTCTTCCATAGTTCTATTGACCCTCTCGGTCTGCCCATCCGTTTGGGGATGAAAGGCTGTGCTGAATTTCAATTTTGTTCCCAACATTTGCTGCACTAGCCTCCAATCATTGGACGTGAACCTTCCATCTCGTTCACTCACGATGCTGCGGGGCACACCGTGAAGCCGTACTATATTATCCACATATAGTTTTGTCAACTTCTCCACCGGATCATCCTTCCTATGCGGAATGAAATGCGACACCTTCGTTAGCCGATCTACGACCACCCAAATGGCATCGTTCCCCTTTTGCGACCTTGGCAAACCGTGCACAAAGTCCATAGAGATGTCGTCGAATTTTCACTCCGGAATAGGCAAGGACTTCAGAAATTCTCCCGGCTTTTGGCATTCCGCCTTCACCAAGGCGCAAGTTTGGCACTTCGCTACGTAGAGTGTCACATCCTTCTTCAAACCCGGCCACCAAAACAGTTTCTTAACAACGCGGTACATCTTCGTGCTCCCCGGGTGAATCGAGTACTTGGTATGGTGTGCCTCGTACAACAATTCCACCCGCAAATTGCCCACACTTGGGACGCACAGACGACCGTCTTTCCAAAGTAATCCGTCCTCCACGACGAATTAGGAATTTGACCCATCCAGAGCCTCTACCATGAACTGCTTCATATGGACATCCATATCCAAAGCCTGACGAATCCGATCAGCCAGGTCATATTGGACTTCAGTCCAATTCAGTACTGCTTCAGCACTTGATTGCTTATCCACACAAACAATTTCCAGCGCCTGCAACTCCCGAACCAACCGCTCGTCATGGATCGACAGCCAATTGGCTTGAGCTGGGGCCCGGTGACTCAACGCGTCCGCAACCGCATTACCCTTACCAGGCACGTAGTGGATCTTGAATGTATAGTCCCCCAGGAACTCCATCCATCTACGATGCCGCATATTCAGATCTTTTTGATCAATCAAATACTTCAGGCTCTTGTGATCGGTGTAGATATCAATCTTCACACCGTACAAATAGTGTCTCCACAGCTTCAAGGCAAAAATTACGGCCGCTAACTCCAAGTCATGGACCGGATAATTCCTCTCGTGCACTTTCAGCTGTCTCGAGCCATAAGTTATCACACTTCCGTGTTGCAGTAGCACGCAACCCAAACCGCTTCCCGATGCATCACTATAAATCTCATAACATTCGGTCCCACTCGGTGAACTCAACACAGGCGTCGTGGTCAACTGACATTTCAACTTCTCAAAAGCTCGCGCGCACTCTGGCGTCCAGACGAACTTCTGCTCCTTCCTCGTCAAAGTAGTGAGAGGTAACGCTATCCGCGAGAAGTTCTCTACGAAGCGCCTATAATAGCCGGCAAGCCCCAAAAAGCTCTGGACTTCCGCTACCGTAGAAAGCTCAGGCCACTCCCGTATCGCAACAATCTTCGCCGGATCCACTACAATACCTTCTCCACTCACTATATGACCGAGGAATGTCACTGAGGATAACCAAAACTCGCACTTAGAGAACTTGGCATACAACTGATTCCTCCTTAGCGTTTCTAACACCAAATGAAGATGCTTGAAGTGATCTTCCTCACTCTGCGAGTACACTAAAATATCGTCGATGAAGATGATAACAAATGGTCCAAGTACTCCCTGAAGGTCCTGTTCATCAAATCCATGAACACTGACGGCGCATTGGTCAGCCCAAACGGCATGACCGTAAACTCGTAATGTCTGTATCTCGTAAAAGATCATCGATCCAGGGGATCGGGTACTTGTTCTTCTCTGTCAACTTGTTGAGCTCCCGATAATCAATACATAGCCTCAAGCTTATGTCCTTCTTCTTAACAAAGAGGACCGGCGCGCTCCAAGGCGAAGAACTTGGGCGCACATACCCTTGCTCCAACAACTCTTGCAGTTGAACCTTCAGCTCCGCCATTCTCTCAGGCGCTAGCCGATAAGGAGATCGTGACACAGGCTTTGCACCTGGCACTAGCTCAATCGTTAAATCTATCTCCCGCTGCGGCGGGGCTCCAGGAAGATCTCTAGGGAACACATCAGGGTACTCTGATACCACTGAAATACTATCCAATGCAGGCTTTGGCTTTGCAACCTCCACTAGTGTAAAGAACATTTCTGCACCAGCACGAACCGCCTTCACCACCTGAAGAGCAGACATCAACGTCTTGCTCGACCCCTTCAAGCCCATAAAAGTCATCTCACGACTTGATCCCAACTTGACTTCCTTGCTACCGCAATCAATATGGGTTTGCTGCTCCGAGAGCCAGTCTATGCCAAATATAACATCGAACTCCACCAACGCTAGTAACGACGCTTGTAGATCGAACTCTTGATTCCCAATGCGAATATTAACACTGCAGATTCTATCCGCGCGCATCGAACACCCATTGGGCAACAACACATCCAACTTATCCTTCGCCATCGAAGAAGGGACTCTGATGCGTGATATAAATCCTTCGGACAAGAAGGAGTGTGAAGCTCCCGTATCGAAGAGTGCTCTTGCCGGATTTTCACAAATCAAAACGAATCCTAAACAAGCAGTGGTAAGGTAACATGTGCATAACAAGTATTTAAAGAAATTAACTTGCTATAAATTAAACCGTACATGTCACCACATCCGCCTATTTGATGGCCTCCTGTTGGCCCAGATTATACACCCTTGGTTGGTCCGGAGCATAATGGTATGCGGTTGACACCACCGCCTTGCCCTTCTCTTCATAAGTTGCTCCCAGCTTTCTATCGGACTTGGGACGTCCGCTCCAACAGTCACGGGCAAAGTGTCTCGGCTTCCCACAAGTAAAACACGCACCCGGGGTCCGACCCGTAGTCGCCCCAGAAGCACCAGAAGGAGCTGGACCCGAAGTCCTATGCTTCTTGAAGAACCTTTGATAGTCGGACTTTGAAGTAGTCGACACTTTGAACCCAGAATTCTTATCATTGACGCTCTTTTTCGCTTGAACATTCTTCATGTCCTTCTCCAAGGACCGGGCCGTGTTGACCAAGGTCAAGAAACCCTGCGTCATCGGCCCCGAGAGTAGTAACCTCAACTCATCTCTCAACCCTTCGTAGAATCGATTCGTCTTGCGCTCCTCATCCGCAATGGTGGAGATAGCATATCGACTCAAGCGAGTAAACTCGTGAAGATATTCATCCACGCTACTGTCCCCTTGTACCAACTTCAGGAACTCGTTCTCCAACGCTATCCTCTGCGCCGAAGGGAGGTATCTAGCCAAGAACAATCTCGAGAACTCCTCCATCGAGACATCAACAAGTTGTCTACCTCTCAATAGGTGCAGCTCCAATCCTTCCCACCACAAATCTCGCTTCACCGTCCAAAAGGAACGTAACAATGGTGGTCATTTGCCACTCCTCCGTCTCTGTTGCTGTCATGACTCTCTTCACCCAGGAGAACCAGTCTTCAGCTTGAGATGGGGTTCCCAACCCCGAGAATACTGGAGGATTAAAGCTCATGACATGTTTGAGCTGTCTCTCGGTTGCCCTCCTTGGCACCAACGGCTCCACTACTAAATGCTCCACCTCAGGAGCGGGCTGCTGCATTTGCCTTGCAGGCTGCACATTCATCATGGCCAACACTGCTTCGGCCACCAATCGTATGGTCTCAGCCGATGGAGGTGTTGCAGGAGCAACATCTGGTGCAATGCTAGCCTCAGAAACTCGATGTTCCGACGGCCCAGCACCACTTCTGGTCATCTATAGTGGTACAAAACACCGTTAAGCGACCAAACAAAATTGCAAAAGCAATTATAGCAACACGCAGGTTCCTCAAACACGTGTATTTGCATTCCTAAGTGGACATTCATGGGTTCTTTTACTGTTATAACGATGACGCACACACATGTGCTCACCACCCCTTAAAAAGAATTCGCCCACGAATTCAGCTTAAGCACGACCAAAACCAGTAGTCTGATACCAAATTGTAACACCCCCTATCCGTCGCATAGCATATAGCAGTAGCTCCGGCCGGGACCCGACGCCACATACTACATACAGACCGGGTGGTTACTCAATGGAAACCATCCAACTAATCCAACGTCCTACACAAAGCATTCCAGCGGAAGCAATTTTATAAGTTGCAAATAAAGAACCCATCACAAAGAGCACGAATGTCCACTAATATACCAAGGAGGAATGTAGTACATACACAAGTACTGGCCTTAAGGCCTTATAGATGGTTTACTTCAAATTACATGTTTTACAAACCACGGCACGCAGGCTGGTCATACATGTACAAAAGCAAGTAAACACTTCAATTAGGCCTTCAAGGGCCGGCTTCGCAATTTGGGCTTTAGCCCGCTATTGACCGCTTGGTCTAGCAGCACCTGCAAGCAACAAACCACCGCACGGTGGCAAACAAAAGCAACGGTCAGCAATGCTGACCAAATTATAACGATCCTGCCCCCAACTTGGGGCGGCGATCCTCCTTCCCTGCACTTATTAGCATAACAAGCAGTGTATAAAATATACATTTCATCACAGGCGTAGGCTCGCACGGCCACACACCCCGTGCTCTCAGGGCACATTCTTGGTAATCACAGTCTAAGTGTGCCGACTCACCACCATCCCTTTGGACGACCAAACAATGAGCAATTTGTCTTCTCGGCATGGGTCATGGTAATTAAAACCATAGACCGCCGAAGACCCTCATCTATGCCAACGGCAAGTGCCACATAACCTTAGGTCTCTTTAACCGAATGACATAGAATGGGTACGGTTCCATCTAACTGGTGCTCACATCGCAACGTTAATTAAAAACATATGCGCAGGTCAAACTTCTCCCGAGTCCCGTTTCTATCACAAAATCACATAACTCAGTTATGTTCAAGTTGGCTCTCAGGCCACCAAGTTGGCAAGATCACACATCCGCCCAGTTTTCTGGGTGCACCTTTGGGTTAATGCCCAAGGCTCCCTGTTGCAATCTACCACGTAGAAAACCCGAAAAACAAACAATCGCACGGAGTCTTCTCCGGCATTTATGCAATGCAACATCACCGATCCGGACCAACATGTCCGGGTAGGCTTCACACATCATGCATATGTCCGTTCTCGAATACGGACTCTAAACAACGGGGAATTTACATATCTACACGAAGGAACGCCTTCAACTCACCGCAAACTCGCGAGAGCGGGCTTCCTATGCAAATAAGAAGAGCTTCACATGCTTAAGAAGAGAATCGTTACCCTAGCGTTCTTCCTCGGCGCCATGGAAATGTAAGCGGGTGAAAAGCACTGCACTCTCTTTGCCTCCGTAGATCCGAAGTCGGCTCGCGATTTGGAGATTTGAAGCTCCTCCAATGGCCGGATCTAAGCTTCTTCCTCCTTTGCTCTCCTCTCTCTCTTGACTTAGAAAGAGAACCACTCAAAAGAAATGAGGGTTTCAAGGGTCCAATCCCGTGTATATCCCATCAGGAACAACCCCCGGTCGTTGGATCCCAAATTAAAGAAACGAACGGCCTTGATTCGGGCCTGAAATGCTAAAACTGGGTCGAACACGGCCTGCGACACGCCCGTGTCCAGGGCCGTGTCCCCCATTCGCCGTCAAAATCGACGCGCCTGGAACAACACACGGGCATCCAACACGCCCGTGTTCGACCTGACACGCCCGTGTTCCAACTGACACGGCCGTGGGGTCGGCCGTGTGCCCCCATCGACACAGCCCCGAAAATAACCCGAGACTCACATGGGTCTTGGACACGCCCGTGTCCTAGCCCGTGTCTAACTCGAACACGCCTGGGCTCCAGGCCGTGTTCACTGTCTCGACACTTCGTCGAGTGAAGTTCGTCAACTACCTGACACGGCTTTGGACACGCCCGTGTCCTAGGCCATGTACCTTGTCTCGACACATCGTCGAGCAAAATTCGTCGACTCCCCGAGCCGATCGTCGACACGGGCTCGACACGCCCTGAGACACGCCCGTGTCTCAGGCCGTGTTCTCCGCTCGATGATCGTCGACTCCAAAATCGTCGACCTCTCGACCAAATCGTCGACTCCAGCCTAACATGCCCTAGGACACGCCTGTGTCCCAGGCCGTGTTCCCCCTACAAGATTCCAAATTTGGCCCAAAATGCCTCCCGTCGCTCTTTTGAGTTTCGGGGCGTTACACTGGAGTCTTATCTGGGCCCCGAAGTGGATCAAGGCGAGCTAACGAGGAGGGATGTTAAGCTTCTCAAGAAGCTGTTGTGCGGGCTGCGCGAGGTGCAAGGGGTCAACGAGACGCTACAACGCGACTACGCGCGTCTTGCTGACGAGGTGCGAAGCGGCCAGGATGGTGAGCTGATGTCCCCTTCCCGGCTTCTGAACGAGATAGATGATGGCCTCTCAGTGGCGCAGAGGAATTCGGGGAGGATTCACGAGCTGCTCCGTGCGCGACAGTCTAGAGGGCGGGAGCCGCGAGACCGGGGTAGATAAGACGGCGGCTCCTTTACCGAGCCGAGCAGTACTCGCCTCCTGGTGTTCCCCCTGCTCGCGTGCCCCGCTTTTTTATTCCTGCACTTGATCTCTGTAATAAGTAACTTTAGAATATTCTTGGTCATGCGGTATTCAAATAATATATTGTTGTTTGACTTAGCCTTGGTTGGGATGCGCCAGAAGTCGGCGAGCTGGGATGGCGAGTTGGGGTGGCGAGCTGAGCCGATTGGACAGCCTGACCCCAGATTTCTTTTTCTATAAATAGCCCCCCCCCCACCAACCCCGTACTGTGCTTTTATTGCTTTCTCTTTCTCTCTGCGCTTCTTTCCTTTTCTACTCGCGCCCCATCTTCTTTTGTAAGCATGTGCAAGACCAATCCCGACGCTGATGGCCGCAGCAAGTGCGCCCAACACTTCACCGACTACTGCTTCTTCGAGCGGCATACCAGCGAGGAGGAGTTCGCGGAGTTCGAGGCAGAATATGTGCTGTCGGGCTTCGAGGAGCGCCGGCCGAGGCAAGGGGAGGCCATCAATACCTTCTACGACGATGAGCTCGCCTTCCCCATTTCTCACTTTGAGGTGGGGTTGCGCCTCCCCCTCTAGCCGAAGGTCCGGCAAATTTTGAAGTACTATGACGCGGTACCCGCACAGTTAAACTCCAACGCCATCGCCATGATGGTGGCGTTCGCGAGCTACCTCCGGCGAGAGAGGATAGAGTTCAACCTGACAGTGTTCAGGAAACTCTTTTCTTATAAGGCGACGCCGGATGGGGTAGCTTACTTCGGCGGCTCACTGATCAAAGTTCGCGAGATCGCGAACAAACACCATAACTGGATGTCCAGGATCGCCTTTATCAAGGGCGATCTCGGCAACATCCCGTACTCGCCGCAGCAAAAAGGCGAGGAGGTGTACCGCCCGCCTGCCGTGTCCGGTAACAATGCCGAGCTCCACAGATACTTTCTCCACAAAGACTTCGAGGTCGCCAACCTGCGAAGGGGCCTTGACGCACTTCTCATTGTCTTACCCGGCGAAGGTATTGTTCCCCCCACTTTTGCCGAGCTCGCCACATTGTTGCTGAAGATCTAACTTTTTCCAAGTCCTTTTTCGCAGGGGAGCGGCTAATCCCTGTGAATCCGCCGTTCGCGGATTCGGGGTCGCACCCGGACCCCCTAGCTCGCGAGAAGGCGGCGGAGGCCTGCCGAGATGAGGCGGCCTTCTCCCAACCCTCTTCCAGCAAGAGGCGGCTTGAGGATGCGGGGTCGAACCCGCCACACCGCCAGCCATTATCAAAAAAGATGAAGAAAGTCGTGCTCGCTTCGCGAGGAAAACAACATCAACAACATCAATCCAGCCCCAAATACATAAGCTCGTCTGAGACCCTCCCCGACGCATCACCGGAGAGCCCGCTGAAGGAGATCACCAGCAAAGGTCGGAAGGGCAGCGAGGCTCCTTCTTCCGCGACGGCAATCTCCCCACCTCCTTCGGCGAAGAGGGCGGCTCGCGAGCGCGGGGCGCCGAAACAACATCCTCTCTTCAACTTCGGGGGGCGGTGGAAGGACTCGGTGGGTGAGCCCATGGTGCAGTGGGACGAGCTGTCCCATCGGGTCTCCATCTCCACCTTGCATCCTTGCTGGCATGACCGCGAGCCCACCACCGGCCATGCTTACGCCCTTGGCTTCGGCCTCTATGGCCGCGAGGATGCCGAGGCCTACAAGAACATGACCCTGCGACAGCTCGGCCATGAGGGTCTGCAGGCCCATCTGCGGGCCATGGAGCTCCACCACATGCTGACCCGTCGCAGCTTCTCCCTCAGCAATCAACTCCTAAAAGCCGAGCAGGCTTACAATGTATCCAAGGACAAGGTCACCGACCAGGCGAGGCGGCTCGGCATCGCTGAGGGTCTCCTCGCCCAGGCCGTCGACGGATTGGTGAGCATCGGGCCTCTTCCCTCTTTTACTTGAAATATTTTGCGTTGTTAACGAATTTCTCTCTTTCATCAGGATGCCAAGGCTGCCGGGGAGCTGCGGGCTCGCAATGCCGAGCAGGGGGAGGAGATCGGCCAGCTGTGCGGCCGGCTTGCCGAGCTGGAGGGGGCGAATGCGAGGCTGAAGGAGGAGAATTAGAACCTCAGCCGCGAGGCTCGCCGCCAGGAGGAGATCTTCTTCCCGGCCAGCGACGTCAACCCTACCCTCCCCTATAAAAGGCCACAGGTCTTTGGCGAGGCCGACCTCACCGAGAGGCTGCGGATCAACTCCATCCAAGCTGCCGAGTGCACCCTCCAAATGATGAAGGACACTTGGGTGCTGGTGGAGGGGTGCGAGGAGATCTCCGCCAAGGACCTGATGTCGAGCTTGTTCCCGGTGACGCCGCCCAGCGAGAAGGAGGATAGCCTGGACGCGATGTTCAGGAAGGGCTTCCAGGATCAATCGGGCGAAGTGGAGGACCAATCTGGCGGAGGGGGGGGGGGAGCGAGGCCTAAATATGTATGCTTTTCTTTTGTTTCCTCGCCGAGGCGAGCTCCACCTGTAAACACTATTACTCAATGAAAAAATATTTTTGATCATACCCGTGCCATTTTTTTTGTTTTTTCTTTTTGTTGTGTTCCGTATATCTGTGAGCCCTTCCCCAGGCGACCTCGCACAGACAGGTACTGTGAGTAGGATAATCATTAGTACGCGCCCGCGAGAGAGTACCTTGAGTGCTCGGTAATTCCCTGGGCTTCACCGCAGCTCGCTCGCGAGCTGTCCTTGGCCTTCTTAATCAAAAAAACGAACTCATTGAATTGTTCCAAGTAAAATAAAGCGGGGGCGGGGCATCTTGGCGGGATCTGCCTCCCCTTGGCGAGGTCCCAGGGCCTGGCTTGCCAATTCTCTGGATTCACCCCAGATTGCTCGCGAGTTGTCCGTCATCTTATCGATGTGAGACCAAATTCTCTGAATCTTCCCGAGTAGAACCTAATGGGGAGACGAGGTGGCCCGACGGGATCCGCCTCCTCTTAGCGAGATCCAAGGCCCTAGCTTGCCGATCTTCCACCGAGTCCGAGCTGAATTAGCGGGCTCGAACTCGCCCATGCCGAGCTCTCCTCTATTAGAAGGGCCAAGTTTGTTAGGCACTTCCTGGGGGGGGGAGGACTTCCCTGGGTGACCTTCAGCCCGTCAGCTAGGTGAGAGCCTGTCAGCGGGATCTGCTCGAGGTCCACTACTAACACCATCGAGTGACTCCCAGCCCTGCCGGCTAAGTGAGAGTCTGACAGCGGGATCTGCTCGAGGTCCACTATTAGCACCATCGAGTGACTTCCGGCCCTGCCAGCTAGGTGAGAGCTTGATAGTGGGATTTGCTCGAGGCCCAAGGATGACACTGAGTGACTTCTAGCCCTATCAGCTAGGTGAGAGCCTGACAGCGGGATCTGCTCGAGGTCCACTACTAACACCATTGAGTGACTTCCAGCCCTGCCAGCTAGGTGAGAGCCTGACAGCGGGATCTGCTCGAGGCCCAAGGATGACACTGAGTGACTTCCAACCCTGCTGCTAGGTGAGAGGCTGACAGCGGGATCTACTCGGGGTCCACTACTAACACCATCGAGTGACTTCCAGCCCTGTCAGCTAGGTGAGAGCCTGATAGCGGGATCTGCTTGAGGCCCAAGGATGACACCGAGTGACTTCCAGCCCTGCCAACTAGGTGAGAGCCTGACAGCGGGATCTGCTCGGGGTCCACTACTAACACCATCGAGTGACTTCCAGCCCTGCCAGCTAGGTGAGAGCCTGACAGTGGGATCTGCTCGAGGCCCAAGGATGACACCGAGTGACTTCCAGCCCTGCCAGCTAGGTGAGAGCCTGACAGCGGGATCTGCTCGGGGTCCACTACTAACACCATCGAGTGACTTTCAGCCCTGCCAGGTAGGTGAGAGCCTGACAGCGGGATCTACTCGAGGCCCAAGGATGACACCGAGTGACTTCCAGCCCTGCCAGCTAGGTGAGCACCTGACAGCGGGATCTGCTCGGGGTCCACTACTAACACCATCGAGTGACTTCCAGCCCTGCTAGCTAGGTGAGATCTTGACAGCGGGATCTTCTCGAGGTCAAAGGATGACACCGAGTGACTTCCAGTCCTGCCAGCTAGTTGAGATCCTGAAAGCGGGATCTGCTCGGGGTCCACTACCGACACCATTGAGTGACTTCCAGCCCTGTCAGCTAGGTGAGAGCCTGAGAGCGGGATCTGCTCGAGGTCTAAGGATGACACCGAGTGACTTGCAGCCCTGCCAGCTAGGTGAGAGCCTGGCAGTAGGATCTGCTCGGGGTCCACTACTAACACCATCGAGTGACTTCCAGCCCTGCCAGATAGGTGAGAGCCTGACAGCGGGATCTGCTCGAGGTCAAAGGATGACCCCGAGTGACTTCCAGCCCTGCCAGCTAGGTGAGAACTTGACAACATGATCTGCTCGGGGTCCACTACTAACACCATCGAGTGATTTCTAGTCCTGCCAGCTAGGTGAGAGCCTGACAGCGGGATCTGCTCGAGGCCCAAGGATGACACCGAGTGACTTCCAGCCCTGCCAGCTAGGTGAGAGCCTGACAACGAGATCTACTCGGGGTCCACTACTAACATCATCGAGTGACTTCCAGCCCTGCCAGCTAGGTGAGAGCCTGACAGCGGGATCTGCTTGAGGCCCAAGGATGACACCGAGTGACTTCCAGCCCTGCCAGCTAGGTGAGAGCCTGACAGCGGGATCTTCTCAGGGTCCACTACTAACACCATCGAGTGACTTTCAGCCCTGCCAGCTAGGTGAGAGCCTGACAGCGGGATCTGCTCGAGGTCTAAGGATGACACCGAGTGACTTCCAGCCCCGCCAGCTAGTTGAGAGCCTGACAGCAGGATCTGATCGGGGTGCCAACTCTCTTCACTTCCTCATGCAAGCCCATTGTGACAGTATTGGCGTGTTAAAGAACTTTCATTAAAAATCAAGGCACAACTTACAAGCTTCAAGGGAAAAAGCGTTTTAAGTCGTCACCACTCCATTTGAGACTTAGGATCTCAAGGCTTCTTTTACAATGAATGGTCCCTCCCAGTTAGGGTTGAGTTTCCCCACGGTTGCCGACCTTCCCGCTGCATCCACTTTCTTTAGCACCAAGTCCCCTTCCGTGAACTGCTTGACTCTGACGTGTTTGTCAAAGTACTTAGACATCCTCCTCTTCACCTCTTCTTGTCGGATGGCGGAAAGGTCCCGCAATTCTTCCACCATGTCGAGGGAAAGCCGCAGCTCTTCCTCGTTCTCCTCCTGCCATTCCTCCCTGCCTTCCCCGGCCGCAATGACTCGAGGTGTTTGAACTTCAAATTCCACGGGGAGCACTGCCTCGCACCCATGGGAGAGCTTGAAGGGGGTCTCTCCTATAGCTGTGTTGGGGGTGGTTCTCAGGGCCCAGAGAACCGTGGGAAGCTGCTCCACCCAGCTCCCCTTCAGATTTTCCACCTTCTTTTTCAGGAGGTTGACAATGATCTTGTTCGCGGCCTCCACCTGCTCGTTGCTCCTGGGGTGATGGACCGAGGCGAACCTGAGGTCGATTCCAAGCTGCTCGCAAAAACTAGTGAACTCAGCGCTGGCGAACTGGGGCCCATTGTCCGTGACAATGGCCTGGGGCAGCCATAGCGTCAAATGATCTCCCCCCCAAACAAAGTTTCTGATAACCTGGGAGGTCACCTTGGCCAACGCCTTCACTTCCAACCACTTGGAGAAGTAATCGATCATTACTAGGAGGAATCTCCTCTGCCTACTGGCCTGGGGGAACAGTCCAACCAAATCCATTCCCAAATGACGAAGGGCCAGGGGGCCGTGATACCTTTGAGTCGCTGGGCCGGTTGTAGCTGGAGGGGGTAAAACAGCTGACATTTGTGGCACCTTCTTGTGAACTCCGTTGCATCATGGCCCAGGGTGGGCCAGAAGTACCACTGCCTGATAATCCTCCCTTCTAGGGTCCGACTCCCGGAGTGACTCCCACACTCTCCGGAGTGAACTTCCTCCAAGATTCTTTGTACCTCCCCCTCGGCCACGCAACGAGCCAACATCCCCGAGAGTGTCTTCCTGTATAGATGTCCGTCCTGGAGGAGGTAGTACGCTGACTTATGTCTGAGCTTCTTCTTATTTGCCCCCTCCGGGTACTCTCCCGTGGAAAGGAAAGTTACAACTGGGTCCATCCATGAAGGTCGTTGATCTATCTCCATGAGCTCCCCCTCTTCGATGGAAGGGCGGAATAGGTCGGTGATGGTACCCCCCACCCGAGGACCGTGCTTTGCGAGCTGATCGACCTGCTCATTTTCCTCCTGAGGCACGTGCTGGATGGAAAGAGTTTGGAATGTGCTGATGACCCTCTTTACCTTGGCTAAGTACAACCGCAGGGTAGACTCTCTTGCTTCAAACTCCCCGTTGATCTAGGAAGCTACCACCATGGAGTCGGTAAGGACCTCCATGTCCAGCACCCCAGTTCCCTGGCCAGGCGCAGCCCTGCTATCACGGCCTCATACTCGGCTTGATTGTTGTTGATGGGAAAGTGCACCACTACCGTCTGCTCAATTATAGTCCTCTGAGGGTTCTCCAAGATCACTCCCACTCCCAGGGAATGCTTCCCCGAGGCGCCGTCCACATTCACCTTCCAAGGAGTCGGACGAGTGAGCTCTTCCTCCGCCACCTTAATCACATAATCGGCTAAGAAGTCTGTCATTGCTTGACCTTTGATCGAGAGGCGCGGGACGAAAGAAACGTCAAACTCACTCAACTCCACCGACCACTTGGCCAGCCTACCAGAATGCTCCACCCCCTCAAAGATATTGCAGAGGGGATGGTCAGTCACCACTCGGATTGAGTGTGCCTAGAAATAAGGTCACAACCTTCGGGCTGAGATGATCAAGGCGAAAGCCAGCTTCTCCAAAATTGGATACCGGAGCTCGGCCTTCCTCAGGACCCGACTCACGTAGTAAATAGGGAGCTGCTTCTTCCCCTCTTCCCGAACTAGGACGGAGCTCAAGGCTTCTACCCCGACCTCGAGATACAAAAATAGGTCCTCCCCCTCCTTGGGCCCTTGGAGCAGCGGAGTCTGGGTCAACTGCATCTTGAGGGCCTGGAAAGCCTCCTCGCACTCCTTGGTCCATTCTAACTTCCGACCACCCCTTAGCGTTTTGAAGAAGGGGGAGCACTTTTCCCCCGCCCGGGAGAGGAACCTACTTAGCCCTGCTAGTTTCCCTGTCAAGCGCTATACCTCCTTGGTATTCCGTGGCGACCCTAGCTCCATGATAGCCTTGACCTTATCAGGATTCGGCTCGACCCCCGCAAGGGTGAAGAGATGCCCCAATAACTTCCCCCGACTAGCCCTGAAAACACACTTCAGGGGGTTCAATCGCATCTTGTACTTGCGCAGGGTAGCGAAGGTCTCCTCTAGGTCCTGGAGGTGGGAGTCCACATCCTGACTCTTGATCATGAGGTCATCCACATACACCTCCAGGTTCCTCCCCTTTTGTTCTTTGAAGACCCTATCCATCATCTTCTGGTAGGTTGCCCCTGCGTTCTTCAGCCCGAAGGGCATCATCTTGTAATAATAACATCCATCCCCCGTGGTGAATGAGACATCCTTGACGTCCGGGGGGTGCATCCTGATTTGATGATAACCTGAAAAAGCATCTAGAAAACTCATTACAGGAAAACCAATGGCTGAGTCAACCAGCGCGTCGATCTGAGGCAAGGGATAATAGTCCTTAGTACAAGCTTTATTAAGTAAAGAGAAATCGATACACATTCTCCACCAGCCGTCTCCCTTTTTGACCATGACCACATTGGAGACCCAGCTGGAGTATTGGATTTCGGACACGAAGCCGGCCTTGAGGAGCTTTTCCACCTCCTCGCTGATGGGCTCTGCCAGCTTGTCCGCGGTGGACCTCTTCCTTTGTTGGATGGAGCGTGTTCCCGGGTCCAGGTTGAGGCAGTGGCAGACCACATCCGCGTCAACCTCCGACATCTCCGCGACGTTCCATGCGAAGATGTCCACATTCTTCTGGATGAACTCCAGCATCCTGCCTTGGCCTTCCGGGGTTAGCCCTCCGCTGACGCGGACCTTCTCCACCCTACCTCCACGGGTGAGGACCTCCAACTCCACCACTTCCTCTGCAACCTCCAATCTGTACTGCTCCCCCCATCCTTCAGCATCCCTCTCCTCCGGAACGGGGACCTCCACCTCCACCTCTTCCTCCACGGCCATCATTTCGGCCATCTCCTCCTGGCCTCTTCCTGCTACCTCCTCCTCTGCGCATTTCTCCACCTCCAGCTCCTCCCTTCCTGCTTCCTGCTCAGCCTCCTCCATCCTTCGCACCATCTCCTTGGCTCCCTCCTGCCAAGAGATGGAGTTCACAGCGGTGACATATCATTCTCGCGCCACCTTGGGGTCCCCCCTGACCCTGACCTGAATCCCCTCAGAGTTGAACTTCAAGCACTGATGGAATGATGAGGGGACACAGCGGAAGGCGCTGATAAGGGGCCTCCTGAAGATGGTGTTGTAGCTGCTGGGGGCATCCACGATGACGAACCTGCAGTTTCTGGACTGCCCCCCCCCCCCCAGGGTGATATGGAGGCCGACTCCTCCCTCCACTTCCTTCCTCTCCCCTGAAAACCCGAACAGGGGTCCGTCTGAGGCCAGCACCCTCTTCGCCTCCACCTTCATCGTATCAAACGCCTTCTTGAAGACGACGTTGACGGAGCTTCCATTGTCAACGAGGATCCGGGAGACGGTAAAATTTTTGATGGCTGCCTTGATGACCAGCGCATCACAGAATGGATCCTCGTGATCCGGCATGTCGCTCCTGGAGAAGGTGATCCTCTCTTCTGGGGGTGGGATTTGGGATGTGGAGGCAACACTCTGACGATACATGGTGTGGAGGCTCGCCTTCCGGGAATCCACAACCCCCACCCCTCCGTGGATCACTCTGATCCCTCCTCGGGTCCTAATGTCCACCCGGTCTTCGCAACGGTCCTCCACTGTCCGAGGCAGGACCTCCTCGATTCTCACTTCCTGGCGCCCCTGCTGCTGATGCTGTTCCCTGTTCCCTCTCATTTCAAGGAACTCCGGGCACGTGGCTGTGGCGTGCCCCTCCTCCTGATGGAAGTCGCAATAGGGCAACTCCACCCTAACTTCTCTCCTCCTCCTCCTTGCTACTCTCCTCCTCTCCCCCATGGCTATGGCCATAGCCTCTTCTTGATCGGGGAGTCGGGGCCTCTAGGCCTGCCTCCAGCCCGGGGGGTGGAATTGATCTTGCCCCCCTTGATGGTGATCCCTTCCTTGGTACCCTCTCTATGTCCCCTGCCCTTGCCACTCAGGCCTCCAGCCCAGCCGACGATCGGGCTCCTGACGCCCCACCTAGGCTGCTGCTGCCCCTGGAGCTGCCTCTGCTCCCTCTGTCAGGGCTCTCCTCTCCTCCTGTCCTCTTCCTCTCGACTCCTTCTCCTCCTCTGTGGCCCACCTGGCCAGCTTCTGCGCAAACTCAGGGTTTGATGCCTCCCTGTCAACCTCTCTCGCCGCCCTTTCCATCAGCTCCTCGTAGTAGAGGGGGGGGGGGAACTCTCTTCAGCTCCATCCTGAAGAATCCCTGCTGCAGGCCCAGGGTAAAGGCCATCATCAAACTATGGCCTGACATCTCTTGGACCTGAGTAACCTCCTCCTAGAACCGATCCACGTAGCTCCCCAGCATCTCATTCACCCCCTGCTTGATGTGGAACAGGGATTCCGACGCCTTCTTCCTCCTCTTCGAGGTAGTGAACCTCAGCATGAACCCCCGGCGCGGGTCCTCAAAGCAGTAGATGGAGCTGGCCGGTAGCTGGTGGAACCATTCCCTGTCCTTCTCCTTGAGGGTGATAGCAAAGAATCGACACTTGAACCCGTCTGATATCTGTCGGATCGAAATTACATCCTCGAACCATTGAACGTGCTGGACGGGGTCTCCCTTCTCGGTGTAGTAGGACATTTCGGGTTCCCTGAACCCATCTAGAACAGGGGTGGAGGAAACCAAGTCGCTGAAGGGGCTTCCTCCCCCTACTGGGCAAGCTGGCGAGTCTCGCGAGCCTAGCTCGCCGTACCGGCCTCGGCCACCTTCTTCCAAGCTCGCATGCCGGGGGCGTCTTCGCCCAAAGAGGGGGCGGCCACGATCTGGGCTGCTGGAGTCGAGCACTCGGCCCGCGTGCCGAGTGCGGACTTGACGAGGTTCAACACCTCACTCCTGAAATCCTCGAACATCCTCACTGTGGCGAGAGGCAGGGGGGCCGGCGAGTCCGGCCTGTTAGATCTATGTCCTCCTGTCATTGGGCTCGCTGAAGCTTTTCTGCACTGACCACGCTCCACGCTCACCGCACCAAAATGTTGAAACCAAAATCTCGGTCTCCTATGGAATTCGCCCTCGGGAAAGGGGTGATCGCGCGCCTACTTCACTCCTGCAAGCAAAACAACAAAAGAAATAGGGAAGGACCGACCCAAGGGCTCGGCGGGGAGGACCCACCACACACCCGAAAGATCTGAGAGCGCTTCCCCTCCTTAGCCAGAGGCCGAGCTGAGCTACCCTCAGAAAGCACTTGAAAACTGGAGCAGGAGAGCGCAGAAAGCATGTCTTCTGGGGTACCCCTTGGGTTCTATTTATAGTTTTCAGAATCTGAACTGCCAATAACCAAACTGAACTGACCTGAAGTTTCCAAAATACCCTTGGTTGGGTCTGCCAACAGCCAAACTCCGCTGTTTTGAAGGGCTATGGGCAGACCAGCGGGGGCAACACAGTAAAAAATACCTCATAGATCTGGGTAAGCTGGGGAGCCTGGCCACCTCGGCGGATCCTGCTCGCCTGCTGTTGCCGAGCCCATGTGCGCGAGTGCGAGTTGGGACGGCGAGCTCGTCTGCCGGTCGGCCTCCGTTAGTCGACCTCAGCTCGACGAATCCTGGCTTAGCTCGGCGAATGCCGAGCTCGCAGTCGACGAATGCCGAGCTCGGGTTCGGATTCTCCTTGCCGAGCTCGCCCACGATCTTCAGAGTCCTCTGTCGGACTTGCCTGTTGCTTGGACGATCTAAACCGCACGGTCTAGTTCCTGGCGACCCCACTCGCCAGACACGGGGTTGTACATGTTATCTCGTCAATCACCTTCCCTCCGCGGTTCTCCACGGCCAGACCCCTTTTCCATTCTATACCCCAGCAAGGAAGTATTTCCTCTCCCTCTCCGTGTATTTGGGTGTACGGCTTTTGTACACGCTCCATCCGCTACCTGCGATAAGCTTTCCCCCCGTTCCACCAAGTGTGTCTTTTTGGGGTACTCTACCACTCAAAAAGGCAATTGTTGTTTTGACCCCGTTCTGCGGAAACAATTTGTGTCCGCAGACATGACCTTCTTCGAGAATACATCCTACTTCTCTCTTGAATCCCCTCTTCCTCCTGATGTCTCTGCTTCTCCACCATCACTCTTTGTTCCTTCCACGCCTATCGACATCTCCCCTCTTACCTCATCTCCTCTTCTGTCTCCTCCTCTGTCCATCCTACCCCCTCCACCTTCTCCCTCTTCTCCGCAGCCGTCTCTCTCTAGTCCCGGTCCAGCCTTCTCTGCCATGGACGCTCTGGTCACTGAGGCCCGCGTTGACCTAAATCTTCCCATTGCTCTTCGCAAAGGGGTGCGAGCGTGTACTCAACACCCGCTTGCGACAGTTGTTTCCTATGATCGGCTTTCTCCTTCTCGGAGGTGTTTTGCCTTGGCTATCTCCGCTACTGCCACTCCCCGCACCTACCAGGAGACTCTTATCATTCCTCACTGGAAATCTGCCATGGATGAAGAGATGGCTACTCTTACTGAAAGTGGTACCTGGACCCTTGTTCCTCCACCAGTGGGTACTAATGTGGTTGGATGTCGTTGGGTGTTTGTTGTGAAATTTCGCTCCGACGGCACTGTGGATCGCTATAAGTCCCGGCTGGTGGCCAAAGGCTTCACTCAGACTTATGGCGTTGATTACTTTGATACTTTCTCTTCGGTTGCTCGCCTAAGCACCATCCGGGTTCTTCTCTCAGTGGTTGTCAAAAGGGATTAGGCTATTTCCCAGCTTGATGTCAAGAATGCCTTTCTCTATGAGGATCTTCAGGAGGACATCTACATGGAGCAACTTTTGGGTATGTTGCTCAGGGAGAGACAAGAGTATGTCGTTTGAAGAAAGCCATTTATGGCCTAAAGCAGAGCCCTTTGGCGTGGTTCGACAAGTTCAGTGGCATTGTGGCTACCATCGGCTTTGCAAGAAGTTCGGCCGATCACTCCTTATTTATTCGCAAAACCGCCTCGGGACTAGTGGTTTTGGCAGTGTATGTGGATGATATTATTCTTACTGGCAATGACCAAACTGGGGTGGACTTGACGAAGAAACACCTCCATCAACACCTGGTCCCGAACGATATGAGCTCCCCAAAATACTTTTTGGGGATAGAAATCTCTCGGAAGCTTGACTCGTTGGTTCTCTCCCAACGGAAGTATGCTCTTGATCTTCTACAAGAGGCAGGATTGACAGGTGCCAAACCGGCCCGGTTTCCCATGGCTATTGGAGAAGACAAAACATGGACATATGACTCGCCTCTTCTATCTGATGTCACAAGGTACAGACGTTTGGTGGGCAAACTCATCTATCTCACAGTGACCCGACCCGACATCTCATATGTTGTAGGCAAGTGTTAGCCAGTTTATGCAAGCTCCCAGGGAGTGTCATCTTCAGTCTGCCTTGAAGATTTTAGAGTATGTCAAAGCAGCACCGGGCAAAGGGCTAATCTTTCAGAGGAATGGTCATCTGAGGGTTGAAGCCTACTCAGATTCAAGCTATGCGGATGATAAAGACGATCGTAAATCCACATCAGGTTTTTGTACTTTTGTTGGAGGAAATCTTGTGAGTTGGAAGAGCAAGAAACAGTCTGTTGTCTCCAGATCCAGTGCAGAAGCTGAATACCGGAGTATGACGTCAACCACGTGCGAGTTAAAATGGTTGCGGGCTCTCATACTTGACCTAGGAGAGGTCTACGACTATCCTCTTCCTATGTTCTGTGACAACAAGACCGCTATATACATATCCAAAAATTCGGTCTTTCATGAGAGAACAAAACATATAGAAGTCGACTGCCACTTCATTCGGGAAGAGGTTTTGAAGAAACAGATTTGTAATCTGTTTGTCACCTCCGACAAAGAATTGGCAGATATCTTCACAAAACTGGTCGCTACTTCCTTCTTCCACATTTGTGACAAGCTTGACATGATTGATATCTATGCTCCAGCTTGAGGGGGAGTGTTGAAGTATTAGACTGGGTGGCCTGCCGGTCTAATCTGGCAGGTTGTTGACCGCGCGGTCTAGCGGTTCCTTTCCAGCAGGTTCGTGTTCAGACTGTTGTTGTTTGTAGTCTGAGCGGTCTGGCGGTCTCTCTCAGAAGCTTGGAGACCGGGCGGTCTAGCAGTCTCCTATTGCGGCATGTTCTCTTCCTGCTGGAGTTGTCGAGCGGTTAACCCATTTGTCTAACCACGCGGCCTGTGCGGTCTCTTTAATTTCTAGCCGCTCAGCCCTGTAAATTTTTAGTCTCACATTGTTTATTTGTACTCTCTCTTATCTCATCCATTCTATAAAAGGGATGTCATACCTTTGTAAATGATATCTTTTTGGATAATAAAACTTTCAATTATTCAAATTTCTGCATGTTTGTTAGCTGCGTATTTACTACTTTTACAGTAGTAGATGACGAGTTTTTGGGTCAGTTCGGGGCCAGTTTGTGACTTTCCATATATGATATGCCTGTATTGACGATCAGACTCTGCAAATGTGTCTGGATTCGCATTGCATGTCGATATGTTATATTACTTCATTAGTTTACATTATATTTTGATGTATTTGGGTGACTGCACCTTCAATCAATCATAGTCGCTGAATGTGAGATGACCTAGCCTTTATTTTATTATAAATAGATAAGTAGCTGGTTGATGGAGGTTATTGTATATTTTGGAGAAAGAAATCCTGAAATTCGGCGATCCCTCCACGGTGCCAACTCCGTGAAACCCTAGGTGATGACTCATATATGTGTATATCCTTTCCTAAGGTTTGCCCTAACCCTAGGCTCCTTTTCCCCTTCTAAACTCCCTCCCACAGCCCCTACACCCTCCAAAATCAACTGCTATTTCCTGTCCAGAAATTCCTACATCAATTTCATTTCACTGTTCAAAAATGAAATTTACTATTCATCTTATATAATTTCTCCCTACCTACCCATCGTCGGCCTCCAGGTTTTCTCCCAACAGCAGGGCGTCGATTCCCCTTCACTTGGCAATCGCTGGCGCAGACTCCTTCCCCACCAAGCCGCCCAACCCTCTGAATTCCCCCTGTCATCCGCCTTTACTAAACCCGATCCCCACCCTTCTGCCCACTACCCCTTTTTCCCATAACCTCCAGCGCCTCTCCCTCTCTGACCCGCAGCTGACCCCCCTTTAAAAGCCCCTCCAATCCAAGCCGCCAGCCCCGTTCACATGGATCCACCAACCTTAACTTCTCCCCTTCCGGATCAGCCTAGATCTGAAATTTTTCATCCCAGATCCGATCTCATATTGTCGGATCTACCTTTCCCCGCCCGGATATATCCATATATGGTCGGATCTATCCATTTTTGGTTTGATTTCATCATCCACCGTGAAGGATGGCAACCTCCATCATTTTCGCGTTGCTTGTTTCACCTCGGATCGTCGTACACATATCTTCAGCTCTGGATTCTTCAGTGCTTGGTCAACCCATTATTTGGTGAGTCTTCGTTGTACTGGATTATTATTTTCAGCATATTTATATTGCACGAGATCTTATACTTGTTTTAGATATCTTGTATATTAGTTGTTTGCTTTTACATTATTATTGTGAATTGAAGAATTTATTTGTCGCGTGCTCTTGCCTTGACTCTTCACACGAAGGAAAGTCTAAGCTTGTCTCGCTTACATAAATTATTTTTGTCTTGCTCTGAATTTATCTGCGTGAGATGTTTTAATTATTATCAAACTGTGACTTAACTGTCATGTGCAAATATGCACATCGATGTGGCAGAATCACCGTTATAAACCAAAATGCATCACATTTGATGATGCATGTATGCAAAACTTCATAAGTGAACTTAAGAACACCAGACAAACATGTTTTGATCAACGATCTTTATAGCATTTAAAGCTTTGTATCACAAATTTAATAGTTGTAAATATCAGAATATCTTTTTGATTCTCATTATTTAAGATGAATTTCTTACAATCTTGATAGTTTAAGAAAATGAGGCGAATGAGCGAATTTCCGCATCAAAGTAAATTTTCTGATTATAAAGCAAGAAATTAAGTGAGAATTAATACCTAACATTAAATATGACTTAAGTGTTGTTGGATTTATTAGATGCTCGATTAATGTCAGATAAATTCAAGAAAACACTAGACGTTCGATTAATTTTGCTTAAAATTTTTAAAAATAGTAATTATTAATTGCATTACATAAATAAAATTTGTTGAGATTATTTAGATTTAAATTGATAATTCTTAATTTTGTAAATTAAAATTTAATGATTTTGAATATAACAGAGATTATCTTTGTAGTCGCGATTATCTATACAAACCTCAAATTTGAATCTCCTGCTCCCTTTTAAAACAACACTAATTATATCTCAAACAAAGTCTAGGTGTTGTCATCTTATACGCCGAGGCTATTGATTTGCAATCTTGATCATTGTTTTGTTATGTGCACCCTAATTTATACTTTTTGGGGTCCACCACACCACACCACTATAAATAAGTTCTACTAAGCCTCTTTCTAGGCATCTCTTCTCCGCAGAAGTCAAAGCCAAAGGTGATCTCAGCCATCAGATCCACATTGTGATTAGTGAGGCTTGGTTTTTATATTTAGCTTTATATCAGTACAGCCTTTAATTGCTGAACTGGCTGCCACTCTTCGAGCAGAGCGGACAGATCGAGGTTTAAGCTTTTATTTCTATACCACATTTAATTACCGAACTGGCCGACACTCTTCGAACAGAGCGGACAGATCGATGTTAAGGTTTTATTTTTGTACAAGCTTTAATTGTCGAACCAGCCGCGATTACTAGCAGAGCAGACAGATCAAGGTTTATGCTTTTATTTCAGTATAGTCTTTAATTGTTGAACTGACCGCCACTCTTTGAGTAAAGCAGACAGATCGATGTTTAGACTTTTATTTCAGTACAACCTTTAATTGCCTAACTGGACGCCACTATTTGAGCAGAGCGGACGTATCCAGGTTATAGCTTTTATTTCAGTATTGCCTCTAAATAATGTCGAACTGGGCGCCACCCTTGTCAGTAGAGCAAAGCAAACAGTTCAATGTTTTGTGTTATTCAGTTTTGTCTAAAATTAAGAGTTAACATGAAGACGGGAGATTCCTTCAGGGTCAACCCTAGTTGGACACGGACTGGTCGGCGCTCTTGTCAGTATAGTAGTGTGGACAAGACTTAGGGTAAGCATCTTTATTTAGTTTTGACATTCCTTCAGGGTCGACACTAGTTAGACTTGAACTACCCGTTGCTCCTGTTAGTAGAGTAGAGCGAACAATTCGATGGTTATTTTTTTCAGTTCTTCTTTTGTTAAGAGTTAACCTGAAGATGAGGTCTCCTTCAGGGGTAACCCTATGTAGTGCAGAACTAGACCGCCACTCTTGTCAGTTGAGTAGAGCGGACGAGTTCAAAGATAAGGCTCTTTTATGGGTTTCACTCTTATTTCATACTGATTTTGTGGAGAGAAATTTCATCAAGGTCAAATCTAAATAATGTGAGAGTCTATCGAATCTCTTGATAAAGTAGAGCGTGCGATTGAGGTCGACATTTTAATCACTTGATAAATCGTTCGGTACCTGACAAATTATCGATTTAAAGCACAAGATTTGCTATTATATGAGTATGAAATTCCTATATCTATTTTGTGAATAAAATTTGTGTTTAACCCAAGAGGCCGTGACTCATAATAAGTCGAGTCATAGATTGGGGCTTACTAGTGTCACATAGCTATAATTTTGGTTTATAAGTTTGTTGAACATGATAAGGTTCCAGCTTTTGACTCAACCCTTGATTATCTTGGCATTGACATATTTGAATTATAATGGTTTCAATTTTGATTGACCTAATTTCTATCATTTCATATTTGTGATATATTTGCCTTCGATAAGTTGTGCCTCGAGATGTGATTCCTTCTGGAATATGTTTGTCTTCGAGAAATGTGCCTCGAGATGTGATTCCTTTATGAATATATTGTGCCTTCGAAAATTATGTCTCGAGATGTGATTCCTTCTAGAATATGTTATGGCTTCGAGAAACGTCTCTCGAGATGTGATTCCCCCAGTATAGATTGTGCTTTTGAAAAAAAAAAGTGCATCGAGATATGATTCCTTCAGGAATATGTTGTGTCTTTGAAAAATGTGTGTTGAGATGTGATTCTTTCTTAAATATGTTGTGGTTTCGAGAAATGTGTTTCGAGATGTGGGGGATAGATTGTGCCTTTGAAAAAAAATGTGCCTCGAGATATGATTCCTTTAGGAATATGTTGTGCCTTTGAGAAATGTGTCTCAAGAGGTGATTTCCTTAGGAATATATGTTATGTCTTTTAGAAATGGGTTTCAAGATATTGTTCATACGGGAATGAGATGTGCCTCCGAGATATTATTCTTACGGGATTTAGTTGTGCCGCATAGATATTGTTCCTGCAGGAATGTGGTGTGCCACCGAGATGTGATTCCTTCGAGATTAGATTGTGCCCTCGACAAATGTGTTGTCAAAATGTGCCATTGGGAAATGTGTGATGAGAAAATATCGGATGCCCGATGAGTTTCACTCTAACGCAACCCGCAAGACAGACGGTCTGAGAAGATAACCCGTGCAAAACTATAGAACTACGTGAGTTTGAGACCGTATGCAGGATAGATACGAAGTATGTAGGTGGTGGTCATTGGAAGACCGCCTCGACCCAAATAGAAGTTGAAATATCTCCTCCCTTAAAAATACTACTACACTCGATGTTATTAGGGATTGGATTCTATTCGTGGTTCTAATGATTTGACATTTGCACATGCGATATGTGCCGGTAAAGGATATCACCAAGAAGGAGTAGGCTTGCTCCGGTTTTGGGTATGAAGTTTCTGCAGAAGATAATCTTCCTCCATGAGACTATACATTCTGCATTCCGCGATAAGTTGCACCTGTTAGCGGTGCCTTCCGTCGGGGAACTACTTCCACTTACTCTAGTATGTTTTGTTGTTCATTTAACATCATCGTATATGCGTGTCAAAGAAACTAAGGGGATACAATGGAGATGGGTGTGCCTCCATCACCATTTGGGTGTCGCGTGTTGGCGGTAGTGTGCGGTAGGATCCCCCGCTTGTGCCGTTTTTCGTAAAGTGAGGGGAGGGGGTTTACAACCTTGACCCTAATGAAGAGTTCTATGACAAGCCCCCTGTCAAGCCTCCTGATGATCTGTCGCATCCTGGTGAGGATGAGATTTAGGCGAGCCCCGCATTTATGATTATCAATTTTTTGATGTCTCTTCCATTATTGTCCCTAACCGCGCCCTAAAGGATAAATATTCTATGGAACATCCAATATTTATGGCCCCACCTATTGACAAATCGCACTCTCGATGAGTTTTGGGATGCACCACCTACAAACCTACCATATGAGTTCTTTATTTTTGCCCACAGTATAGAGTCATGCATTCTAGTCTATGTACACGATTTTCACCAAGATGGTCATCTCATTCGCGATAACTTTTCGTATACATCTCCCAGTGAGCCCCTTATTGTGTTACGTTCCCTGAGAGACATTTGGCTCATTACAAGCTCATATTTGAGTGTAGATGTCTCGCACAGTCACCAGAACACTCAGCACACATGGGATGAGTTTTTCTGCACTCTCCCGAGAGAGCCTCCTGATAGGTCACCTTCTGTGATAGATTTTTAGGTCATTTTTAGATTTTCTCATATAGAGCATGTTATGCTAGTTATGTTTTATCTGCATCATTTGAATGAGTATATTGAGTTATTTCTTCATCATTTGCATATATCTGTTAAGTTGTTTGTTTATCGTTTGCGTGCGTGTCATGAGTCGGTCCAACGAAGAATTTATAATGCTAATAAATTTTGTAAATCACATGCGGATATTCACAGGTAGGAGAAGGCACTTCGTGAAGACGGGTATGTGATGGTGAGAATCTGCGTTGTGAGTCTCCATGTGAGGCTTGCTAAAAGTTTGATTGTTTTGCGAATGAATCACTATATAATAATGAGACGGATCGAAGCAAATATCTATGATCTTGATATCCCTACAAGTATGAGCATTCATCTTATATTTAATGTTGGAGATCTGACTCCATACTACGAACCTCGCGAGTATGTGGACCCAATCAGTGGGGACTCCCAGCTGCCCACACCTCCACTCATGTTGCCTTACCACCCTCATAGTCCATCCATGTCTGATGACCATCACTACTCACCCACTTCTAACACCCACCCATTTGGGGACTCATCTTCTTTGGTTCTACCTACGACGTCGCCAATCACATCGTGATCCACCACTCATGAGTTGAGTGTTGAGAGCATCACGAATTCCAGACTCCGCCAATACACTCCTACTACAGATGTTGATGATTCCAGAGTACTTGCAACAGAGTTTGATCGATGCACCCATGAACTTCGACTTCAGTATGACCATCTCCATTCATCGGAGATGACAACTTTTCAGTCAGTGGGAGTTGATTGGCGAGACACTTTTCCATCGACGATACTTGGGTAATCTCTGGTGGACCTCTTCGAGTTTTACCTAGTATACAGCAAGAGAATTCTGATTCTTATTCATTGAGAGATAAATTCTTTTAAGGCGGGGAGATTGATGCAGAGTATAGACAATGAATTGTAGTGGATGATGAGTTTTTGGGCTTGTTCGGGGCGACTTTTTATATATGACATGCTTGTATTGACGATCAGACTTCGCAACTGTGTCCGGATTCACTTTGCGTATCGATTTGATATATTACTTTATTAGTTTGTATTGTATTTTGATGTATTTGGGTGACCGCACCTTCAATTAATCATAGTCGTTGAATGTGGTATGCCATAGCCTTTATTTTATTATAAATATAAATAAATAGTGGGTTGATGGGGGTTATTGTATATTTTGGAGAAAGAAGTCCTGAAATCCGGCGATCCCTCCACTATGGCAACTCTGTGAAACCCTAGGTTATGAATCCTAGGTGTGTATCTCCTTCCCCAGGTTTGCCCTAATCCTAAGCTCCTTTTCTCCTTCTAAACTCCCTCCCGCAGCCCCTATAGCCTCCAAAATTAACCACTATTTCCTGTCCAAAAACTGGTACTTCAATTTCATTTCACTGTTCAAAAATGAAATTTACTATTCATCTTATATAGTTTTTCCCTACCTGTCCACCGCCGGCCTCCAAGTTTCTCCCAACAGCAGGGCGCTGATTCCCCTTCACTTGGTAGCCACCGACCCAGCCTCCTTCCCCCACCAAGCTGCCCAACCCTTTAGATTCCCACTGCCGCCCGCCTTTACTAAACCCAATCCCTACCATTCTGCCCACTACCCCTCTTCCCCAAAACCTTCAATGCCTCTCCCTCTCTGGCCCACAACTGCCCCCCCCCCCCATTTAAAAGCCCCTCCAATACAAGCCGCCAGCTCCCTTTACGTGGATCCACCAACCCCGACTTCTCCCCTTTCAGATCTGCCTAGATCTAGAATTTTTTAGTCCAAATCCAATCTCATATTGTCGGATCTACCTTTTCCCGCTCGGATCTATCCATACGTGGCCAGATCTATCCATTCCAGTCTGATTCCATCCTTCACCGCGAAGGATAGCCACCTCCATCATTTTCACGTTGTCTGTTTCACCTCGGATCGTCGTACACGTATCTTCAGCTCCAGATTCTTCACTGCTTGGTCAACCTATTATTTGGTGAGTTTTCATTGTACTAAATTATTATTTTCAGCATATTTATATTGGATGAGATCTTATACTTGTTTTGGATATCTTGTATGTTAGTTGTTTGCTTTTACATTATTATTGTGATTTGCAAGATTTATTTGTCGCGCGCTCTTGTCTTGACTCTCCACATGGAGGAAATTCTAAATCTGTACGCTTAAATAAATTATCTTTGTATTGTTATGAATTTTTCTGCATGAGATGCTGTAATTATTATCTAACTGTGACTTATTCGTCAGATTTATATAACATGTAAGGTAGGTCACCGTTTACCAGTCGCCTATAAACTCCTCCTGCATCAACAACCCGGGATAATAAGTATCTAAGATGCTCACACTTCCCTTATTAGGTACATGGGTCACTCAGATCCTACTGCTATTAATAAAATTCTTTATAAATGTGGCCAACTCTCCTGATATAAATTAAATAATATTGCCCGTACAAATGTTTTTTACAACTTACAAGTCCGTACAATATTTTGATGAAAAGAAATCCGCGGTGAGATATCTTCGGAAAGAAGAAAGCATTAAAACGTACGCGCGGGACACCAGACCGCACCTTTCACCGGCCTTTTGATATAAATGACCTATTCCCCCCTTTCCCGATTTTAATGTTTTTACTGTAACGAACCCTATTGTGCCCTCTTCTTCGCCGACGAGCGAGCTTCTTGGCGGCTGCGGCTGCGGGTACGGCACTGAAGCGACCGCCATGGAGGGATATGTTCTATTTTGTTCTTATGTGAAATAATCCTAGGGTTTATCGAGGACGACGAATTTCGGCTACAGATCCAAGGCCAATCCCCATGGCTCGCCAGGACAACCCCTTCGCTCTTCTCGGAGACGATGACGAAGGCGCCGACGTTTCAGTTCTCATTGCCAAGGTCGAGGCTAAGAAGTCTGTTCCGCCGCTGGAGCCGGCGGAGCATCCGAAGCAGAAGCTCCATGACCTGCCGTCTAAACTTCCCGCTCCGGCCGATAACGGTAGTTTTTTTTCTCCGTTTTCAATGTGACTTTTGTGTTTTTGTTGAGTTTTTGTGCGGCTGCTGATAATTGATTTCTTTGTGTTAGTGAGGGAAGAGAAGGGCCGTGGAAGGGGTGGTCGTGGTCCGGGAAGGGGTGGGTTTGGCAGTGTGGGTGGAAGTGAAGCCATTGAACAGCCGTATAATGGAAACTACAGGGGTTACAGTGGTGAATCTGGCGGTGGACGGAGCCGTGGGCGTGGTGGCAGAGGTGGTGCGGGGCGAGGAAGGGGGTTTGGTTTTACTGGTTCGATGAACAGGAATCAGTCAGACTATGATAATCTGGGAGAAGTTGCAGCGGAGGGAGCTGAAAGTCAGGAGAAAGTCTACTACGGGGAGAGGAGGCCATTTAGATATGAAAGCAGGAATTTTTCTGAGGAAAAACAGGGAGGAGATGGCGAGGAGAAGGATGACTTTGGGTCTAGGGGTTATGGTGGTAATCGTGAGAACTGGGGGTTTAGGGGATATGGAGCTGGCCAGGAGAATCGTGGTTTTCGGGATGGAGAGGACCATGGCGGGAGGAATTATGGTGGTGATAGGGAGAATCGAGGATTCAGAGGAGGCGAGGGATATGGGAGAGGATATGGTGGAAGAGGACGGAGAGGTGGTCGTGATGGCGAACATGGTGGCGCGCATCAAGAATCGAATGGAAGATTGAATGTATTTGAAAGTAAAGATAATACTATCGATGCAAAAGAGCCAATTGCTATCAACACAATCGATGGAGATGGAGGCTTTGGAAGGTATGCTTTCTTGTTTTTGTATTATATGTTTATTTATTTTGTGTGAAGTTTTTTCTTCATTTGATGTTTTTATATTAAAGGTTATGGAATTAATGAGCCGCTCGTTTGCAAGATATTACCAGTTGAGCGAGAATGGATCTCTTATACTTTTTCGGTCTTACAATAGAAGCAATTAATTGAGTGGTGATGAGATTAAGAATTGTTTGGCAAATAATTTTCAATTAAATGCTATTTATATCTTACATATTTTGAAATGGGTATGTTTTGACTCTTAGTAATTTCTAGTATTTTTATAAGTCTATGTGCTGAGGCTTATTACAATTTTGCCGCTTTGTATTTCTATTTAAAGGGTCGCTTGATCATGTGGAAGGGACAAGTGAACAAATCCTAAATCTATCTTTTCTCTTTCTTAGTTTGAAATGGGTATGTAGGTCTCTTAGTAATTTCTAGTATTTAAGTCCAAGTGTTGAGATTTATAACAATTATGCCACTTTGTATTTCTATTTAAAGGATCGCTTGGTCATGATGGAAGGACAGGTGAACAAATCCTAAGTTTGTCTCTTTCTCTCTTTTAATTCAAAATGGATATGTAGGTGTCAGTCTCTTAGTAATTTCTAGTATTTTTGTAAGTCTGGTGAAATTTATTATAATTATTCTACTTTGTATTTCTATTTAAAGGACCGCTTGACCATGAAGAAGGGACAAGTGAACAAATTCTAAATCTATCTCTTTCTCTTTCTTAGTTTGAAATGAGTATGTAGGTCACTTAGGGTCCGTTCAGTTGGTCAGAAATGGCCCTTGGTTATACTTTTCGTTTAAATAAATTATGTTTGTTGTTCGGATGGATGGAAATGGAGGAGGAATTGGTTTTGGGCAAAACCTAGGATTCGTTTTTATCCTATTCCCAATTTTTATCTAGAAAGATGTTTTTTGGCGGAAGAAGTGAATCCCACGCGCCATCGTCTTACTCGAGCCTCACCACCACCGATCTCTCCAACGCTCGCATTCCAAAAAAAAACAGAGCCTCCTCCTCTTCTTATCTTTCTTCTTCCTCTTCTTCTTCTCTTTCTTCCTCCTCCTTTTCTTCTTCTACTTCTTTAATCGCTCCTGTACCTAGTGTTCCAGCAGAAAAAACGGAGTTTCCTCCTCTCTTTCCTCCTCTTCTCTTTCCTCCTCTTCTTCTCCCTCTTCTTCTTCTCCCTCTCCTTCTTCTCCCTCTTCTTCTTCTCCCTCTTCTTCTTTTACTTCTTTAATTGTTCCTTATAAAGGGCACTCCAACAGGCTAAAATCGCTCCTGTCTATCTTCCTCCTCCACAATTTCCTTGCTCTGCTCCTCCAACAGGCTAAAATCGCCCTCCTACATATGACTGATATCGAGTCGAGTTCGAGCGATTTTGATTCGGCTCGAAATCGAAATTTTCGACTCGAACTCGACTCGAAATCGACTCGAAATCGAAATTGATTTCGAGTTGAGTCGGCTCGACTCGAAATGACTCGATTTCGAGTAGGCTCGAAATCGAATCGAGTCGGCTCGAAATCGAATCGAGTCGGCTCAAAATCGAATGGATCTGATCGAAATCGAATCAAATCGGCTTAAATTGAGCAATTTTTTGTTTTATTCCTAATTTGCTCAAAATTAAATTGGGAAACCTATAAATTTAGCAAATGAAACACTTAAAGCCTGCATTTTTTTATTTAGGCTTAAATTTTGTTGTTTTTAATCTTAAAATAGGAATATATTAATAAATACATAATTTTTTAAATTAATTCGAGTTGATTCGAATCGTATTTCGAGTGATTCAGGGCTGACTCGAAATCGACTCGAAATCAGATTCGAGTCAAATTGAATCGACTCAAATTGAGTCGAATCAATTTTAACCCATTCCGATTCGGCTCAATTTTCGAACGATTTTCGAGCGACTTTCGAGTTTCGAATAATATGCTCAGCCCTACTCCTACACGATCTGGTTGCTCTGTCCGTTCCATCCCCCTAGGGTGAGTGTGAAATCCATGGCAGGGGATGACCTAGATTTGTATTCAAATTCCAAATTTTGAAACAACCGAATATGGTAAATGAAATTCAGTCCATTTCTATTTCCATCTGGTTTTGGTTTTGACGAATTCCAATTATCTAAAACCAAAACCCTCCAACTGAACGGACCCTTAGTAATTTCTAGTATTTTTATAAGTCTAAGTGTTGAGACTTATTACAATTATGTCAATGTGTATTTCTATTTAAAGGACTGCTTGGTCATGATGAAGGGACAAGTTTACAACCTAAATTTATCTCTTTCTCTCTCTTAGTTTGAAATGGGTATGTAGGTCTCTTAATAATTTCTAGTATTTTTTATAAGTCTTAAGTGCTGAGACTTATTACAATTATACCATTTTGTATTTCTATTTAAAGGATCGCTTGGTCATGAGTAAAGGGACAAGTGAACAAATCCCAAGTCTATCTCTTTCTCTCTATTAGTTCGAAATGGGTATGTAGGTCTTTTAGTAATTTCTAGTTTTTTTTGTAATATTAAGTGTTGATATTTATTACAATTATGTCACTTTGTATTTTTATTTGAAGGACTGCTTGGTCATGGGGAAAGGACAAGTGAAAAAATCCTAAATCTATCTATTTCTTTCTCTTAGTTTGTGTTGAAAGAGCTCAAAGCTTGTATGTATTATTTCCGTATGTAAATACAAGGAGAGAATACAAATATATAGGAAAGAAGAGAGAAGAATAAATCCTATACATGATGTGGGACTAAAGAAGGAGGAAGAAAAATAGGCCATTAAATGGGCCTTTTTACATGGGCTTTTCTAATACTCCCCCGCAAGCTGGAGCGTACAAGTCGTATGATCCAAGCTTGGATAGGCACTGATAGAAGAGGGTACTAGGAAGAGCTTTGGTGAGGATGTCAGCAACCTGTTCAGTACCCGGAACGTGCTTGAGCTCGATCTTCTTCATGTGGACTTTCTCTCGGATGAAATGACAATCTACCTCAATATGCTTCGTTCTTTCATGGAAGACCGGGTTTTTGGCAATATGTATGGCAGCTTGACTGTCACAAAGGAGGAGAGCTGGTGAAGGTAGTTTAACTCCAAGGTCGGTAAGGAGACTCTCAATCCATGTGAGTTCAGAGACCACAGCAGCCATTGCCCGATATTCTGCTTCTGCTGAGGATCGAGCAACCACTGCTTGTTTCTTGCTTCGCCAAGTAATCAGATGTCCTCCAAAATAGGTACAAAACCCGCTAGTAGATCGTCGATCGTCGAGGGAGCCAGCGTAGTCGGCATCAGAGTATGCCACTAGTGTAGGACTGGAGGATGATGTTTTGTAGACAAGTCCTTGGCCAGGAGCTGTCTTAAGATATCTGAGAATGCGTTCCACAGCCTGGAGATGAGAGCTTCGAGGAGAGTGCATATAGCGACTCACAAGTCCCACAGCGAAAGATATATCAGGTCTTGTAACTGTTAAGTAGATGAGCTTCCCAACTAGACGACGGTAATATTCTTGATTTGGTAGAAGCGAATCAGAATCTGAGCCCTGAGCACATATTTTGTGATTTGCATCCATGGGAGTGTTAATAGGTTTGCAACCAGAGTAGCCTGCATCATGAAGGAGATCCAGGCAATATTTGCGCTGAGAGAGAACCAATCCATCTGACCGTCTGGCCACTTCCAGACCGAGGAAGTACCGAAGAGGACCCAGATCTTTAGTTTGGAAGACGGAGCTCAGATGTAGCTTAACGGCCTGTATGCCGTCCAAGTCACTGCCAGTAATAATGATGTCGTCGACATATACCAACAGGAGAACCGTACCAGTGGCCTGGTGACGAGTAAACAATGAGAAGTCAGCCGAGCTGCGAGTGAAGCCAACATCCCGGAGAGCTTTGCTGAACTTGTCGAACCATGCCCGAGGGGATTGTTTGAGACCATATAGAGATTTTAGAAGATGACAAACCCGTGACTCCCCCGTGGTCTCAAACCCGGGAGGTTGTTGCATGTAAACCGTTTCCTGAAGGTCGCCGTTCAGGAAAGCGTTCTTGACGTCGAGTTGAAACAAGGGCCACTGGCGATGGACAACCACAGAGAGGAGAATGCGGACCGTGTTAAGCTTAGCGACCGGAGAGAAGGTCTCGTCATAGTCCAGCCCTGGTTGCTGGGTGAAGCCACGAGCAACCAACCGAGCTTTGAGGCGATTAATGGTCCCATCAGGAGCATGTTTAATGACGAAAACCCATTTGCACCCAACGAGTTTCTGGCCGGGAGGAAGGGGCACCAGGGTCCAAGTCTGGTTGGCCCAAAGAGCAGCCATCTCTTCTTCCATGGCCGCACGCTACCCCGGATGTTGAAGAGCGTCCTGGACAGAAGTAGGAATAGAGACCGAGGAGAGCGAAGTAGCCAAGGCCTGTAGAGGCGGAGAGAGGCGGTGGAGAGAAACATAGTCCGCCATTGGATGAGCGGTAGAGGCCGACACCGGAGCAGCAGAACACGGAGAAGCCGAGGTCGAAGCCGACTGCAGAGGAGCAACGGGAGGAGGAGGGCGACGAGCATAGACCCGAATAATCGGGGGTCGAGGAGGGTCAATGGTGGCAGGAGGCGGAGGGATGGTGGTCGGTGAGTGGACGTGGATCACCGGCCGGGGAAGGGAGGGTGTTGGAGGAGGTGGTGGTAGAAGTGGTGGCAAAGGAGGAGGGAAAAAGGGTTGGTCCTCCCGGAAAGTAACATCAGCCGAAACAGAGACCTTCCGGGTGAGCGGGGAGTAGCAAACATAGCCCTTTTGGGTACGTGAGTAGCCGACAAACATGTGTTTGGCCGCACGGGGATCCAGTTTGTCAAGAGTGGGGCCCAGTTTATGGACAAAGCAGGTACAGCCGAAAACCCGGGGGGTGAGGGGGAAGGCGGGTGTGGAGGGAAAAAGAAGGCTGAAGGGGTAGCGTTGTGGAGAACGGGAGAGGGGAGACGGTTGATAAGAAAACAGGCTGTGGACACCGCAAAGTTCCAGAAGACTTTGGGAACATGCATGTGAAGCATGAGAGAGCGAGCCACATCGAGCAAGTGGCGGTTCTTGCGTTCAGCGACCCCGTTTTGTTGAGGGGTGTAGGGACAAGAGGTCTGGTGAACAATACCGAAGTTGGCGCAGAGAGTGGCAAACTCGTGGCTAGTGTATTCCCGAGCATTATCAGAGCGGAAAGTTTTAATGGTGGTAGAGAATTGCGTACGAGTCTCTAACACAAACGCCTGAAAGACACGCGGAAGCTCAGAGCGATCATGCAGGAGATACAACCAAGTAGTACGAGAGTAATCATCAATAAAGGTTATAAAATAACGATAACCAGAAATGCTAGGAACTTTATAGGGGCCCCAAATATCAGAATGTATTAAATCAAAGGGAGCTGAGCTCCTAGTACAATTAGCTGGAAAAGATGAGCGAGACTGTTTGCCAATAATACAAGAATCACATTGAAAAGCAGGAAGAGAAATGTCTGGAAGCGCCTTCTGGAGGATAGGTAGAGGGGCATGCCCAAGCCGACAGTGCCAATCAGTGGAGGAAACGGAGGAAAGGGATGTGGGAGAGACATCGAGGAGGTAGAGCCCGTTCTGCAGCCGACCCCTACCAATGGTAATCCGCGTCTGCTGATCCTGTATCAAAAAACCAGAAGAGGTGAAGGTGATAAAGCAATTCATATCAGTAGTAAGACGACCAACAGAGAGTAAATTAAAAGGCGAGGCCGGCACATAAAGAACGGAGCGTAGAGAGAGAGAGGGAGGAAGGAGGAGGTCCGCGCAGCCGGAGACCGGGACAAGCGCACCATTGGCCACAGTAATAGACTGGGGGGTGAGCAGCAGCAGAGAACCGGGGCGGCCGTATGGAAGTGATGTGGTGGGTGGCTCCCGAGTCCAGGATCCAGCGAGAGCTGGAAGAGAGACAGGCAGTACCTGTAGCGGAGGTGGAGACAATACCTGCATGTGAGGTGGAGGCATGGGAAACAGAAGGGGGGTTGAGGAACCCCTGGAGTTGTTGCAGCTGTAGGCGAAGAGCCTCAAGATCCGTACCAGGCGGAGGTGAGCTATCGGTAACAGCAGCAGTAGGCGGGCGAGTTGGGTAGCCATGTTTCTTGTGACAAACGGCTTCAGTATGGCCATCCCGGCCGCAGTAGGTGCACTTGGGCCGTCCGCGGCCGCCACGGCCCCGCCCACGGGAGCCCGTACGACCACCCCGAGGAAAGGAGGGTTGTGGGAGTAAAGGAGGAAGGGCCTGCTGAAGAAGAGCCGGCGAGGGTGGTGCAGGAGCCTCCGGAGGAGGTGGTACGCGAAGTAACATCGAGCAGACATCAGAGAAAGAAGGGGTAGCGGGTGAAGCCAGAACCTGAGCTCGAATACTATGTAGGTGTGGCGGGACGCGAGCCATAATCATAGCAATACAAACAGCCTCCTTCTGGGCACGTTGGGCAGCGAGATCAGTAGTCGCGGGCTGGTGCTGAATCCAGGCTTCCGTGAGAGTTTTAGCGCGGGCCACGAAGGAGGTCATGTCTAGTGCTTTGCCAACATCCAAGGCTTGAAGATCAGTGAGGATGTCGAAAAGGTGTTGAAGGCTGTCCTTGCCGGAGTACAGCGAATGAAGTTCATCCCACATGGCTTTAGCAGTCTCATGATACATGATCATCTGGTACGGCTCACCCTCGACCGAGTTTAGGATCCAGGTCTGGACACGGCCGTCATTGCGGAGCCAATCATCAGTAGACGGAGTTGGTGGTCCCTGGGTAAGGTGACGGGCAAGGCCCTTGGCCTGTAAGACCCGGCGGACAGAGTGGACCCAGGGAATGAAATTAGCCTTGCCAGAGAGAGAAATAGTAGTAATCCGAAGCTCATCCCGGAGTTCGAGAGGAGCTACGTGGCTGGCAGGGGGTTGAGCGGTAGTGGAATCGCTGGAGGACATGGCGACGGAAGAGCAGCAGGGCTCGGAGAGAACAACCCGCAGCGGTCTGGCTGTCTCGGCGGCTGGAGGTCGCGGCGGACTGGAGGCCGCGGCGAGTAGAGAGAGGCCGCGGCGAACAGGAGCAGTCCGCGTCAGAGGTTGCGGCGAACTGGGGCAGTCCGCGACAGAGGTCGCGGCGAACTGGGGCAGTCCGCAACAGAGGCCGCGGCGAACTGGGGCAGTCCGCGACAGAGGCCGCGGCGAACGGGGGGCAGGGCGCAGCAGCGGACAGGAGCAGTCCGCAAGAGGTCGCGACGAACTATGGGCAGGTCGCACAGCGGATACAAGCAGAGCCCGCAGCGGACAGAGGCAGTCCGCAAGGGAAGGCGGAGAGAGAGAGTCCGCGAGCAGAGGCTCGAGCGGACAAAGAAGGAGCGAGCTAGAGGGAGCAGTCCGCGAGCAAGGAGGCTCGAGCGGATACAAGCAGAGCCCGCAGCGGACAAGAGGGAGCAGTCCGCGAGCAAAGAGGCTCGAGCGGATACAAGAGGAGCCCGCAGCGGACAAGAGGGAGCAGTCCGCGAGCAAGGAGGCTCGAGCGGATACAAGCAGAGCCCGCAGCGGACAGGAAGATCGTCCGGAGCGGAGGGAGAGAGGTGGGCCCCACGAGTCAGAGCAGAAGATGGCTATAAGAGGCCTGGGGAGGGTGGAACCACGGAGGGAGAGGAGAGGAGCGGAATCAGAAGGGCAGTCCGCACGAGACCGGAGCGGATGCAGAAAGCAGTCCGCAGGAGACTGGGCGGACAGAGAAGAGGCAGTCCGCAGGAGACCGAGCGGACAAAGAAGGGGCAGTCCGCGTCTAGATGCAACCTGGCTCTGATACCATGTTGAAAGAGCTCAAAGCTTGTATGTATTATTTTCGTATGTAAATACAAGGAGAGAATACAAATATATAGGAAAGAAGAGAGAAGAATAAATCATATACATGATGTGGGACTAAAGAAGGAGGAAGAAAAATAGGCCATTAAATGGGCTATCTTTTTACATGGGCTTTTCTAATAGTTTGAAATGTGTATGTAGGTCTCTTAGCAATTTCTAAGTCTAATGCTGAGTCTTATTACAATTATGCCACTTTATATTTCTATTTAAAGGATCGTTTGGTCATGAGGAAGGGACAAGTGAACAAATCCTAAATCTATCTCTTTCTCTATCTCTTAGTTCTCTCTTCTCCCTCCTCCTCAAGTTAGGGTTTGCTTGAGCAAGGCTCCCTTTTTCCTCCCCTTTATCTTCTGATTTAGCACAATGCCTATGTATCCCTGCCTCCCTCACCGCCTTCTAACATCCCTCCGATGAGTTTTCGACTCATCACGAGCTAACATTAAATCGTAGAAATCCTATATTTTATTTTTATTTATGAATAATTTAGTTGTTCTTCTTCTAATTTGAACTTTTTTCTATAATTGCTTCTTACCTATGAAATACCGATACTTCCCTGAGCGCCGCATACCCATATCAGGCACGTTTCTAGTCCTGGTACATAACTGATACTTGGCTAATACACATACTACTCTAGTCTTCGAATATGTTTGAACTTGGCAAAATTGTTTTACATTTCTTGTTAGAAACCCGCTTTTCTAAAATATACAAAAGACTTCTCCATATTTTTTAGAGAAGAATTTTTTTGACAAATACAACTAGTGTTGTTTGTTTATGATAGCAACAAAATGTACCCTAAATTTAAATTTCTTTTATCATCAGAAATTCAGAACTGCAAAGAATTTGATTTACATTTGATTTTTTTACTGATTTAGTATGCACTTGAGATTAATCGCTTAAAGTGACAATGTTTCTACTTGTTAAATATGCATTTTTTACGTTTATATTCTTTCTATTTTTTTAAAGTGGCTTATGTATAGATGTACATTTATATGCTTGTATATATATGGGCTCCCATAGTGGTTCCAGGAGCTTCGTCCGTCGGTACATTCGTGATCATAAGGGAGTCAAAGTCGGGCATGTCGATCTCGTCCAAGTCATCCCTGATGAGGGCTCAGAACTCCTTGACATGACAATCATGAGTATGAAAGTAGGGTTACTTGCAAGGGTAGCACAGACCCTTACTCCGCGGGTCTTTGTACTCTTGGTTAGAAAAATGGTGAGTGGGGATAAGACATTTGTTGTGTGGCCCATAATGGTTGGGCGTGGTAGAGGAGATGACGGTGGTGGAAGTTTAGACGAGGGAGGAAAATATGGTTGGTAAGGAGGTTTGGAAGGAGCCGATGGGGGAGGAGGGTCCCCAGACATTGGCAGGAATTTAGCCTCCACTAGTGGAGAAAGGTCAATGACCTGGTTGATTGTTGGAGGGTGCGGAGGTGGGCTCATATATGGGTTTGTAAGCCGTGCATGAAGTAGCCCAAATAATGGTCGGATGGAAGACCTGGAACATGGATGTCTAACTTGATAATACCATCAACGCACAAGTCAATGGAGCCGGTTTAACAGACCCCACAAAGATTCTCGATCATGGTGCCAGTCTGTCAGAGTAGCAGTGATTATACCGTTGAATGAGTGCCTCAGTGAGAGTTTTCCAGGTGAGGCCGGGAGAGGATTGACGAAGCCAACAAACCCAATGGAGGCCGAACCCTTCCATGCCGATAAGAGTTGTGGTGGCCTGCTTTGTATGAGGAGTATTGTGAATGTCAAAATACTGCTCGGCGTCGACAATCCAACCGAGGGGGTCAGTTCCGTTGAATATGAGAATGTTGAGGCATGAGAGTTGCAGAGGAGGCAATCCCGCCAGAGCGGGTTCTTTGGGGGACATTGTGTTGTGAGATTCCCAAAGCAAAGGCACCAGGAGGGCCAAAATTGTGGTTGGGTTGCCGGTTGTGGAGCACGGCCATAATCGAAGTGAACTGCTCGGCTTGGTTCTCGAGACGAGAGTTGATGGTGGTGAAGGCGTGTTTGATTCCATCGATTGACGACCCTTTGGCAAAAGAAGAAGAGGGCACACAAGTTGGAGGGTTGAGATACAACGCATGAGCTGGCTGGATCTGGCGGCCAGGAGAACCGAGAAGAAGAAAGTTGGTCGGTGCAGGCGGCGAGGTCGACGTAGAATTGGATCTAGCGGCGTCTGGCATCGGGATTTGGGAGGACGTGCGGTATCGGGATCTGTCGGCATGCGGGATCAGTATCGAGAGCGGGAACGTGCGGTCGACGAAGAGGTGGATCTAACTGGTGACGGGATTGGGGAGAAAGGTAATCTTTTGGATCTGTTGTTGTCTATTGGTGCAGACGTCCCTTGCAGCGACATGTCTTCTGGTTTTTTTGCTGTCGGACAGGGTCGGGAAGAAAGCAGACGATCACTAATTTGTTGCTGTGGACGAAATAGGGAAGGAGTGGACGATTGCTAATTTTTTTGCTTTCAGACGTGATCGGGTGGGCCTGTGTCGTCGAAGAGAATGTGGCGGAATGAAACCCAACGACATGTGCTAAGCATGCTGGGAGGCTAGGTCGGACCAATGTTACCAAATAGAAAATACTTGCAATAGATTCGATCAATTTTGATACAATCACGAACTATCCTCGTGCCTAACCTCTAGAGGCTGGTTTCTCCTGGAAGTCCCTCTCCCAAATTGAGAGATCTCAAATCCTAAAATGTCAAAAGATAATCCTAAACTCCCAAGCCACCTCCTTATATAGGGAGGGGGGCTCACATACAATTTTCCTAATGCCTTTCAATATAAAATACAAAAGATTATAATAAGTTACGCCCACGCGTAATGGTGTACTTCTCATAAGGTTACTCATTCGAGGATTAGTCTCACATATAGCTAACTTAAATGTAGTGTCCTTAATATATTGTCACCACTTTCTCCGAAAAGGAATCTAAGATAGATGATGTGCAGTCTAAATTTTTATTTAAAATCAATTAACCTTTTTGCCAATTCTCATGTGAATCGGTTCTCATTCCTACAAGTCTTTTCATCTAAAAGTTTACCTGCATAGTCGTTTTCCAGAAGCTGCCTTTGTTGGTCTTCTTTAACCCAAAGTCACTCATCACCTTATCAGATCACATGTGTTGATCAGACTCCCAAAACATAACCTTGCATGTGTTAGTACTTCTATATTTACATAACAATTATGAAATATTTTGACAAATGAAGATAAATAATAATAATTATTTCATCATGACATCAAATTTCACACAATACAAATAAGTTTCTTCATTGTTGTTGTTAGAACTTCTTATTACTGATTTGGGCTAATTACTATTCTTTCATTAAGATTTTTATTTTGACCCAACTTGTATATACTAGGGTCATATTTTATTTTCAGAGTTGTTATTTCAGAAGGTATTCCAGAGATGCTCAGTTCGACGAACTCAGAACTCAGTTCGACAAACTCAGATCTCAACTCAAAGATCAGTTCGACGAACTCAGAGCTCAGCTCGACGAAAGTAAAAGCTCAGTTCGACGAAATCCAAGCTCAGTTCGACGAAATCCTTACTGAGCTTGACAATCAGGTAGTTTCTATATTACAGAAGGCAGAATGTTTTCAAATGCTTGATAACTGTCAGTTAAAACTCTGATATTTAACGCTAAATATTTTAACGAATATAGCCATTTAAGGCATCATTAAATATGAATTTATCATGGAGGTTTTAAATTTAATTAATTTCAAGGCAGTTACAATTCTCAAGGGATTCTTCAGATGTTTCAAGAATCGTTTATTTCAAATAGACACAACGATTGAATTCTTCCCTGACAGTCTATATATATAGAAGATTGCCGCTCCATCAGAAAAACATGCATACATTTTGCTTCAGACTCTTCTTGAGACATTTCTTCAATCTGAAAGACATTCTAATACATATCTGTCAGAAACATCTATTAGAGAGTAAAAGCATACAAGAAGGCCTACACCCTAAAAAAAGTCTCCTCTCTTGATCACAATCTCTATTCAAATCAGGGGGCGCTTTTGCAACATCATCCACTAAGTCTTCTCAGAGATACTTGACAAAGAAGACAACATCTAACTCTTCTAGTTTACTCTTAAACTTTGTACAAGGTTCTAACTCCTTTCAAAAGTTTACACTTGGTTCATAAGTCACCTGATCAAAATACTTAAGTTTGATTTTTGGGTACCTGGTCAAAAGCACAAATAGTTGCTAGATCTCCCTTAGAAAATAAATCTTCTAGTGACAAAGCACCTGTGCAAAAACCTGTAGTGGATTCCTACAGGGTGGTAGAAGAGTAGCCGTACCCAGATTTATTGGGGAACTACTATAAAATTCTTGTGTCGTCTGTGATTGTTACTTTCTATTTGTGTGTTGTGTATATTATCTGTATATATATCACTAATTTTTAAAACCGCTATAAAAATAAATTAAAGTTTTTTACAGTACTTTATTCACCTCCCTCTGATAACAATTGAAAGTGAAAGTGTTAGAGCTAACTTTACTCTAGAGGGGGTGAATAGAGTATTGTAAAAAGAAGTTTTTAAATTTATTTTTATAGCGGTTTTAAAAATTAGTGATATATATATATATATATATATATATATATATATATATATATATATAGATAATATGCACAACACACAAATAGAGAGTAACAATCACAGACGACACAAGAATTTTATAGTAGTTCCCCAATAAATCTGGGTACGTCTACTCTTCTACCACCCTGATAGGAATCCACTACAGGTTTTTGCTCATGTGCCCTGTCACAAGAAGATCTATTTTTTAAGGGAGATCTAGCAACCCTTTGGACTTTTGACCATGTACCCCAAAACCAAACTTAAGTCTTTTGATCAGGTGACTTATGAAGCAAGTGTAAACTTTTGAAGGGAGTTAGAACCCTGTACACAGTTTAAGAGTAAACTAAAAGAGTTAGACGTTGTCTTCTCTGTCAAGTATCTCTGAGAAGATTTAGTGGATGATGTTACAAAAAGCTCCCCCTGGTTTGAATAGAGATTGCGATCAAGAGAAGAGACTTTTCTTCAGGGTGTAGACCTTTTTGTATGATTTTATTCTCCAGTAGATGTTTCTGACAGATATGTATTAGGATGTCTTTCAGATTGAAGAAATGTCCCAAGAAAAGTCTGAAGTAAAATGTATGTATCTGTATATGGTGAAGCAACAATCTTCTATATATATATATATATATATATATATAGACTGTCAGAGAAGAATTCAACTGTTGTGTCTATTTGAAATAAACGATTCTTGAAACTTCTGAAGAATCAAATCCCTTGAGAATTGTAACTGCCTTGGAATTAATTAGATTTAAAACCTATGTGATAAATCCATATTTAATGTTGTTTTAAAAGGCTATATTCGTTAGAATATTTAGCATTAAATATCAGAACTTTAACTGACAGTTATCAAGCATTTGAAAACATTCTGCCTTTTGTAATATAGAAACTGCCTGATCGTCGAACTCAGCAAGGATTTCATCGAACTGAGCTTGGATTTCGTCGAACTGAGCTTTTACTTTCGTCGAGCCGAGCTCTGAGTTCGTCGAACTGAGCTCTGAGTTCTGTAATACCTTCTGAAATGACAACTCTGGAAATAAAATAGGACCCTAGTCTATACAAGTTGGGTCAAAATAAAAATCTCAATCAAAGAATAGTAATCTTAGCCCAAATCAGTAATAAGGAGTTTTAACAATCTCTCCCTATTTGGGTGAGGATACTATCAAATAAGAAAAACACAGCATAGATAATTATCTGACAGAAACATAAATTTTCAGCAGATATATAAAAAGCTTTGGAAAAGTAACAACAAGGTTCAAAAACATAATCAAAGTTGGGAATCCTTCTGAGGTCCATCAGATGAAGGATCTAAAGAAGACTTGGTAAAAATCAGTTTCCTTGTTGGATCATCAGACTCCCTTTTGCTCAGCTTTAGATCTTGAGAACCAATAATCGTCTGGGAAGAGACTGTAGGAACAACAGCTTCTGGATGCAAGCTCATATATTCATCAACATTAAACAAGCTTCTCTTCTCATGTTTGTCCAATTCCTGTTGCCTGAAAGAAGACATAGTAGTAAACTGAGAGGTATCCTTACCTTCAGTTCTTGCCTTCTTTATCTGAGAAAGTGCAATTTGTTCCGTGAACCTAGCCATTCTGTATACAGGATCTAACTCTGGTTCAATCACGGGTGAGGCTGGCCTGTCTTGGCTAGAATTTAGCGGACTGCTCTGACTGTCATAAGTCTCAGTCCTTGTAGGTCTGTCTTGCCTGAATTGAGTTGTTCTAGAATAATGAGAGATATGCCTCTGAGAAGAAGGTAAAATACCTGCAGATCCTGCTGCTGGAGGAGGAGGACCACTCCAAGACTTTGGATTTGAATGAAACATTTTCATTTTCTTCCTTCTTTTCAGCTCATTCTTAGAATACCTCATCCAATTTGGATGGTCTGGAGTAAGAGTTATCCCATGCAAAATATAGTACGAGATATCAGCAATAGAAGAAGGTTGTGGAGCAACCTTGGCTTGAGCATTTTTCCTGGTTTTCCTTTTCTTAGAAATAGAGTTTTCTGATACATCAGAATCTGTATGATCATCAGGCTGCACCTCTGGTTGTTCATATAATTCATCAATTTGTTTAACTATTTTATCTACCTCTTCCATATCTTTATTAAGCAGATCATCAAAATTAGGCATGAGAGATTCATCCCATAAAGGAGGGGAATAAGCTTGCTCAGAAATATTCATTATATCATCAATCATTATAGTCTGTGAGACTGGATCAAAACTGGTAGAAACATCTCTGAAAAGTTGTTCTAAAGATGAGGCATCAATAGGAGCAGATTCACAAACTATTGCTCTAGAGAGATCCTCTCCAAAATCTGGTAAGCTAGTAATATGACTGTGCAATAAATCAAAATCTGATAGCAGAGAATATATATTAACTGTGAGATTAATGATGAAATTACCAGCAGTAATAACTTCTGGAGGATCTGATAACTCATCCTCAACTATCACAAAATTTCTACAGTGAGCTAGACCAGTTAGAGTAAAGTGAAATCATCAGTAATAGGGAGTTTTTACAATACTCTATTCACCACCCTCTAGAGTAAAGTTAGATCTATCCCTTCACTCCCCCCCTATTCACCCCCCTCTAGAGTAAAGTTTTTATAATACTCTATTCACCCCTCTCTAGAATAATAATAATTATTTCATCATGACATCAAACCTCACACAATACAAATAGGTTTCTTCATTTGTTGTCCATTAAATTGTGTGGTACTAAACATCATTTAAGTTTTCTCACAGGAAACAAACCATCAATAATCATCAATACATGATAGACCTTGGATAGTTGGATGTCTGCACGATGTTTCAATATGCATTAAAAATCACACTTCGAGTAAATTTTTTTGATAAAATAGATGTCATATATTGTCAACTAGCCTTAGTATTAAGTTGTAAGCTTAGTTACTCTACTCTCAATTAACCCCTTTTTTGAACTCTACAAGGATCACAATAATTCCTTTTCTCATTCTAATACGGCTGAGTGATCATGAGCACCACTGAGGCTAATTAAAAGCTATCCTTGTAGTCAATTTCTGAGCTGATTTTTTTACTTTAAAAAATTGTAGTTAATCTCCCACAAAAATTTTGCCCTCGAAAAGGATTTTGAACAAGCGTGGATTAAAACAATGGAAATGAGGTTGAAACGAGATTTCAGGGGGGCATTGATTTTTGGAATAGGCGCATTGAGAGTGCTAGGGAAGAAGGGAAAGCGAGCAGTGGTTGAACTCTTGAGTTTCTGGAAGAAGTGCAATGAGGTATTGAGACCGAAGCGAGATTCTGAAGCTCCGGAGGCGCCACAAGATATCGTATCCACGCGAGGTCTTGGAGTTCTAGAGGTGTTGCGGCGTATTAGGCCGAGAGAGATCTTGGATGGAGGCACATCGAGAGGTATCAGGGCCGTTGAAATCGAGGGGAGCGTTTTTGGAGGCGCATCGCTGGTTTTTGTTGGAATGCACGTATTGGGGCAGAGAGGGTTTCTCTGGCAAAAAACCCCCCAATTACCTATCCACGGACACATCCTTTCTCCACGCTACACGGCTTAACAAAAAACATGGTTTTGATAGCACGTTCTTAACCTTATCTCCCAAGCGGTTTTAAAGTGCGTTTTTTACTTGTTTCTCAACCACCCACCACCCACATCGGATGTATCAATTGTTTTTTTGATGGGGTTCCAGCTCAATCCAGTCTCACCCCGTTTAAGCTTCCTTCAAAACTTTCTTCATTTGATCACTCTTATTTTACAACTGTGCACGATCATAAACGTTTCCAGAACCCACTTTGAAATTCATTATCAGATTCTTCTATCCATGCTCATTAAAGTGCGTGGTGGGCCTGTTGCATAATTCAATTACTCATTTACATATATCACAAAATAACATGGTTGTATCCACTAAGCTAATATTCCTCTCTCCCTTCGATGTTTCATTTCCTATAAAACAATGCTTAACATACTGCAAAACACACATAAAATTGAATTTCTTTGATAAATGCTACATCGTATTTGATAGCATATATATGCAGGAACATTCATAAATGAAAAAAAACTTCAATCCTAAAAGAATCCAATTCTACTTGTTAGTTCTAAACTGAATGCAGTTCTTAACTTGTTTAGACCAAAAAAAATTTAGATGTAAAACAATTTCATATTACATGCAAACACGTGAAAGAAATTTTGATATACAAATTGCAAAAAATCTAATCAAATTTAGATCCAAATTGCAAACAACCACGTCTATTTGAGATTTACAAATTGGAATAGAGGCTGCTTTTCATTCCTCACAGAGGATTTCAGAACGCAACAAACAATCTTTGATGAGATTTTTTTACTTCAGAAAACTGTAGTCAATCTCCTACGAAAATTTTGCTCTGAAAAAGGATCCAGAACATGCGTGGATTAAAATGATGGAAGTGATGCTTCAGTGAGATTCCGGAGGGGCGTTTGATTTTCAGAATCGACACCTTGAGAGTTTTAGGAAAGAAGTGAGAGGTGGCTGAACTCAAGAGTTTTTGGAAGAGGTGCAACGAGGTATCAAGGCCGAAGCAAGATTCTGGAGCTTTGGGGGTGCCGCATGGTATCATTTACGCACGAGATCATGGAGTTCTAGAGGTGTTCGTCGTACTTGGTTGAGAGATATCCTGGATGGAGGCGTAGTGAGGAGATATCAGGGCAATCGAGATCGAGGGGAGATTTTTGGAGGTGCGTCACTGGTTTCTACTAAAATAAAGGTATCGGGGTGGCGAGGATTTCTATGCCAAAAAAAACCCTCAATTACCTATTGCAAAAAAATCTTTATTATCTATGGCAAAATAAAGGTATCGAGATCGAGGGGAACATTTCTAGAGGTGCTTCGCTGGTTTCTGCTAGAAAGATGGTATGAGGGCTACCGGGGTTTCTCTGGCAAAAAATCCACAATTACCTATCCACAGACACACCCTTTCCCCAGATTACGTGGTGTAGCAAAAATACACATTTTTGTAGCTTGTTTTTAATATCATCTCCCAAGCGGTTTTAAAAGGACGGTGGCGTTGCTTTAACAGACCACCGCCCTAAAAACAACCCCCCCCCCCCCCCCCCCCCACACACACCACACTCCACACACACACACCAACCCCCCAAAAAACTAATGAACCTATGTCTATTGTTTCAGCATGTATAGCAATCGTTTCTACATATTTGAAATCTAATTCTATCTATAGAATAATAACAAACTGGGCTGAGCTCAAGTCTGAATATCAAAGTGAAACTAGGGAAAGAACCCGAAACCCTGAATTCCAAGTATTGGCCCACTTCTCCTCTTCTAGAAGACAAACTCTTTTAGGGAAAGAATGATCAGTAGCAGCCCGCCCTTTTCAAAAAAAAGATTGAAAAAGTCCTCAAATCAAAAAGCCACTCCTATTAAGAAAATAAGATGGACGCTTTCCATTTCTTACTTGACTATTATTGGATTCATTCCTCTTATCTTTCCCGAGGCTAGTCTATCTAATGGATGGAATCGACTAAGATTTGATCCAGTGCTGTTGATGACTTCAAACTATAGGCTGGGAAAACTTTCAGTAATGGCATGTTGTGTATAGAGTTCGCGGGAAGGAAGTTTGCTTTCGCCTATTAGAGCAAAGGACAACAAACCAAGAGAAATTCCTAGATGATTTGGATTGACATTTCGGGATTCTGGTATTAATTCCTCCGGGCTTTCACGCCTTAGGCCAACAACTATAATCACTGATTGACAAATCCCCTTCTACTTAATTGGATGTCAATGTTTTCTTTCAATTGTTGGTTGTTGTTGTCTTAGTTGTCAAGGCGTGCGCCTAGGCGCGCCTGAGGCGCCAGGCGCAGCCCGCCGCGCCTCAGCACGACTGAGACGGGCGATGTGCCCCAGGCATGCGCCTTACAGGCTCCTAGGCGCGCCTGTGCCTTTCAAGGTGTTTTTATTTTAAATTTGAGATGAGTAAAAACATGATATTAGATGCACCCGAGCCACCCCTAGGCGCACTTGGGCGCCAAATTCGCTCAATTTCCTTTCCCCCTCATTTTTGTTCCTCACGTGCCTCAGACGCGTGCCTGCGCCTAGGCTTCAGGTGCCCTTTGCGCCTCAGTACACCTTTGATAACTTAGGCGGTTGTTGAAGAGGTTTCTCCTGCAATGTATATTGGCCGATCTACTTCATTTGTTTAAGTGGAAAGCCGACAAACACAATTCTTTTGACAAATTCCTGTTCAAAGGTTCCTGAAAAACATTTGATGGCACTTTCAGTCGATCATCAATAGGAGGTTTTTACCTTGTGGGAGTCTAATCGTCCATTTCGTCAAACTGGAGTAGGGCTTGAAAGCCTAAGGTCGGCCCGGTCAATTAGATGATTTTGTCTGGTTGAAAGTAGTTAACCGACTTCTTCAAAAGAAGAGTCTTCGAGGACAAATATAGTTTCCAAATCAGTAAGAATCTTGGTGTCATCCATTCCCTTGTTGGAGGCTAAGTTCTCTCAATCTTCAGAGGAATTTCAATACTAGGGGCGCGGTTTCCATCAATCATAAGTATGTCCAGTGGTGTGATTCCCCTATTCTCTTCCTCTGATCTCGACCGAAAAGATGAACATCGAAGCTAAGATCGCAATAGCCCGAGACTGCAAGGGGGGCTGAGAATGAGGTAAAGGTCTCTTTCGATTTTAGACGGTCGTGGACCTGTAAATAGACCTACATTTAAAGCAAGAGAAAGGTGGGTTCAATTACAAGTTTGAGATGGGCCGGATGCACAACATGCTCAGGCCCTTTCTAATTACCATCCACCGTACGCAAAATGGGTTGATAGTGAATGGAATCCAGAATATTTTTTTGAAGCGATATTTGGGAGTTTTTGAGGCATTACGAGTCTGGAACATACATGGCTGAGTGAGATTCTTCCTGGGGGCGCAACGAGAGGTATTAGAGCCATCAAGATCGAGGGGAACGTTTCTAGAGGTGCTTCGCTGGTTTCTGCTAAAAAGATGGTATGAGGGCTACCGGGGTTTCTCTGGCAAAAAAAATCCGCAATTACCTGTCCACATACACACCCTTTCCCCAGATTACATGGTTTAGCAAAATTACGGGTTTTTTATAAGCTTGTTTTTAATCTCATCTCCCAAGCGGTTTTGATGCAAGTCGCACTTGTGTCTCATTTTATCACATGCATGTTTATTTAGTATTTTGTAGTGCATGTATTAGCGCATATGCATTTTGCTTCGCACTCATTGTATGACTTATTGAGGTGATCGTCCAATAAGACCCTAGATAAAAAGATTCGTCAAATTAAGTGACATGTTAATTGAGGCAAGCACTCAAACTTTTAAGATTGAAATTTTGTGGAAATAAAAACAAAAAGTACCACGCTTTACCAAGAAATTCCTATTCTTCTTATTCAAAAGAATTTGCCTTTGTAAAAATTCCTATTTTATTCTTCCATTTGAAATCAGAGAGCTTCTTATACCTATTAAAAATTTTCTAATTCTATTCTTCTATTTGAAAAACCAGAAAATTTCCTATCCTATTTCTATTTCAGAGTTGCCTTATTAACAAAAAAAATAAAAACATATCCGGTACCGGTATGTACCCACTACTCGACGGGTACACCTATGTGGACACAGTTGAACTTAGCTCTATGCTAGGAAGTGTTAGTACATCCAATTAAGTTGTGTATCTGTATCGAGTATGTTTCCTTAATAGTACGTTTCTGTTACAAATACGTATTGAACATGTTGATACGACGCAAGTTATTAACAAAATGGCTAACTTGTCTCTAGACTAACCGAAGATTGAAGATTTTGATCTCCAACAATGAAAAAGAAAAAAAAAGAATGATGAGTTGACTTAAGTGTAAACATATAAGATGTTAAATTTTGTAATATTTACGAATGCTTAATGTTTGAAAATCTCATGTTATGTTTCATTGATTTGTGGGCTTGCACTTCAAGTTATGATATATGTTTGATGTTTCAATTTTTAAGAACTATTTATTGCACTTATGATATATATAATATTTGTTATAACGTATCATGTCGTACCCGTATCCTTGTTTTTAAAATTTTGGCGTGTCGTTGTACCGGGTACGTATTGTATTCGGTACCCGTACTGGTGCTTCCTAGTCGCTAATTTTTTTATTTGCACGTCTCCTTTGTTTCTCTTGGCTACGCTTGTGGAAGTTTTATTTCAAGTGTTCGAGTGCTAAGATTTATATGCGCGTTTATGAAGTTGAGATCAGTTGTCGCTTTCCGATTGCTTGAGAAATCCACGCTAGCGTGACATTTAAAAAAAAAATTCAAATTTAGTTATTCAAAATCATCTCGAGAATTTGGTTTACATCAAGTTTTAAAAGGACGGTGGCGTTGCTTTAAAAGGCCACCGCCCTAAGAACAACCCCACCCCCCCCCCCCCCCCCCCCCCCCCACCACACGCACACATACATACCAACCCAAAAAAAAACTAACGACCATATTCGAAATCCATAATAATTTTATTATTGAAACATCAACATAAGATCTTACATAAATTATGAGGTAATTTCATCTATAATCATGATTTGTACATGTATGGTTGTTTAAGGCTCCTTTTGGGGGGATTTATTTTCTCCGGTGAAGCGGTTACGACCGCATGAAGCGGACCGGTGAAAATAAGGGTCCGGTTCATGCGGTCGTAACCGCTTGACCGGTGAAAATAAGTCCCCCCAATAGTCCCAAACGGAGCCTAAAGCTCTATTTGTTTGGGCGTTTTGCTGCTCCGTTTTGGGCAAACGCCGCCGGAAGGAGGATAAACAAATGAACCTCCGGCGGCGTTTGCTCCGTTTCCACCCGCCCGCCTTGAGAAACGCCCCAAAAAAGCTCCGTTTGGAGCAGCCACCTCCCCCCTCCGGTTCGAACACTCTGTTTCCACCCGCCGGATCGACCCGCCACCGCCGAACCAAATGGAGCCTAAATATCATATGAGATCATTAAACTAGCATGCATGCGTTTTCTCTTTACATATACAGATATCCTTACTTGCATGCTCTCTTCTTTCACGTTAATGGCTTTCTCTCTTATATGTATTGTTCCCGTTAACCTGTAGTATCTTTGCTTTAGAAGACATACCTTTTTCACTTGCATCCATGATTCAATGCCATGCAAGCCCTTTATATTAACATTAGCATGCATGCTTTTATTATTCATATTCATGGTTTCTACTTGCATGCAATATTTAATATCAGAAGGACCTTATTCTAACATGCATACTTGCATGCACCGCCATTTTAATGGCATGCAAGTCCATTTGGTTACAGTGGCGGACCCAGAATTTTTGTCAAACCCGGGCACCAATGAAAATTAAATATAAATGAATTTTTTTATTACAAATTACAAAAATTCATTATATGTAGGATTTGGTGACTTTTGGGAGAAATTTATAGTTTTTCTCGGGGATCTCTATTTCTCCATATTAGATGAATTAAGATCTTTTTCATTGATGTTGGGACTTAGGAGTTCTTTTATTGCCATTTTTGGCATTGTTTTTCTTCATCGAATGGTTTTAAATTCCTCCAAATAAATCTACACTTACAAGAAATCAACATGAGATTCCAACGTATAGCAAATATAAACCTATATGTTATTTCTACAAATACAACGGATTTCATGGATTATCACAACAGATTTCATGGATTATCACAACAGATTAATAGAATAAATACCAAATGGAGAATAACTGAAGAATACTTAATCACATTCACGATTAAAAATGAAAGCCCTAAATATTGAATCAAAACTGAAAGCCCTAAATACTGAATCAAAACTGAAAGTCCTAAATAACACAACACCTGAAAGCCTCTACTGGAGTCTGGCCGATTGCTGTATTGAAAGCATAGCAATCTCCATTTCTCAGTTTCTCCTGTGGAATTTGCCGGCTGCTGCACCAAGAAGAAGAAATGGAAACCTCTGGAATGGAGAATACCCGGATGAAGACTTGGACATCTAGCCGCTAGTGCTCCCGTGGTAGAAAAACCAGTCGGAGTCGACGGATGGACGGAGTGTCGGGGTCGGTTGTGTCCGCGTCGTGGTGAAAACAGACGCTCCGTAGACTGCGCTCCCCGCTTCCTTTAATTTCGCGAAAACACACCCGGGCACGTGCCCGGGTGTGTCCATACGTGAGTCAGCCCCTGTTTGGTTAGCATGCAAACACTCAATCAACATGCATATGACTGCTACTTTTTTATTTATAACCTCACATTCACATGCTTGTTAAAGATCAGTCTGCCTTAAAGTTCCCTCAAGGTGATCATGATACAAAAAGTGTATATTTTGGTGTTTTATAAGAGGGTGACTGGGCATCTACCACATTATTGAGGAAAGAAACTCTTAAGATATTCTGACTATTCTCTTTTCGAACATGGTATCAGAGCCCTGAGGGCCTCCGCTATTTGTTCTTGTCAGCGCTGAAGGTTCATTGCATGATGCCAAGCGATTCATTGATCTTCCTCGTTCCTTGATCTGACACTCTCATTACGATCGGTTTATTTTTGTGATTTTGTCTTCACAATTTCCTTCATTGACTTGATCTGTCGATCTGACGTGCTCTGCTGATGTTTGTTCTATGGCTTGAGGCTTTGTTTCTTCCTCTTACTACTAGTGTCACTGTTCTGCTACTTGTATCGTGCCTTCTATTTGGCTCTCCAAAATCCCGCGCGAGCTCTTTACCAGGCCTTCTATCAACTTAATTATTCCCCTATTCGGAATTTGGAGAGAGAGTGCATTTGTGAAGCCTCACGGTCCTTGAATCATGTTTGCTGCTATGCTGATCATTTCTGTTTGGTTTTATTTTTTCTCATTTCTCTAATATGGACTTTTCCCATGACTTTATGCAGATTACATTGAATGATAAAAATTATCTTCTCTAGGTCCCTTGGCATATTTATTGGAAATCAGAGGAGACTTATGTTTCTGACGTGATCTAAATCCCACACCTATTGTGACAGATCCTTCTTATGAAGAATGAGAAGGAGAAATTTTTTTAATGATTAACGGCTTTCCAGTTCTATGGAGTCTTGTATTGCTTGTCATTCTCATTCTGCCGAACGATTAAAGAAAATTTGGGACTTAGTTTAGAAGAACTATTAAAAAGAGGATTTGGTTAGGATCTATCTTATTAAAAGCGCAAGGCACACCGAAGTGCAAAGGGGTCTTGAAGCTTAGGCGCAGACACGTGCTTAATGCATGCGAGGCGCAAACAAATAAAAAATGACATAATATAGCTTATATAGAACACAATGGTCTATGAAAAACACAAATTAGATACCTTCACAATAGAAAGTGCAGCAGAAATCGGATCTCTTCCAAGAACAGTCCAAATAAGTGAAATTCAGTGAACTGAAATCCCAGTTCACTGTTTCGGAAGCAGTTCAAAGAACAAAGTTGTACATTTCTTCAACTGGAAGGCGTTTCTATGCCTTTTCTAAGTGCTAGTACACAATTTTTAGTATTATTAAATAAATTTTAATAGAACATGAAGTTTAATAGGGCTAAGATCATACTATTCTTCAAATTAATTGTTCAAAAACCTCATAATTGAAGAGTGGTTAATGAAATCCCAGCTAATATCATACTATTTTTAGCATGAATCTTCTTACTCATTCTTCATGGTGGCATCACTGACATGATTAGTAATCTGAAAAGTACACAATCAGTAGGACTGAATTTGAAAGGAGCGTGCAAGATTCTTACCCATTGAAGAGTACCATCATGTTATGCAGTTGATTTCAACAAGATTTCGATTAGAAGATTTCCATTTGTATACATACTTTTTATTTTGTCATTTAAACATTAGATTTATTCATATCTGATGACAAAAATGTTGCTATGTTACAATTGACTTATTAACTTTGAATTTTATGAAATATTTTACTTATTTGATCAAAGATGTTTTGATTTTATTAAATTCAGTTATTATAAGATAATTTCTGCATGATGATGTTATGTCTGAAAGAAATGAAATCCTTGGGAACAATAATTTGGATAACCTAAATTACTGCTCTATTTCTCTATGTTGAATTTTTTTTAATTTGTAGTGTTGTATTTAATCTTTATGAGCAACAGGGCATGCGAAGAAATGCAATGCTATTCTTTACCATGTAATGCTAGTGATTTATCGTAAATCTTGTTTATACAAGAAATTTGATTTAAAAACAGTAAAAATATATAATGTTTATAGCAAATAAAAATAATTTTGTTAAAAATTTAGAGAATCTAAATGAGATTTATTTATTCTGAAAAATCATATTAGAATATGTGAATAAGACTTAAATCTGTAAATGCATATTAGGACATGTATATGCTATTGAAAATAAAATACTTGTACCTTTGAGGTTTTAGCATGCTAGTCCCTTGAGAGCTTGATGTCTGAGCGATGGACTCCCAAGGAAGAAAAGAGAGGATGCCAGGAGGAGTCAGAAGCAGTGGTGGCCTGCGAGAATAGACAGCGAGAGGAGCGACAACCAGAGTTTTCGAGCAGAAATCATATGCGAGAAAATCGATCGGCCGAACAGCGAGTGGTAAAAAAGATGGGGCTATCTCGCTTATGGAGAAAATCAAAACCCTAAATAAATGATTAAACTGTGTTGGGTGACTTTAAACCAGAAATTGTCGAGGCATGCCTGAGGTGCGCCTGGGCTACTTTGCTCGCCTCAACCTTACTGAGGCGGCGCTAAGTGCGCCCGACACCTCAGGCGTGCCTAGGTGCGCGTCTTTGATAACATAGGTTAGGATATATCAATTTCAAACTTAGCAGACCTCTGTGTATGATTTGTGTGACTTTGAGGATGCTACAATAAATTGATTCATAAATGAGCTGAGATTGACCAATCCGATATACGCTCAGTGAAAGACTATAGGAAAAAACTTAAACAAAAATCTTTGAACTTCTTTCTAGTCATCTTACCGATATAGAGTTTCAAAGCGTTCTGATGTTGAGATGAGTTTATGTTCTTAATTTGGAGACAACTACACATTATATTTGGGGAGTGGCTAGTCATATAAATTCTCTCCGCACTGGTGTTATGAGTGTGAGATATGATTAACTGCTCTCATTGTTGTGCCCATGAGCGGAATGCAAAAACCTCAAGTGTCACGGTCTGTTAAAGCCTAAAATATATGATGTTAAAAATAAAATGAAATATTCTTACCATGGAAAGAAAGGGCATGGAAGAGACAAATGTTGGGACATCTCAGTTTGTCCCCATAAGGATGGATCATAGGTACGATGGGAGATGTGTTAGACCCTACACAATTATGTAGGGTGTAGAACTGTAGAGAAAATCTTGCGGTTTAAAATGAAAATATGATTACAGAATTAGCAGCCTTGAATGCTTCTTTGGAAGGTCCCTATGAAAGCTATTTCTACTATTGCTGTCGATGCTCAAATGTTCATCCTACCAATTAGTCGGTCTTATATTATGGATTATTGATTTTGGAGCTTCTGATCATTTGACATGATGTGAGATTATTTTGTTCGCACTGTCCATTGACAATGTTAATCTTGTTGATGGTTCATTTGCTTTTGTTGTTGGGAGAGGAATTATTCAAATTTCTCCGAATATTTCTCTCAAGTATGTTTTTCTTGTTCCTTCTTTTCCTACTTTGCTCTCCGTGAGTAGTTTAACTAAACAATTAAACTGCTCCATTACTGATGCGGAGCAGAGACGAGGACGCGTTTTGGGCCCGTTCGGGGCTGATTTGGCAACTTTCCATATATGGCGTGCCCGGATCGACGATCGGGCTCCGCGATTGCGTCCGGAGCGTCGTCGCGAGTCAAAACGCTATATTACTTTATATTTTTTGAGTTTATTTTGATGTATTTTAAGGGCTAACCCACCGGCCAATCATAGCCGTTGATGGGGATGCCCTAGTTTGTGTTTTCTTATAAATAGAATGCTAGGGGGCTGATTTGAGACCATTGCAGAATTTGGAGAAGACTAATCCCGGATTCCAGCGCTCCCTCCTCGGTGCCGACGCCGTGTAACCCTAGATGACGGCTCCTAGGCCGCCAATCTTCCCTCCAAAGGTAACCCCTACCCTCCTCCACCATTTTCCATTGCCCCCCCCCCCCTCCACCACCGGAATCCCCCAAAACCCCCTCCACACTGCCGGCCAGAAAACAAGCCAGCCGCCCCTTTCTCCTTCCAGTTTCCCGCCGCCGAACTGCTGTCCCCCCACCGCCGGCCTGCAGCCTCCCCACCGCCGGCCTCCCCCCAAGCCTCCAACCCCTCACCGCCCCTCCCTTCCCTCAAAACCGACCCCCTAAGGCCCGGCCAGCCCTAGCTGGCCACTCCTCCTCCTTCCCCTTCGTGGATCCACTTCTTACCGCTCCGAAATCCCTAGATCTATTTGGATCTAGTGCTACCACCCTCCGATCCGTTATTCCCTCCACCCAAACCTTCCATTTTTGTTCGGATCCGCTCCAAATCATCGGATCTACTTCCCCCCGGCCCGGATCTACTCATTTGTGGCCGGATCCGCCATTTTACCATCCGTTGCCGCCACTCTTCGCCGAAGGCAGCCACCGTCATCGCCGCCTCGCCTCCGGTTCCACCCCCGATCGCTCGTTTGCATCCGGTTCGTCAGATCCTCCATCGCCTCGGATCAGCCCACTGCATCGTGAGTATCTCGTGGTATTGTGTTTTGTATTTGACATTTGCACTTGGTTGTTTATATATATTTGTGCTGTGATCATAGTTTGGTAGTTGTTGTACTTTTACGCTAATATTTGTTTGTGGAATTAATCGCCGCCGCTTGCTTAGGCCCTCCGCGCGGAGGAAGCCGTTGCCAAATCGCCAAAATTATTTAATTGCTTCTTTATTTTGATTAACTACGTGGTGTTGTTAATTCTCATTGCTTAAATTAATTGTCGTCGCCATCCGACTGTTTCATTGCCTGTAGCATTGCATTCGCATATCCCGTCGCACGTGCACGTAGAGTCATAGCTTCCGAGCACCACTAGCCTACCCCTACATCATTTACTTTCTTTGTATCTTATTGTTTTTTCATGACCAAGAGAGTGAGAGGACGATTGGTGGTAGATATGAGTCAACATGATTCTATGTGATGGACGTTGGATATGCCTTTGGGGAAAGCACATTTACTGATAGTGGTGTCTTGTTGCTGTGGTATAAGATATTGGACATGCCCGTTTAAAAACCCATGCAAATTTTTTCCCTAGTAATTTTTAGAATTTGCTAAGAAGGTTGATTGTCAAGCCCATGAGCTTGGGAAATACGGTAGGACTACGTATTCTTGCAGTTCTAGTCTAAGTGATAAATATTTTGATATGATTCATTCCAATGTATGGACCTCTCCAGTTTGTTCTATTAGTAACTTTTGTTACTTTCTATCATTTATTGATGATTATTCTCATTTTACTTGATTTTTTTATGAAGAAGAAAATACAGTGAAATATTTAAATTATTACTGTCATGTAGAAATTTAATTTGGTGTTAGAATTAAATCTTTCGGAACGATAATGGTGGATAATTCACTTGTGATGAACTCTAAAAATTTTTGGGAGAAATGAAATTGTATTTCAAACCTCTTGTTCAGACACTCTTCAATAAAATATGGTAGTTGAAAGGAAGAATCCTCATATTATTGAAACTACTAGATATCTGTTACAAGAGATGAAAATTTCAAAATGAGTGAAGGATAAATGTGTTCTGACTACCATATATATGTTCTACCATATGATGTTAGAAACCTTGGGTGGGAGTGGGATGTATCTGTTATGTGCCTATCTTTAATGTGTCGTCGATAGTGGAAGAGGGGAGTTGCTAGATTGTGAAAAGAAGATGAGAAGATTTAGAGGAAAAGAAGAGGATGCTAGAGAGAGGAGAAGAGTTAGTGAAATCTTGCATACCCCATACAAAACCTAACAGTCCCTATATATACGACCCACAATGGCATCACACGTAAATAACCCCAACATAAAAGATTCGTAAATAATTCTTAACTACGACTCCACCCATTACAACCCATGCAACTCGACTCATACAATCAACTTGATATCTAAAGACTCATAATAATATAATTACTAGATAGTTGACGACATAGGACCCATAACTTTTCGCTCGATATGAGAAATGAGATTGTTTTTCAAACCTCTTGTCCATACACTCCTCGATAAAATGTACTAGTTGAAAGAAAAAAATCCTCGTATTATTGAAACTACTAGATATCTGTTACAAGAGACGCAAGTTCCAAAATAAGTGAAGGATAAATGTGTTCTCATTACCATATATATGATCAACCGTATGATGTTAGAAACCTTGGGTGGGAGTGGGATGTATCTGTTATGTGCCTATCTTAAATGTTGTCAGTAGCGAAATAGGGGAGATGCACGAGCTAACCCTAGATTTGGGAATGAAGATGAGAAGAGCCAGAGGAAAAGAGGAGGATGCTAGAAAAAGGAGAAGAGTTAGGGGAAAAATTGATTTAACTCTTGCATATCCCATATAAAACCTAACGTTCCCTATATATTCGACCCACAATGGCACAAACGTAAATAACCCCAACATAAAATATGCTTAAATAACCCGATACTGCTCATGCAATTTGACTCGTACAGTCAACTTGATAGCTAGACTTATAATAATATAATTAGCTAAAGACTTGTAATAATATAACTACTAGATAGCTGACAGCATATGATCCATAACTTTCCACCTGTCCTTCAAATCGAGCTTGACCTCAAGCTTGAACGGTACATAGATGATTTGATCATCATGATCTTTGACCTCTTGTCAGAACAATTCCCCGTCACATGTCGCTGTAGTGAAGGTTGCATCAAACAATAGGCCGTGCATAATATCTGGAGGTGGGGTGAGGGTGCCCGGTGGTTGTGGACAGCCAAGGGCACTACTTTAGGATAGTGCGCTACTTTTGAATGGTGCACTACTTTTGTACAAAAAAATTAAAATAGTGGGAGGAAGCTTCAAGTTTACCGTAAAAAATATAACAAAAGATTTGAATTGATTGTTGACACTCATGATCCAATGTCCAGTCCACTCCTCCAGGTCCAGATACTGAGCTGATTACTAGGTACTTTCAAAGTGCTCCAGAATTATAATGGACATACTATACCTTACTGAAAACCATGTTGGGTAACCATTTTATCTTGCACACCCTGAAATTCTATATTGCATCTATTTCTTCCATTCCTATACCTAATTTTCGTATGCTAATTTTAATCCTCATTTGAGGAAAGACATGAAAGTGAAAATAGTAGCTCCTCAGATGCAAAATATTTGGGAGATCGCGCCAAATCTAAGGAATCGTCATATCGTGGGATGGCAGACAGGTGTATACCATTAAATATCTTCAAGATGACACCCTTGAACAATATAAAACGCTTTTTGTGATCAAAGGTTTATCCAAGTTGATGACATCGATTTTTAGGAAACATTCACTCCTGTTTGTAAACTATGTGTGGTTTCTCTTGTCTATAACTACTCATAAGTATTGATGACTACATCAATCAGACATTAAGAATGTGTTTCTGCATGGTGTTTTGAAAAAAAAATTATATTGCCACTTTCTGGAATACAAGTGCCTAAAGGGCATTTATGTCAACTTAAGAAAGCTCTCTTGATGCGGAGCAGAGACGAGGACGAGCTTTGGACCCATTTGAGGCTGATTTGGCGACTTACCATATATGGAGTGCCCAGATTGACGATTCGACTCCGTGGATGCGTCTGGATTCGCGTTGCGAATCAATTTCATATATAGCTTTGTACTTTTCGGGTTTTATTACATGTAGTTTTGACCCCGAGACCAACGACCAATCATATTTGTTGATTCCGGGTGCCCTAATTTCATTTCTTATAAATAGGATATTTAGGGCTGCCTTCATTTCTTGTTGTTGAATGTTTGGAGAAGAAATCCCTTCATTCCAGTGATCTCCGCGGTGCTGACTCCGTGGAAACGCTTGGTGACGACTCCTTGGGTAAGGTTTTTGTATCTTTGTATTTTCCTCCTCCCCAACCCTCCAACTTTCTATTTTTTGCTGTCCAGCCTCTGCAAACAGCCGCCGGCCTCCTTTTTTCCTTCCTACAACCACCGCCCTTTGAAGTCTCCCCGTCCAGGATCAAGAACTCCACCTTTTCCTCTCCCGGACCAACCCCAGACCACCACAAAACAGCCCACCAACTTCTATTTTCTGTCAATAAAAAATTCCAATCAATTTTCATGTCTACTGTTGGATGAAATTTACTATTCATCCTATAGTTTCCCCCCTATCCTAGCCGCCAGCCACCCTCCCCTGCCTTCCCTGCTGGAACCACTGACTGCTGCCCCTTTTTTTCCTCCCAGAAAAAAGGCTGCAGCCACCCTCCTAATTCCCCCCCCCGCCAGCCATCCTACCATCTGGCTACCACCCAACTATCCCCATATCCAGCAACCACACAACTCTAGTTTTCCTTCCAGCACTCTCTCTCTGGCCGCCATTTATTCCCACCCGTGGAGCCACCTCCCACCGCTTATTCACCATCGGAACCCCTCCTTGAGCCCTCCAACGTTCAGTTCCATTTTTTTCAGCAACCCTAATATTCGTATTGTGTTTTTTATTGGTTTTGGGGTTGTAAAACATTGTCACATTTGCCTATTACATGTTAGTTTGGGTGTTCATTTTATTATAGTTATTTGTGCCTGGATTAATCTCTAACTGCAGGAAGGGTTTATTCGCCGCGCGCTCTTGCTTTGGCCCCCACGCAGAGGAAAACCTAAGCCTGTTTCTCCCTAATTAATTATGGGTGCTGATAGTTGTACACCATAAATGACTTTATAACCCATGGATATGTGTACACCCCAAAATTATATTTGTACCCCAGTAGTTATTTATGCCCCAATTTTTGAAAATTTAAAACTAACATTAAAAGAAGAATAACTATATGGTTCTCAACATATATTGTTACATATAAGTAATAGGCAAAAAAACATATTTTTCTCCAATATTCAGTTAGTTAATATGCAAAAAAACAAGATATGTAGATGACTATCGACCACAGTACGAATTTATTTGCAAGGTGTAATAATTTCAACTATTAGTGCTATAACTTCAACTATCGCCCTTGCCAGTTAAAATTGATTAACTTTAACTGTAAATTACAGTTAAACATATGTACAAAATATGGCATCCAACTATATTACCACATAGTAAAAACTGGAGAACACAAAATGATTTAAGAAGCACTAATAAGCTAGTTTAAAATAGATAAAGTAAAAAACAGTAAAAAACAGATGAATGGAACTCACAATACCAACATCAGCTGCAGTATACTTTGAAGAGTCTGTGGCAGGCTCCTGCCGACCACACAACTGGAGGGAAGGAATGTTTAAATAAAAAATTTCACTTCAAGTGGCAGCAATGTCGGTATCGGGACCGGACGACTACTGGAATGTGGAAGCCGGCGAAGTGCAGGGTGGCGATGTCGGGATCGAGACAGGACAGTTGCTGGAATGTGGAAGCCGACGAAGTGCAGGGCGGCGATGTCGGGATCGGGACCGGATGGCCGCTGGTAGGTGGAAGCCGGCGAAGTGCAGGGCGGCGATGTCGGGGTCGGGACCGGCGAGATTCAGCAAGCGCGAACACGATGGAGCGGGGGTGCGACTGTTTAGGGTTTCAGGGAAATTGACGAAAATGCGGGGAATCAGGTTTAGGATTTTGGGGTACAAATATTATATTTTAGGTTTATAAATAGAGTTTTATTTTGATGAATGGTGTATGAATAGGCAATAAAGGCGTACAAATATCAGTACCCTTAATTATTTTGCTTTGCTGCGAATTTATTTTGCGTGGGATGTTTGCAATTTATTATCTAACATGTGATCTAACCGTCGGATTTGCATAACATGTAGGGTTATGTTACAGATTTCCCGCCGCTTATAGATTGCTCTTGGGTCAATTGGTATCAGAGCCAGGTTGTGCACAAGAGGTTGCGTGCACTTTTCGATACGCCGTTGTAGAGTCTATACGTTTGCCCGCCATGTCTAGGTGTCACAATTATTACTCTCCTCACTTTGGAGTTTTCGAGTCCACTTGCACCCGCTCTCACAGAGCCCTGTCAGGTAGATCCTCACGTTACTACGACGATTGTTCTCTATCGCAGTACATCACTTTGAGAGATCGTGTTGACCCACCGACACGACCCCACTACACTAGAGACGATCCATATGATGATTGTTGTCGTTCATATCCCTACACACGAGTGGAACATGTTGATCATCCTCTTCGGTCGCCTCCCATTCATAGGGGTTACGTCCACCCGCGAGCACGAGCTGATTATGTTAGGAATGATCATCTAGACGACCCTATGGAGCCTTATAAAGATCACCATCGCAAAGATCACATCACATGTCAAGACCCTTATAGTGTTCCACAATCTGAGATACCTGAGGCCGAATTTCTGAGGTTAGTTTCTGACCAATTTGATCGCTTGGATGCTCGTTTTGATCGCATGAGATCTGTCTTAAGAAGAATTTTTAGGAAGAAGCCTAGGGCTTTAGGCCAAGGCACTGGTGTGTCTAGTAGTGCTCCCATCAACATGAGAGACCAAACATTTGGTTTTGATTCATCTTGTCTGGATGAGACTCAGTTCCCACTTGACCTTAAAGTTGAGTTTGATCATGACCGTTTCATACAGGTGGAGAGTGATATTAGTATGACTAGTGAGAGTGGCTTCGAGAGTGGGGAAGAGTGACCCAATGACATTGTAGTTGTACATCCACCCTCTACACCTCACTTAGACTTAGTTTCCTCTTTGGCTAGAAAGTCTAGACTCGACATTATACCTAGTGGCCCACTATTGAGTATGGACTTTTCCAGCTCCACCCTTATCAGTGTACCGAGCCACATCACGACCGAGAGCCCAGAGCCTGGTGTTGATCTCGCAGTAGTTATGCCACCCATTCACGAGGACACTACCCCTTATGATGGTACTCATCTGGAGTACCTTGACTTTAATGATGAGTCCTATGACGAGCCCTCTGTTGAGCCTCCTGATGACCTGCCACATCCTGGTGAGAATGAGACTCGGGTGAGACACTCAGGTATGACGTCCATTTCATTTTCATCTCTGGCCTTGAGCATGACGAATGGAGGGCCTACCTTGAGTCCACTCAAGCATACTCATACTCTGAGGACCTACCTTATGACACATCACACTCTGGATGAGTTTTGGGACACGCCGCCCGCTGACCCACCCGATGAGTTCTTCCTTGTCGGGGACACTCACCAGATTCTAGAATCACGTCTTCTAGTCAGTGTACGTAATCTTCATTCAGGTGGTCGCCTCATTCGCGATGACTTCTCGTACACATCTCCTGGTGAGCCCCCTGATGTGTCACGTTCCCTAGGAGACATTTGGCTCCCTACGAGCTCGTATTTGAGTATGAGTGTCTCACATAGTCCCCTGAACACTCGGCACACTCGAGATGAGTTTTTTTACACTCCACCGAGAGAGCCCCCTGATAGGCCACCATATCTTAGAGACGTCCCGATCATTTGATTTTCCCGTAGCAGACATGTAATGTCTTTTGTGTTTCATTTGCATCATTTGCATGAGCCTGTGGAGTCGTTTCTTCATCATTCGTATGAGTCTATTGTGTTGTCTGTTCATTGTTTGCATGTGTGTCATGAGTTGGTCCGACGAATAATCCATATTGGTAATAAATTTTGTAAATTACATGTGAATGTTCATTGACAAGTGCAGCTACTTCATGAAGGCGAACAAGTGATGGTGAGAATCTGCGTTGTGAGGCTCCGTTCGAGGCTTGTTAAAAGTTTGAGCGTTCGGCGAATGGGTCACTACTCAGTCCTGAGACGCGTCGGGACAAATGTTTATGATCTGAACATCCCCGCAAGCATGAGTACCCATACTGTGTTCAATGTCGAGGACCTGACGCCCTACTTTGCACCTCACGAGTATTCGAGCCCACATGTTGGCGGCCCTCCTGAGCCTTTACCACCATTTTATCACCCACCACTCAGTCTACCCCCAAGCCCATGTCACCATATTCATGGCCTCGTGCTCAGCCCATCCTTGACCCCCACTTACCCGGGATCTAGTCCCCAACGGCTTCACCATTGTCACCTCGAATCCCACCGAATCCTTCTACTAGTGTGTTGAGAGATCAGCTTATCACTAAGATCATTACGCTTGAGTCCACCCCTTTACGACCAGTCTTGGGTGTCGCTCCCTGGTTCACTGGCGCGAGCGATTCTTTACCGACGACACCTGGATGCTACCAACAGAGCTTCATCGACTCCCCCCCAGACTTCGACTTCAGTACTTCCGTCTCCATTCATCGGAGATGGAAGCTTTCAGTCCGGAGGAGTTAATTGGCGAGGAAGCTTTTTTAGCGATGACTATTGGACGACCTCTGGCGGGTCTCTTCGAGTTTTACTTGACATATAGCGAGAGAATTCTGATCTCTATTCATCAGGAGATGAATTCTTTCAAGTCGGAGAGATTGATGTGGAGCAGAGACGAGGACGAGCTTTGGGCCCATTTGGGGATGATTTGGTGACTTACCATATATGGAGCGCCTAGATCGACGATTCGACTCCGTGGATGCGTCCAACTTCGCGTCGCGAATCAATTTCATATATAGTTTTGTACTTTTCAGGTTTTATTTCATGTAGTTTTGGCCCCGAGACCAACGACTAATCATAGACGTTGATTTCGGGTGCCCTAATTTCAATTCTTATAAATAGGATGTGTATGGTTGCCGTCATTTCTCATTGCTGAATGTTTGGAGAAGAAATCCCTTCATTCTAGTGATCTCCGCGTTGCCGAATCTGTGGAAACCCTTGGTGATGACTCCTTGGGTAAGCTTTTTGTATCTTTTTATTTTCCTCCTCCCCCACCCTCCAACTTTCCATTTTTTGTTGTCCAGGCTCTGCAAACAGCCGTCGGCCTCCCTTTTTCCTCCCTACAGCCACCGCCCTTTGAAGCCTCCCCATGCTGGACCAGCCACTCCACCTTTTCCTCTCCCAGACCAACCGCCGGCCAACTACAAAACAGCCCACCAGCTTCTATTTTCTGTCAATAAGAAATTCTCATCAATTTTCATGCCCACTGTTAAATGAAATTTACTATTCATCCTATAGTTTTTTCCCACTATTCCATCCGCCAGCCACCCTCCTCTGCCGCCGTTTTCCCCTGTTTTCCCTGCTGGAACCGCTGACTGCTGCCCCTTTTTTTTCCTCCCAGCAAAAACGCTGCAGCCACCCTCCTAATTCCCCCATCCAGCCATCCTACCATCAGGCCGCCACTCAACTATCCCCATATCCAGCAACCACACAACTCTAGTTTTCCTTCGAGCACTCTTCCCTCTGGCCGCCACCTATTCCCACCCGTGGAGCCACCTCCCACCACCTATTCGCCATCGGAACCCCTCCTTGAGCCCTCCAACGTTCAATCCATTTATTTTCAGCAGCCCAATATTCGTATTGTGTTTTTTATTGGTTTTGGGGTTGTAAAACATTATCACAGTTTGCCTATTGCATGTTAGTTTGGGTGTTCATTTTATTATTGTTATTTGTGCCTAGATTAATCTCTAGCTGCAGAAAAGGTTTATTCGCCGCACGCTCTTGATTTGGCCCTCCACGCGGAGAAAAACCTAAGTCTGTTTTGCCCTAATTAATTATTTTGCCTTGCTGCGAATTTATTTTGCTTGGAATGTTTGAAATTTATTATCTAACATGTGATCTAACCGTCAGATTTGCATAGCATGTAGGGTTAGGTCACATATTTCCCGCTGCCTATAAATTCCTCTCGCGTCATCTCTCCAGCCTAAAACTTTTGTCTGGATTGAGAAGCTCAACACCAAACTTACAAGAAAACTCCTGCTTGATCTATGCATTCACATTTTAATACAATTTTGATTGTCTATGACAACGATATTATTATTACTGGGATTGATAGACAACACATTAACTAAATTAAACTAGATTTTACCTCTGTTTTTGAAATTAAGGATTTGGCTATTCTTCTGTACTTTCTTAAGATTGATATAGCTAGTTCTGCAAGGAGTAGTATGGTTAACGGAAATTTGTTTTTGGATCTTCTTGTTGAAGTTCAATATCTTGGAGATAACCCTGTGGATTGCCTCTTGATCTCGTCAACGATATTCATAAAGATAACTCCACTGCGTGAAAGATAAGTAACCTTTCAACGCTATGTTGGGAATTTAATTTGACTATAACAAACCTGTCATCTCTCTTGTCGTTGGTCTTGTTAGGCATTTTATGCATAACCCTAAAGTTCACCATTATGAAGCTGCCCTTAGAATTTGCAAGTATTTAAAGAAAGATTTGGAAAAATATATTATATCTCAAAATCATGATCACCTTAATATCTAGGGCTATTGCGATGTTGATAGGACCTAATTCTCATCGGATTGAAGGTCCAGAAGGTGTATGCTCTATTTGTTGGAAGAAAATCTTCTGGATACGTAAGAAAAAACTTAATTTTGTTGCTTAAGCATCCACTGAAGTAGAATATAGGGCTATTACCCTTAGTGCACATGAGTTGATTTATATTAAATCTATGTTAAAGGACTTGAGATTTGGAATTCAAGAAGTCACGAAGTTGCATTGTGATAATGAAACTGCAATTCACATTACTTGTAATCTTTATTATTATCACTTGATTTGGATATCTATTCTCCGTGCACATAATGATGGGTATCAGATGACAAGGAAGAAAATGAATAAAACCTAACTTGAGATGGAGAGCTTGTTACCATGAAAAGATCTGAAGTGGCAATAGTTATGGCCCCACAAACCCATTATCAAGTTAAATAATTTATGTTTGTGGCTTTTATGTTTCAATGTGTATTTCAATTTATATTAACATCTTTTAATTATAATGTGCGAGCCAGTTTATTGTATTAGTTTATATTAGTCGTTTGTAGTATTTTATGACGATCTCAAAATATTTCACATGTTACACTTATACCATTATGCAATGTTATATGTAGATCCATTTGGGTCATGTGAGCTTAGGTTGAGGTCGATTCCTTTGTATTTCTGCCTCCACAACCACCTCCAAAAAATAACATTTTATAGGTTGGACAATAATACTTGGTATCAGTGCTACCTTCCTCGAATCCACGATCAACTTTTGTAGTTGTCGTGCGTTGTTGACCTCCCGTCAAAGATCTACTGTCTTCCTCCAAAGATATTCGAATCTTTATCAACGTTGGATATCAGAGCCAGTCAAGCTTGTCATGGCGTTGCCTAGGCGTTCAGGCGCCCGAATGTGTATAAGGCGTTGGACGCCTTGACCATTTTATAAAAAAAGAATAGAATGAGGTTTTTATAAAAACCACAGTCTAAAGTATATATAGAATGCGATTATAAAAAACCACATTTTATAGATATAGTAGACTGCTGTTTTTATAAAAAATCGCATTTTATAGATAAAATAGACTGCGATTTTTATAAAAAACACATTCTATAGATAGAATATAGTGTGGTTATTATAAAAAACCACATTCTATTCTTTTTTATATAAAAATCACGGTCTTTTTGTTCTATAAACTACGTTTTTTATGAAAACTGCAGTCTAAAGTCTGCCTTACACATCGGTTTTTATAATGACTGTTTACTCACATCACCTAAGAAAGACCTTAGACCGTGATTCTTATAAAAACCATAGTCTAAATTCCGTCTTAGTTTATTTTTAAAATGTCTAGTTGTCGCCTGGCGACTTCTCTCATATTATCGCCTTAACTTGCGCCTTATCACCTAAGAGTCCAGGCTCCCGACGCTCGCCTTGTTTCGCCTTGTAACCGTGACAACAATGGAGCCAATCTTTCTCGTCTTGGTCAATGGAACGCATCCCCTCCCAACAATCATCTCCTTCCAGAAATTGAGATGTACCTTCGCTGCTGCCTCGTTTCTTTTTATAAATCTACGTCGACGCCTTTCGTTGTCACTACAATTTGTAGCATCGAGCTCAGAGTCTATCCTTTCTCGGGCTTCGTTTCTATCGACGAGGGCCGGTCGACACCTTACGTCGCCCTAGCCATCTAGTCGACCTCTCTTTGTGGATCTTGTACAACCTTAGCCATCTCGTCTATTTCTTGCGAACATCATCGATTTCCTATGCAATCCTGTCAGCGACCCATCCTACATGCTTCTTCCATTGGTCCAATCACAATAGCATCTCCCTATCCTCTTCATCGTCGTCCTCTCCCATCGAGCCGACATGCTTATATATCGAGTCGCCCTTCCCTTCCTTGAGCCCATCAAGCAATAACAGTTCACTGTTTCATGAGGCCAGTAGCCCCTTCTCGTCCTCAGTTTTTGTCGACGAGGACTAGCTGACATTGTGTGTATCCCTAGCCATCTAGTCGACTTCTCTTTACCGATCTCGTGCATCCCTAGCTACCCAAGTATGGTTGGCTCAAAGTGCAACTATTCCTCATCCATTGCCTCCTGCTACACCGGATGTTGTTGAATCAGCAGCGCACGAACCATCAGTAGTAGGCGGGAGCAGATTATGTACTACGAAGCGAGGAGGATAACGAATGTAGACTCGAAGAGGAGGCATTGAGGTGGTTTGCGGTGTTGGAAGTAAAGGAGGACGAGAAGAGTGGGTAGGAATTAGGGGACAAGGGAAAGCTGTGGTCGACATTGTCGATGTGGAGGGGAGGTGGAAAGGTTGGTCCTCAAGGAATTTCACGTCAGCAGACTTAACCAACTTCTGAGTAGGAGGGTAACATATATACCTCTTCTAGGTATGTGAATAGTCAACAAAAATATAACGAGCAGTACGAGGAGCCAACTTGCCCATGGGGTGGGGGTGGACAAAACATATGCAACTGAAGATGTCAGGAGTCAAGGAGAAGGGATGTTAACTGGGAAATCAGATAGTTCGTTGCAAAGTTAAGAATAAAGGACGTGTTGTTGATGAGATAGTAGGCGATATAGGCATCACATTTCCAATAGGTGGCGTGGAAATGCATTTAGAACATGTGAGAATGAGTAACTTCAAGAAGGCGACGATTCTTATGTTCAGCAACACCATTCTGTTGCGGTGTGTAATCATACGTTTCCTGAAATGCATGCCCAGTGTATTCATACACATTATCAGTGCGAAGAAATTTAATAGAGTAGGAAAATTGTGTTTTGGTTTTGGTGACAAAAGAGCAGAATAGAGCCAGAAGCTCAGAGCGATCATGCATCGGGTACGACCATTTCATGCATGAGGGATCATCAATAAACTTAAGAAAATAATGATATCCGAGTTCTGAGTGGAACCTTACCGAATCGATTTGATTTGCTCCCCTAGTTGAGCGACAAGATCCGATGTTCGTGCCTGGTAGTGAATCCAGGCTTCGACAGAAGTTTTCGATTGGGAGGTGCGGGAGAACACATTGAGTTTTGGATATGCGCCCAGACACCGTGGAGGTGCGGGGGAATGCATGCCATCGTTAATTCAACACCAACTGCCTCTTTCCGAACCCGTTGTGCGGCAAGATCTGGCGTTGGTGGCTGGTGCTGAATCCAGGCCTCGACAAGAGTTTTGGATTGGACAACATAGGACGTGAGGTCACCATCTACACCCGGGTCAGTATTCTGAAGAGCCATGAAAATATCAAACAAGTGTTGGAGACATCCCACATGGCTTTGACAGTTGGGTGATACATGGTCATTCGATATGGTGCACTATCCATGGAGCTCAAGATCCAAGATTGAACTCGGCCATTGTCCCAAAGGCACTGCTCGGTGGGCTTTGCAGGCTTTCCCCGAGTAAGATGAAGAAGCCCCTTGGTTTGGAGAACGCGACGCACTGAGTGCGTCCATTCCATAAAATTCTTCTTCCTGATGAGAGAGATAATAGTGATCTTGAGCATCAGGGAGAGGGGTCGAAGCAAGAGCTAGAAGTGTCGAATTAGCAGGTGCCACATTGGTGCCCATCAGGTAAGGAAATTCGTCGTGACAAAAGAAGAATGCGAGGACAACACAAAAATCACCACCATGGAGATTGCAACAACAGAGGAATGGTGAACACATGAAAGAAGCCGGTGAGCTTAGCGAGAAGCGAGCGAGCTCGGCAAGAGGCAAACTCAGCGAGAATTTGGCGAGCTCGACAAGAGACGGTCTCAGCAAGAAGCGGGCAAGTTCGACAATAGACCACTCGGTGCGGTCTCAGCGATCTTCAACGAGCGCGACAAGGGGACGCACGGTATAGATGGTCTCATCGGTCTTCAGGGTGCAGTCGTTGTTGTGTGACGATCACAGATGAGTTGGCGAGCTCGACAAGGGCCGCACAGTGCGGTCTCAACAGTCAGCAGTGAACGCGACAAGAGGCCGCACAATGCGGTCTCAGCGGATTTCAGCGAGCTCAAACGAGAGGTCGCAAAGGTCGGGACTTGCAAGAGCTTTGGTGGGTTCCCGCAGGCATAAGTTGTCTATAAATGTAACAGAGGAAGAATCACGTTGCAAGAAGCGGACATAGGCCACGAGAGTGGTGGACTCAAGCTGGAGTTCGTAGAGGATGCAACTAGAATTCACAGAGAACGGGAATGGAGAGCGTGAGCTCAGCCAAAAGCAAGGGCGTGGGCTCAATTGAAAAAAAAATCAGGATATTCGTACTGACTCTGTTACGATGTACGAAATGAGAAATTAGAGAATAAAAGAAGAGGCAAAAATAAATTATTCTCCTTAAAAATTAATTCAAATACATATACAAGAAGCTTCTTATATAGATAAAAGAAGCTAAAAATAAATCTAAGACGTGGGACTAAAGTAGGAATGAGCATAATGGGAGCCTTTTCTAATACACATTAGAGACTACAACGGAATCAAGGGCGGTTTCTTCCATTTGTTCCTCTTTACCATGAACCGTACTCCGCATCTCAAACTTTTCACTCGGTTGTTTATGAAAAACCAAACCGCACCGACCAATATCCGCAGACTAACTTAAATAAATTTTTTTAATTTTACTTTAGCAATTGATGTCTTCTTCTCCTGAGCAAGGATTGACAACGAAGGAACTTATCCGACAACCTTTTTATCCCATGTCGATGACACTCCATCCCAACAATTTGACATGAATTTCATAATTTTGACGTGAATTTCACCATTTTGACATCGATTTCATCATTTGACGTGAATTTCATCATTTTGTCTCTCGTATTGATTCAAAAAGTTGATAACAATGTTCCTTCATTGTCGGACATTACTCATGAAAAGAAGACATTGATTGCTAAAGTTTATAAACATGAAAAATTTGGTCTGCGGATAGACGTTTATGATTTGCGAAAAACAACCGCCTAATTTTTTTTAAACATTTTCTTTATCTGCAAGCAACCAAATGAGCCGTTAATATATTGATGTTGTAATTTTCTCATCTTTCTGCAAATTTTTTATTGATTTTCTTAAATAATTAATGTTGCAGTGTTGATCCTCCTTCTGTTGAAGAGCCAAAGAATGAACAACATGAAAAGCCAAAGAATGAACAACATGAAAAGCCAATACCTGAACAAATTTCAACTGAAGATACTTCCAAGGGAATTGAAGAGGACAACGTATGCATTTCTGATTTATTGCCATAATCTTTTATTAAATTAAGGTTCTGTTTGGGTCAATTGTGACATTTGAGCATTTTCAATATGAAATTGTTGTAGTAAATGCAACAACTGTATACCTACATTGAATCTTTGTGACAGCATTTTTAGCCCGAAACTTAATGTTTGGGGGTTTGCATATGCTATAACCCGACCATACCCGGATGTCTGTGGTGGTGTTTTGGCCACAAAACCGTTTTGATAAACTAACGTGTTCGATCGTAGCTATCCAAACACCTGCTTTTTCATGAACACCGCCGCTCTATCAAGCATCCTCTAAATTGTCCTTCGAACATGTTCTGTTAAACAATGAATCATTGGTGTCTGCTAGGAAAGAATAATGTTGATTTCAAACTTTACAAACATCCGAACCATGAAATATTTTTCCTGAAAATGTGGGTCTGTTCGTTCGTGTAAAATGAGCAAAGCATCGTTTTTGCTCTGTTCGAAATTTCTGTCACTTTTTATAATCTAGCCCTATGGTTATACAGTATTAATTCCTTTGTCCAGATTAGGCTAATCATGAACTCTGAAATTTTTCTAAAACAGGAAATGACTCTTGCTGAGTATGAGAAACTGCTTCAAGAAAAGAGAAAGGCTTTAGAATCTCTCAAGGTGGAGTCGAGGAAGGTTGTGCTTGACAAGGATTTTGAGGGAATGCAAATCATCGAGAAAAAGAAAGAGCAAGATCTTATAAAGATGGTATTTGATTGATCCTTGGTCTTTACTGCAGCCATTTCAATTTTATTCCATTTTTATGCTCTTTGTTCCTCTGCTTCTTTTTGTTTCTTGCAGAAATCGGACAACGACAAGGGTAAGAAGAAAGAAATTGCTGAACGTGATGATAAATCCCGCAAGGTATTTTGATTTCCATTGTCTACTACCTCGCTTGTACCCTACTTTCGGTTGATTTTACACTTTGGCTTTGAATATATTTGAAATATATCACTGTCTTTCTCTTGAGATTATTGTCCTCGAGCACTCCAGATAAAATCTTGGCCCCCTCCATCCATAACCAATAGTTTATTTTGAATGTATTTGTTTTAGCATGGTTTTAAAACATAAAGTCAATTTGATAGAGACCAATGACCTTATTAGGAGCGTATTGAGATTATAGTCAGTCCTACATTTGGAAACACGTGGAGCTTGGTCAACCTTATGCTGATCTTTTGTTCCCTTCCAAATATAGCAAAAAGAGACCAATGACCTTACATATCAGAGGCGTATTGAGAATATAGTCCTGAATCGGGAAACCCGTGGAGGTGCACCTTATATTGATCTTTTGGTCCCCTCCGTATATAACAAAACGAGACCAATGACCTTACGTATAAGGGGCGTATTCAGAATATAGTCCTACATCGGGAAACACATGAAGCTTGGTGCACCTTATATTGATCTGTTGGTCCCTTTTATGGGCCGGTGTGGAGAGCTGGTTGGGGTGTTATGGGATGCGGCCTTGTTATATGGTTTGACCGAGGTGAAGGGTTCAAGACCCGGCCTAAATGAGCGGCCCATAACTGCCCCCTCCATATATAACAAAAAGAAACCAATGACCTAAGGTATCGGGGGCGTATTGAGAATATAGTCTTGCATCAGGAAACACATGGAGGTTGGTGCATCTTATATTGATCTTTTGGTCTCCTCTATATATAACACATATTTTAGAAATTAATTTTGCAAGGAGTTGAATTTTTCCTACATGGATTATATAGTTGTTTTTTATAGCTGTTGGTCCATTTTTAGTTTAAAATTTTCTGTTTTTTTTTAATTTTTTGTTGATCATATCCTAGTTAATCATTTCCGTTTTGCATGATATTGCAGTCGCTCAATATTAACGAGTTTCTGAAGCCTGCTGATGGTGAGAGGTACAGGGGACCCGCGTCTTCTCGCGGGCGCGGCGGCGGAAGAGGACGGGGGCGAGGCGGATACACAACCGACTATCAGAACCAGGTCGCCGCTCCTCCGCTCGAAGATCCATCGCACTTCCCCGTCCTCGCGCCCGTCGCCAAAGTCTAGTTTTGATCGCTATCTTGTACTTCCTAGTCTTCAGCCTCCCTTACTTTTTGTCTGTTCTGCTACTGTTTCTCCTGTTGTCAGTTTTTTTTTGTTAGATCCTTATTTTCTGGAGGAACAACATATCACTGGGCGCTTTAGCCCCATGACTTCATGTTTACGATATATAAATTTTATTTTATTTTTAAACTCTTGTTTATTTGCGAGGAGGTTAAATGTTACCCACTCAGCTTGATTATATCTTTCATTATTGGTAAAACTTCTGCATGAAAACCTCGAAAAGAAGATGAATTGCTCGCTCAGGCTCTGCGGTTGGGTACGTATTGAGTCAGGAACCAATCAGGAGGGCTGCATGATGCGCACTCTTGCGCATCTACGCAATAATTTTGCATGTGATTGATACTTAAAAGGGGTCAAGTTTGGAGCCCATGTAGGTGAGTTTGAATTAAATGACTAAGACCGCTTTCGTGCGACCTCTGCCTGTTCAAGCGGACGACTGCGCGGAGGATTTCAAGGTCACAATAGCCTTCCCTATGTTGAGTCAAAGTTGGGAATCTGAGTAGATGCATGTTTTATTAGTTAATAATCATTTTAATTAATTATGGGTTGATATCATATTATAATTTTGCTGCTGATAAATTTCACCTATGCCTATAATCAAATGCAACAAAAGTTTATTTTTGTTGGAGTTTTTGTTACGCTGACCTCCACCCTAGTTATGGGTTGATATCATATTATATTAGTTAAATTATTAACTATTTTCCTGAGTTTATTTACATTTCAACCATTTTTTTTGTTTTCTTATCATGCCAATAATTTGATAAGTCGATTTGACAATTTTTTGTTTGTAATATTTTTCGTTTATGAAGAAAGAGTGAAAAAAGACGAATCATTTTAAACTGTCATAAAATATAAGACATTTGAGATAAATACATTTTTGATAAAGAGAAATATATTTAATTATATTTAAAAGCGGATTAAATAAGATAAAAAATGATTATTTTATGACTTGTAAAATAGATAAAATGATTTGTAAGAACTGTAAAATTATACTAGAAGAAAGTTTGATAACACAATATAGGTTAGTGGTGTTGGACATACAAATTAAATATAATAAATTTAGGACAAGGATTAAAATGTTACCAAAAATTGAATGGTGAAACTTAAAGATGAAAAAACTGTTTAATTTCAAAACGACAAATATGAAACAACTAATTGACAACTCTTATGATGATCCTAGTGTCTCATAAAAAGTTATGTCTTCACGTCTAATGATAAGTGAAAATAATGTACTTGGAGAATAAAAAAGTCGTGCGTCTTCAAATAAAGAATTCTGGTGGGGAAAAGAGAAAGTGCAAGACAAAGTGAAGACAAATAAAGATAATTAAAAATCACTCTACACTTGTAGGAATGATGAAATCTTAGCATATTGTAAAGTCGCAAAAAAATTGAACATGTAAGTAAAACACGAAGTCAAGTCTATGAAATTTTTATAAATGATTATATACAAAAGATGAAGAGCATGTATATATAAAATTGCTCAAACTACAGAAAGGAAGATAAGAGATTAAAGTCAAGTTAAATGCATAAAAGATGAAACAAATTCAGTTTTGACGGATGATATGACTATTAAAGAGTGATAAAAAGATATTTTTATCAACTCTCTAATGAAACAAAATACAATAAATTGAACTTGAGAGAGAGTTAAATAATCAGAGTAATATATAAGCATAATGTTTTATCGTAAAAATTAAGTATTAAAGATAAATGATGTTATAAAGAAGATGAAAAATAAAAAAAACGATTGATCCAGACGACATACTTATGGAAACATGGAAATGTCTGGGATATGAATGAATTTTGTGGCTCACATATTTTTTCAATAAAATGCTGAGATTAAAAAAGATATCAGACCAATGAAGAAAAAATATCTTGATACATTTATATAATAACAATGAAGATATACATAATTGTGATAATTACATAAAAATTAAATTTACAAGTCATATCATGAAACTATAAGAACAAGTAATAAAAAGAACAGTAAGATGAGAGACTAGAATCTCGATGAATCAATTTAGATTCATGTTAGGGTGGTCGACCATGAAAGCTATAAATCTTTTGAGGGGACTCATTTACAACTATCAAGAAAAAAAGTAAGGTTTGCATATGTTGTTAATCGATCTTGAGACGGCTTATAATACGATTCCAAGAGAGATCTTATGAAGAATCCTAGAAAAGATAGATATAAATGTATCATACATTGACATAATAAAAGATATGTATACAAATTTAGTGACAATGGTAAGAACATCCGGAGAATTAGCACAGGAATTTTCTGTCACTGTTGACATGCATCAAGGTTCAACTTTAAGGCATCATGTCTTTTCCATTATCTTAGATGAGCTCATCAGACATATCCAACGGGCAATACCTTGGTGTTTATTATTTGCAGATGATATCATTTTGGTCGATGAAACGCGCGGGAGTGTAAACACAAAACTTAATTTTTGGCGAGACATTTTGGAAAAGAAGGGTTTTATGTTGAGTAGGGCAAATGCAGAGTATGTGGAGCTTTAATTATGCAGTGCAAGAAGGACAGATGGTTTTGTTATTAAGTTGTGTGATCAAGATATTTCCAGTAGTGAGTGTTTTAAATATCTCGGATCGATAGTTCAAAACAATGGATATTGTTGCAGACTAACTCGATGCCCAGGTCGGGCCGGATTTGTTCGAACCGTCTTAGCTCACGAGGCGGTCGAGCGCGCACACAGTCAATGAAAGTAGAAAATTGACATAAGATGTCATGACAGCAGGAACCAAAAGAAATCTCTCATCTCTCGCTCACTTCGCTCTCAGACAGCAGAGATTTGAGGGACAATTGATGGGTTCCGCCTTCATTTATAGGACAGAAGCCCCCCCATGATCTCCCCCAAAAATGGGTCATGGGTGGCCCACCCCCTCCATAACTCTCATGAGAAGGAAATCATGGGGGTGGGGCCCGCCACTCACGCCATGGAGGAAAACCGCCAACCGGGCGGCCTAACCGCCGCCGGAGACCGGCCTCCCGCCGACCTCGCCTGGAGGGCGGCCGGCCGCCTGGCAGCCGACGGCCCGGCCACGGCAGGCCGTCGGCCTCGCCACGGCGGACCGCCGGCCTGGCCGCGGCCAGCCCTCGGCACGCCGCCGCGGCCGGCCGCTGGCGGCCCGACCGCGACATGCCGACGACCAAGACCCCGGCCTAGCCACGGCGGGCCACCGGCCGGCCGGCCCTCGGCAGGCCGTCGCAGCCGCCCGCTAGGCCGGGCGCTCCCGCTGCCGGCCGTCTGCCTAGCCGTCGGCGGCCTGGCCGCGGCGGCCCGTCGGCCGGTTGCCGGCCGGCCGCCGGCCTAGCCGCGGCCTGCCCCTGGTGTGCCGCCGCCGCCGGCCGCCCGGCCGGCTGCCGCCGCCACCGTGGCGGCCCACCGCCACCGTGACGGTCCAACGCCGTGGGCGATCTCCCCGCTGTCCGATCGGGGGGAGGCTCTCATCGCCGTCCGATCAAGAGGGTAACCACCCACTAACCCACCACTTTAGTGGTGGGGCCCGCCATGACCCTCCCCTAGAGGCTATAAAGGGAGCCCAAGGGGTCTTCATTATTCACCTTTTGGATGCCCGAAGCTTTCTTCTTCTTCTTTTTCAGGTGAGAGCTCTCCTGCCTCCTCCCCCGCGTCGGCCTCGAGTCGCCGTGAACCACCAGCGCCGCCCACGGCCACCCGCGCTCCACCACCGTGTATCCAGCAGGAAAACGCCCAAGTCCCCGCAAGAGCCAAAGGAGGAAGGCGACCGCAGCCAGCAAGTGAACACAACCAGAAGAGCCATAGCATCGAGACCGTCCCACGCATTCCAGCGTCCAAGCTACTCCCGCGACGCAGTCTGTTGCCCGCCGAGAGTCGTAGTCTCTCTCTCTCCCCCCAAGCTGTAACGGGAGCGGCCTGTCGCCCCGATTCTCCAACACACTGTAAATACCGAAATCTAGTGGAATTTGATCGGCACAGACCAGGTCACGTGGTTTTTTACCAATTTAAGGGGTTTTTCCACGTAATCACATCTTGTGTCAATTTTCTACTTTCATTGACTGTGTGCGCGCTCGACCGCCTCGTGAGCTAAGACGGTTCGAACAAGCAGGTTGGTTGATAAAGATGTCACATAGAATCCAAGCAGGTTGGTTGAAGTGGAGAGGCGCGTCAGAGATCTTTTATGATCTTAAAATACCATTAAAACTCAAAGACAAGTTTTACCTTTCCGCAATTAGACGAGCGATGCTCTATGGTTCCGAAATGTCCGCAGACTGGGGCCGCCACCGTTCGCCCGATCGGCATACGTGAGCCCAGTGCAGGCCGACGTTCCCCCGGTCGACCTCCGTGAGGCCGACGTCGAGCACCGCCTTGTTGGCCTCATAAAGGCCAGCGATGGGCGGCCTTCCCCCGGCTGGCTTCCTAGAGGTCGGCGTCGGGCGACGTTCGCCCGGTCAGCCTCCAAGAGGCCAGCTGCGGGTGTTGCCCGGGAGGCCTCCATCGGGCCAGCCTCCGTGAGACCGGGGCCAGGCGTCGTCAGCCAACATCCTCAAGGTCGGCGACCGCCTGGTCGGCCTCCCCCGGTCGACCGCTTGGTTAGCCCTCCCTAGCTGGGTCTCCCCGACTGACCTCCTGTTAACCCCACCATCGTCCGATCACCCTCTAGCGATCACCGCCATCTATTATGCGTGTAACCACTCGCGTAACCACCAATAGTGGTGGGTGCGAATAGCCGGGATGGCGGCGGCCTGTGCATAGCAAAAAAATAATAATAATACGCACCAGAAACTATATTAAAAAAGGTATTCACCTAAAAATTTGGGTGGTTGCGGTTTGCGGATAGGCACATAACTACCGTAACCACCCATGTGGCCTATAAATAAGATATCAGTCCCCTCTCATTTTTAACTTTCTCCTCCTAAAGGTCAGAGTTCTTTCGAAATCCTTCTACGAGACACCTCCCTTTGAGAAGTCTGAGAATTCGTTTAAGTCCACGACGCTCAGGAGAGAGACTTTTTGCCGACCTCTCTAAAGATTTTCCTATGTGTAAGGCGTTCCACAAGTCCTCGGTAAATCTCCTATGCGTGCCGCTACATCGTGTTGCGTCCGAGCAACGTCTAAGAGAGTCCACCACCAACAGAAAGTAATGGATTTTGAGTTTTGCGAGTTGCGGTCTGTCGCCCTCCGAGCACACATGTGTTTTCTCTCATCCCCAAGTTGTAACGAGCAACGACCTGTTGCATTTGATTTCTCTAACACCTTGTAAATTGCCGTTGATAGTGAAGTTTGTCTGACACCGAATTAGTCACGTGGTTTTTTTACCCAATTCACGGATTTTTCACGTTAAAAATAATCTTATGCATTTCTCTATTTACTTGGTGCCTGTTTGCGCGCTTGACCGCTATACGCAGTAAGACGATCTAATTTAGTTCGGTCTATCAGGAACCTTGAGCTGCCCACAACAAACATAAAAGTGAATGAAGTTTTTGGTGATGTTATATGCACACCATTTTCAGTCACGTGCACTTCAAGAATAAATAAAGGTCAAACTTAAAAAAATTATAAGAAGCTGTGAACCCGTACAGACCTTGTCCTGCACATAACTGCTATGAAATTACGTCAAACTTAATTATTGTCGCTTTCCCCGCCGCTAGCACTATGTCAAAGGGGAGTGATTTTTAGGTGCGTTTTTCTCACTTAGTATTACGGTGTTCGCGCGCATCAAATAATTGGTTCCTATAAAAATAACATGATTCAACTAAATACTTTCATATTTGATAATAGTGAAAGTATTTTTAGAAAATTACATTATTCACTAAAAACAACTTTGTCGTAAGATTATATTTAATTGTGAAATCAACTAAAATTTGCCTAATAAATTTGATCGAACCGGATTGCGCAGCAGGTTACCGGCGTATAAATTTAGAAACCCTAAGGCGCCTCGGTTCTTACAGCCGCTCGACGGTAGGGCAGAGAAGTCTGTCGTATGCTGCTTCTGCACTCGGATTGATTTCTTCTGCTTTCCTTTTTGCATTCTAATTGTGTTCTTACCATCTCTTGCAGGTTTCATATTTTCCCGCAGATCTTCCTATCTTTTCAAGGTATTTGTTTTTCTTCCAAGTTCTTAGTATTCAGATAGCGAAGCGGTATATAATTAGGTAAATTTGTTCTATGCTTTTGCTGTTCTCCATAGAAATGGCGGTTCCGTTGCTAACGAAGAAGATTGTTAAGAAGCGCTTGAAGAAGTTTAAGCGGCCACAGAGCGATCGCATGGTCTGCGTGAAGGTGAGTTTAGTATGCAATATGATTTCTTCAAATTTGGCGAGAGATAGGCATTTGCACAGCCTAAATGATGTTCTATCTTATTAAGTATATGCATGCTGTTCATTGTCGAGGCTAGGGATTTTTAAAATGCATCTAGGGAAAGATTTAGTGCCTGTTCATTTAGAAGGTTTTTGGGAGGACGAAATTGAGTTTAGTACAAAACCAGAACTCTTGGGAATTGGAATTGATCATAATTTCAATTTTGTTGTTCTGCTGTTGGATAAAATTTAGAATTGGACTTCAATAATAAAAATTCAAACGGAATAAACAACAACATATAATTTCTTTAACAATGTCCTCAAAGTATTCTTTTCATTCCTATAGTTTAGTTTACTACGCATCCTACATTTCTCCAAAACCACCGCAACTGCAGCTAAAGTAACAACAAGTGCGTCTTTTTTATAACAACCTTTTTTTATTGCGTTCAGTAATCTTTTCAGACTCTCGAATGAAATGATTATTACAATCAATATTATTTTTATTGCGGTCAATAATCTTCATCAAAACTTAGCTATCAATACATATACGCTAACTTTTGTCCTTCTTTGGGGTGAGAAGGATAGAGACCGCGCACAATCTCAGACTCTCTCAATATAACTGCTTAGCAGCTCATCAATCTGTCTCTTGAACTTGGCATGATCATCCAGATTCATCTGATAATGTGGAAGATTCAAGATCAAAGCTCTTGGCATCAGGTCTATAGCATGTTGGATGTTGCGCACTGAAGATAACTTGTCTGGTAGGTCAACATAATGTTAGCATACTCACCGAGAAGATGCCAGACCTCAAGGTTGGCTCTGGAATCTCTGTAGGGTATTCAAAAGCCATGACGTCAGATACTGTGTAGAGTATGCTGGCGTCAACGCTCCCTTTCATAATCTCGCCACGACACAGAATGTACAACGGTCTAGATGAACTCGTACTAGTGGAGGGGGCAACACGATCCTTAGATTTCTTCTTGGGTTGGGTTAGTGTCAACGCACTCTTACGATTCTTGTCGTATAATACACGTGTGCGAATGACCAAAACATGTGGCATCACGATCGAAGAGATAGGTTCTCCCTAACAGTACGTGGTGACATCCATCAGGATGGCTCCATAGGTTCTCGAAAGAGGTTGTTGAAATCAGAAACATACACCTTTAATTAACTTGAATGGCAGGAAATGTTGAAATAACACCCACTTGAAGAGAGTCCTCAACATTGCTCTCCCCACCTCGATAGTAGACAATAATCTCATCAGTAATCTCCTTAGCTTCAACAATGGGCTCACAATTCTCAACTAGTAAATTTTTTGTGGATCACTATGTAGCGAGGTGGCCTTTGCCGGAGCAACGATAACACTGGATGTTCCCCTGACCTGGAGGCCGCAGTAGATCTGTTGGTGATTTGTCTTGCTCTTTGTGCCCATGAGGAAGTGGGAGGGGGGTGAGGAGAAACTTGGGGGGGGGGGGGGGGGGTAGTAGGCGGAGGCGGCCTCTTAAAGTTGGATCCTTCAATTCTTGATAAAGCCTGATTATGTACGCTAATCGAAGGTACTACTCGTACTCGAGGGTCATCTGAAAAATTTCTTGTACAATATCCAATCAGTGGGAAATAACCTCCCTACATATCTCAACCTTCAGTTCAGTATGGAATCAGCGTGTAGTGGCGCTTGTCTCATCATGTAAATCATTTCTCACAGTTAACTCATCAAATCGGGATATGTATTCGACCACAGGTAGCTTGACTGAGTGTAACGTTTAAAGCTGATACAATAGCTGATCCCAATTGGAGGCATGTAGATATTTGTCCTTTAATCGACGCGTCAGGTTCTCCCAACATATAATAAGGTAGTATCCGTCTCGAACAAGTGATCTCTTTAGGCTAGTTCAGAAGATCTCTAGGAAATGATACTAGTCTTCACACCCATAATCAAAATGACCCAGAGCTCGATCACAAGGGGCTTGGTGTCGAGGTTGATAGTCTTCCTATTGATGGAACATTCTATCCTAAGCGGGTCTATGTTGCTGATCGTAGTCGTAATCATGGAGTCGTCTCAGTGGTGGGGTGAGATCTTGGCAAGGCAAGTCTCTAGCACATCTCCCAGGGAGCGGTGGGGCATTACGCGGATTGTTCGAGAGTTCATCATAGCGCGACAACCCTCTTCATGGAGACATCTTTGGGTTACACGGGTTACCCAAGTCCATAGTGTCTGACTGTGCATACGTTTCATGAATTATTTTTGGTGGACGTTATGGATAAGACATAAACAACTGTAAATTTTTGATGGTTTGTCAACTTCATACCGATGGTTAAACTGAGGTCGCGAATCGTGCTTTAGTGTTAGTGAACATAATTTGGTTTAGTTAGTGAACATAATTATGGATAATTAGGTCGCTGAGTTCGCATTCAATAGCTTCGTCAATAGGTCTACTGACATGACCCCATTTTATATGATGTTAGGATATGAGTCTAGAAAACCTATTGACTTAGCCCCTGCTTCTCTAGAGTCGCATCTTTGTGAGTCTGATGAGTTCTTCATCCCCACATACATGAACTGTACGAATTAATCCGTAAAAAAGTTGCTAGTAGAAATGAACTATGTAAGGCACAAATAAACGTGCACTGTCTTAAACAACATTTTCTAGCGGGCGAGCATGTCATCGTCAACTTTATATAGAGAGGCTCCCGGAAGGAACCACTAAAAATCTAAAACCAAACGAATGTTTCCTAAATGGATGTTTTTTATAGTATTATAAATAAAATTAGTACAAATACGTATGAGATCTATCTCCCCACAGATATGAGTATTTATCTTGCATTTAATATAAAAGATTTAACATAATACTTTGAGCCTCTCAGCCATATAGACCCTTACCTTGAGCTACCTCCCGAGCCTTCCTAGTTACAATCTTTCTAATTACAACCCGACCCTTACCCCGTAAAAATCTGAAACGAGTAGCTATAGACTGCCCCACACCCCTATGATTCCACAGATTCTTTTGGATCCACCAACTTGAGAGGTGAGAACATGTCTGACATTGTGGCACATGAGTGTGTCACCACTCTGGAGGGCCTACTAAAAAGGATTCGACTACATTTGGATGCTTGATGGACTCATCCTCGAGCTTCGACATTGGTGCAATAATCTCTTCGTGCACTGAAAAAGTGTCCGCTGCAAGATTAACGGTAGAGAGCGGTCCAGCCCTTGGTGTACTCATCAGTGTTGTAGATATTGGCCGACATGTCCATGTCGGCCGATATAAATTCGACGACATTTGGATATATCCCGATTTGTCCACCGAGCTTGATGGATTTCTCGTCCGGGAGAGTCGAGCTTCGACATTGGTGACGAGCGGATCGGCATCGCAGGCGAATAGACGACGACGCCGAGCTCTATTCATCGAACACGAGATGAAGGGTTTCTGCTACTTTCAGCCCCCTTCTTCTTTCTTCTTTTTTCTGCGACAATTGAGAGTTTTATGAGGGTCATAAGTTAAAAGTTTTATTAAACATGCGGATTCTTATTTATACTATATTATTTTTTTCTTGCAATAACTTAGTTTATAACTTTTCTTGCGTAAATCTACAGTGATTTTTGTCCTTGTATTAAGAAAACTCTCCTCTAACTTTACATAATTACTGAGCTTCTCCTTTATCTTTCAAAATTATTTCAAAGAAAAGTTATAAATACTTATTAACTATAGGTATATTTTTACTTAGCAAAAAATAGAGCGTAAAATATCCCCGATATATCCACCCCTCAAACCCAAACCGACATGAACCCGTGACATCTACAACCTTGACTCACTTAGGTGTATTCACACAAGTGGCGTAGGTCAGAATTTTTATCTGACCCCAAGAGCGCGTTTAGAATGTTGTTTTATTATTCTCCCAATTTTTTTTTAAAATTTTTGGACATTTATTTAATAGTGATTGGACTCCACGCGTAATGGTGAATCATAACTGTTCATGCAAGGTGACAGAGCTAGGCCCTGTTTGGGATGGCTTTTTAGTTTCTTTCCATTTTCTGGAAGATGCCACCTCCCAAAACTTCATGTTTGTATTCTCTACCGGTGGCAAAAGCTGCCCCTCAAAAGGGCTTTTTGAAAGCCACGAGGGAGCTCCAGTCCGAATTTTCTCTACTGCTGCGTTTCATAATTTTTCTCCCCGCACTCTCAACTCTTTCATTTCGTGATTACAGACACGTGTTCTGCTTCTTCCTACGCTTATTTCGCGCAATCTAGGGGTAGATCCTGCGGAATAGCTTCAGATCCAACCAATAAGCGCCATATCTCGCCAATGAGTGCCAACATTTGCTCTATAGATTGACCGTCCTTCTCCATCGATGACCACAACACACCGGCGGGGTTGTTCTGCGTCGACCTAGCTTCCTTCCCCGCCAAAGAAAATCCCTATTTGCAGTCGGATCTCCAACCTCTTCCTCCTCGATCATAACCTGCTCTTCGGTAACGCCATTTCTCCCTTCTCACTTTGATTTTTCTGCATCGAGTTATTTTTAGCAAACTCATGGTTTGGAATTCTGATTAAGGTGTTTGTTTCATCGAGTTTTTTCAGCAAAAAATGGTTTTTCATTCTGATTATCGTTTTTGTTGCAAACATCGTATCCCCTCTTTTTTCTGCAGTTAGTTCTCCTATCCCCATTTTCCAGAAAATTGAACTCAGATCCCCTCTTTGTACTGCGGTTATACTCTAGATGACTTTTTTGTCGGAACAAGTGGGCAAGAATTAGGCAAGAGATAATTATGGTTTCATAATTATTTAAAAAATACTTCACATAAATTATTTAAATAGTCATCACAATGAAGTTTTGACAAACAGTTTATTGTGCATCTCTGTTTTGAAAAGCTCTGCAAACGGAGTTCATCCAAACCATTCTTGTCATGGCGTTGCCTAGGCGACGCCTAGGCGTCCAAGCGCCCTATTGTAAACAAGGTGTTGAGCGTTTTTTTTTTTTAAAAAAATATGGGAATAGACAGCGGTTGTTATATAAATCGCTATCTATTCCCTGCGAATAGACAACAGTTTATATATTAACCGCTGTCTATTTTAGGGTTCAGGGAATAGACATCGGTTAATATATAAACCGCTGTCTATTGTAAAATAGACAACGATTTATATATAAACCGCTGTCTATTCTCTGGATCAAGAATAGACAGGGGTTTATATATAAACCGTTGTCCATTCTACAATAGACATTGGTTAATATATTAACCGCTGTCTATTCTGATCCTTAGAATAGACAGCGGTTAATATATAAACCGTTGTCTATTCTTAGAATAGACTTAGAATAGACAACGGTTTTTACAATAACCGATGTCTATTTTACCCTGAACCCTAGAATAGACAGCGGTTGTTGTAAAAACCGTTGTCTATACTATCTATTTTAAACCGTGATCCGTAAAATCTAGTTTTTACCTCGACTTTTTGGTTCTTACAGTCGCTGTTGTTCTGTGCGATAAACCCTAAAAACGTTTTTGTAAAAGTTTTTGGCTTTCGACTCTCCTTTGCTTCGATTTGACGATTCTTTTTCGACAAATTTCATATTATCACTTAGGTATATTATTTCTTAAGACCTCTCTCAGTTTTGAGCTCTATGCTATAATGTCTTTATTATTAGTAGTAGTACTATAGTAGTAGTATAAACATTGTGTTATTTGTGTAGCAGCCTAGCAGACACCCACTGTATCTTCCTATCTCATGTATTGACTATGTTAAATGTATATAAACAACACATTGTGTATTTTTGTATTTGATAGCCTAAAAAACACGCTGACTCTATATATTAGCCTAATTATTGCATTTTAACCCTTATTGTATATGATTAAACCACGTGACTCTATAGTTCCATATTACTATTTAGCACTAACATAGTAGCTCGATATCATTGCGGTTTTTTATGAATTTTGTTAGGGTTTTTGGATGGTTTAGAGTTTTCTTTAGGGTTTTCTTATTACAGGAAAATGACTGATAAAAGATCTTCATCAAAGTTCACAAGAGGGTTCACTAAAATGAATGAATTGAATAAGCTTAGGCTAGAGGGGAAGAAACTTATTATTTCTGTGAGTGATGATGTCCGCATTATTCCCAGACCTGAAACAAATAAATTGATGAGTTTTATGGAATCTCTTGTGAGGTCTTATGTGTCAATTACATATGCTGCAATGCCAATGACGACTTATTAGATGATGATTCTATTTGATCTTTTATGATTATTTAAAGTTTATGTTTAAAATATTTTTCATGATAATATGCTATTGCGCAATGGATGAAGACATTTTGGATTCGACCACAATTCTATACTATGATATTTTTGTGTTCACTTTTCTGTTATTTCTTTCTCGGAAGTCTGTATTGATTGACATTGTTTTTTCTTAGTACTTATTGATTGACCCGCCCAACTCCGGCCCGTACAACGCCGCCCCGACCTCCTCCTGCCCGCACGACCCCTCCGCGCAGTCCAACCCTCACCACCCAGCTTCACACCGGCCGCTCACCCCCGGCCCCTCTTCCCCGCGCATCCTTCTCGGCTCCTCCCTCGACGGGGGCCCCTTGCTCGCCGCCTCTACCGGACTACTTCCGCCACTGGCACCTTTTCCCTCCATTCCCTTCGGCGCCGCTAACCCACCACCTCCGCCTCACGCAATGGCCGATCAGCCCTCCCTCTCGCAGATTTTCGAGTCTCTCGCCAAGCTTCTCACGGACAACAACAACGCACTCATTGCCGCCGTCAGCACCCAACTAGCGGCTAACCGACCGGCCCAACCGACCACGGGTTCCTCCAGTGAAGCGCCGATTCCGCCAACCCTGCCAGAGTTTTGGCCCCCGCGGCATGACGACAACGGGGTGCCACGATACTTGCGGCTGGATTTTCCAATATTCGACGGCCACGCAGACCCCTTAGCTTGGCTCTCTCGTTGCGAGCAGTTCTTCGCCCACCAGCGCACCCCTTGGGACGAGTGGCTCAGCATTGTTGCCTTTCACCTGATGGGCCCCGCGCAACTTTGGTTTTTCCCAACTGCAACGGGAGAAACCACTCCTTTCTTGGGAAGATTTCAAGATGAACTGCACCCTCCGCTTCGGGCCACCACTTCACAGCAATCCCTTGGGGGATCTCATTTCCATCCGGCAGACTGGTCCGATCGACGAGTACCTTGAACAGTTTCAAGTCCTCTTGGCCCGCACTACCACCGTTCTTTCGACACAGCAGGTGTCCATCTTCACGGCGGGACTCCATGAGCGCCTCCGCATGGACGTAGAATTTCAGGCACCCGCAGATCTGACCACGACAATGAGTTTGGCTCGCATTTGCGAGAAGCGTCTGCTTCTGGACCACCCTCATCTACATCACCAGGACACCGAGGGGTCCAAGCATCCTCCGCGACATTCTTACTGCTCAAGCTTCATGTCAAACCCCTAGGTTGGCTCTGCAACGTAAATCTTTTTCTGCACCGTCACTGCAGATGTAATGCTAGGATTTTGCAACGCCTCTGCTATTGTCATGTCAATCCTTAACAAGGTTGCATATGTCGGGGACATGTCGGTTTGTGTTTTCATGTCAGTTTTTTATATATCGGGGATATTTCATATATCGAATTTTAATATTTAATTAATTATAAATGTAATTAATTGTTATTTTTAATTTTTATACATGTCACAGTACTACCTATTTTATAGCCTATTAAACTTTTAAATGTTAAAAACTATATGTAACATTTAACACACACTTTAAAGATAAGAATTTGTAAAACTAGTGATTTTAAGAAACTTGCAACTATATATTACTTATGAGATCAAAATTTCAAAAAATAAATTTCAAATATACCACATTCTTCATCACTTAAAGACTCATCTATAGTCGACAGACTAGATAAAATATGATCTTCATCTGATGAATCCTCTAGATCTCCCTCATCCACCTCAGATTCTTTTTTCTTCTCCCTTATTTGATAACTAATTGTCACTTCTTTGCTTGTAGCTAGTCTTGGAGGCCTCCTTTCATCATGATCAGCGTCGACTATATTGCCAATTTGCGCCCATGTTAGCTCCTCTTCAGGAAAGACTTCATCATCGTCATCTTCATTTTCATCCTCATGATCAACATTCACCATCTACTCTTGTACCATTCCAGAATCAACATCCTTAGCTGTCAATGAATCTCGAGACGTCTCTGAATATTTTGACTTTAACAAAGTATTGAACTTTACAAATACTAAATCGTTCAATATTTTGCTATATAGTTTATTCTTTTTTTTTAGAATGCATCTACAAATTTTTTTAAAAAAGTTAAATAACGCATACAATCTTATAATAAGATGTTTATATTTAACTAAATAACTAAATTAATACATACCATCTCGAAGGTGGTCCAGTTCCTCTCACAGCCAAAGGATGAAGTAGTCAGACTTAAAATCTTCATAGCCATAATTTTAGGTTATGACGTATCAACACCATTAAGCCTCCACCAAATGTACTGTGAAAATTAAAATGTCAACACAATGTATTATACATAAATACATAATACATCATTAAAGTTAATAAAAGTATATATTAAAATATACTTAGATTTAAGTTGAAATTTTGTAGTTGTCTCTTTGTCATATCTTTACCAAATAATCTTTGTTGGTATTGGTAAACATCAAACTCAGCACTGAAGTGATCCTGTGTAAAAGGATCTTTCCTATATATCCTCGAGAGACACTCAACAAAAGCACTTATAAACCTTCTGTCGGCCTCAATCTCCACTCGACGGGAATAGTAAAAATATGGGTTTAAATAATAACCTTCAAGGTGCAGAGTGCTGTTCAATCTCCACTCAACGAGAAAATAAAAATTTGGTTTAAGTAATAACCTGCAAGGTGCAGAGGGCTGCTCATATTCTTCTCTCATCTGCTATCAATCAACTTTCATATATGAAGATATTTGTTCTCTTTGTGATCGAGAACAGCAGCAACCTCTTCCCTAACTTTTTTGATATCCCCATATAACCACCCCATGGATGGTGTATTCCCATGAACTATACCAACAAATGGTGCGAATATACCAACAACCAGCTCGATATTCACCCAAAATCTAGCGCTTATCACTATCATTGCAGCCTATCATGTGCAAAATAAATTATTACGAAAATACTATAAAGCGTCAGTTGCAAACATATATTTTAAATGAAATGAAATGAATAAAGATGCAATAGTTTTTCCCGCTTTCTCTCGGCACTACTGGCTAACTTTGTTGCAGTCCACTTTGTAGCTGTGTGTTAGAAAGTAGAGAAAAGAAGCGAAAAGTAGAGAACAAGCGAATAAACTTTTGAATAATTGAAATTTTATTATCCAAAAAAGATATCTATTACAAAGGTATGCCCTCCTTTATATAGAATGGAGGAGAGATGAGAGAATACAAATAAGAGATGTGGGACTATAATTTACAGGACAAGCGGACTATACAAAACAAACCGCACAAGCCGCGCGGTTAGACAGCAGGGCTAACCGCACGGTTACCACCAGAGAGGAAGAGAGACTGTCAGGGAAGACCGCCAGACCGCCCGGTCTCCAAGCCGACTGAGACAAACCGCCAGACCGCGCGGTCTTCAACCCGCCAAGACAAACCGCCAGACCGCCCGGTCACCAACTTCAACACTCCCCCTCAAGCTGGAGCATATATATCGATCATGCCCAGCTTGTCACAGATGTGGAAAAAGGAAGCGGACACTGGCTTGGTGAAGACGTCTGCCAACTTGTTGTCGGTCGTGACAAATGGAGTGCAAATCTGTTTCTTCAATATTTCTTCTCGAATAAAATGACAGTCGACTTCTATGTGTTTTGTTCTCTCATGAAAGACCGGATTTTTGGAAATGTGTATCGCGGCCTTATTGTCACAGAACATAGGAAGAGGATAGTTGTAAACCTCTCCTAGGTCAAGCATGAGAGCCCGCAACCACTTCAACTCACATGTAGTCGATGCCATGCTACGATATTCAGCCTCTGCACTAGACCTGGAAACGACAGACTGTTTCTTGCTCTTCCAACTCACAAGATTGCCTCCAACAAATGTGCAGAAACCTGAAGTCGATTTGCGGTCCCCTTTGTCATCTGCATAGCTTGAATCAGAGTAAGCTTCAACCCTTAGGTGACCATTCTTCTGAAATAGGAGTCCTTTCCCTGGAGCAGCTTTAATATACTCTAATATCCTCAGAGCAGATTGTAGATGACACTCCCTCGGAGCTTGCATGAACTGGCTCACCTTGCCAACAACATAGGAGATGTCGGGTCTGGTTACCGTGAGATATATGAGCTTGCCCACCAGACGCCGGTATCTCGTAAGATCAGAGAGAAAAGGTGAGTCATCTGTCCAAGTTTTGTCTTCTCCAGTAGCCATAGGACAACGTGCAGGTTTAGCACCAGTGAGTCCTGCATCCTTTAAAAGATCAAGAGCATACTTCCGTTGTGAAAGGACCATGGAGTTGGGCTTTCTGGAGATTTCAATCCCCAGAAAGTATTTCGGGGAGCCCATATCTTTTGTAACCAGATGTTGACGAAGGTGTTTCTTGGTCATCAGTATCCCATCCTGGTCATCGCCAGTAAGAAGAATGTCATCAACATAAACCGCAAGAACAACAAGACCAGAGGCGGTTTTCCGAACAAACAAGGAGTGATCTGCTGAGCTTCGTGTAAAACCAATGGCCGCAACAATGCCACTGAACTTGTCAAACCAGGCACGAGGACTCTGCTTGAGGCCATAGATAGCCTTCTTTAGCCGGCATATCCGTGTCTCCCCCTGAGCAACATACCCAGGAGGTTGCTCCATGTAAACAGCTTCCTGCAGATCTCCATAGAGGAAGGCATTCTTAACATCTAGCTGCGAGATAGGCCAATCCCTGTTGACAGCTACAGAGAGAAGAACCCGAATAGTGCTGAGGCGAGCCACGGGCGAGAAAGTGTCAAAGTAATCAACCTCATAAGTTTGGGTAAAACCCTTGGCAACCAGGCGAGACTTATAACGATCCACACTGCCATCTGGGAGAAACTTCACTACGAAGACCCAACGACAACCAACAACATCGGTGCCGAAAGGAGGCGGAACAAGTGTCCAGGTACCCCGTTCAGTGAGAGTAGCAATCTCCTCATCCATGGCAACTTTCCAGTGAGGAATAGTAAGGGCCTCCTGGTAGGAACGGGGGGTGGTAGTAGCCGAGATAGCCAGGGCAAAGGCTCGGCGAGCAGGGGTAAGGCGATCGTAGGAAACAACCGCAGCAAGAGGATGGTGGGTACAAGCCCGAACCCCTTTGCGAAGAGCAATCGGGAGATCCAGGTCAGCAGGTGCCTCAGTATCCGGAGTATCCGTGGTGGAGAGAGCTGGCCCGAGAGTAGAGAGAGATGGCAGCGGAGTGGAGGGAGAAAGCGGAGTAGAGGGTGGAGATGAGGAGGATGGGGAAGGCGGTGGAGTAGGTGGAGAGGACGGAACCTCAGTGGGAGCAGAGGGAAGGGATGAGTTGGTATGAGAAGGAGGAGCAGGAGGAGGAGAAGAGGAAGCGGGAGAGAAGTAAGAGACATTGGCAAAGAAGGTGACATCCGCAGAGACAAATTGCTTGCGGGTAACAGGGTCAAAGCAACAATAGCCTTTCTGAGTGGGAGAATAGCCCAGAAAGACACATTTGGTGGCACGGGGTGAGAGTTTATCACGGGTGGCAGCGGGAGAGTGCACAAAAGCGGTGCACCCAAAGATGTGTAGAGGAAGAGGAAAGGGATCCTTGTCCGGATAAAGAAGAGAGAAGTGGGTAGCACCGTGGAGAACGGTGGAGGGAAGGCGATTGATGAGATAGCAGGAGAGAAGGACAGCATAGCCCCAATAGGAGCGAGGAACATGCATTTGATTCATCATAGTGCGAGCGACATCGAGGAGGTGACGGTTTTTGCGTTCCGCCACCCCATTTTGTTGGGAAGTGTAGACACAGCTGGTTTGACGAATAACACCATGGTGAGTGCAAAAGGAGGAGAAGTCGTGGCTAAGATACTCCTGAGCATTGTCAGAACGAAGGATTTTAATAGACGTAGCGAACTGAGTTTAAACCATCGAATAAAAGGAGGTCCAAACAGAGAATAACTCGGAGCGATCTTTAAGAAGATATACCCACGTAGATCGAGAGAAATCATCAATGAAGGTGACAAAATAGGAACTGCCCCGACCGATGGTGAGGGTAGGAGCGGGACCCCATATGTCAGAGTGAACGAGGTCGAACGGATGGGAGGAGCCCCGACTCTGCGATGGTGCGAAGGAAGAGCGGTGATGTTTGCCAAGTTGACATGCATCACAGTTTAGAGGAGGATGATGAGGAGGGAGGTGCGGCAGGAGTTGTCGTAGAATACGGGGAGGAGCATGACCAAGGCGAAGATGCCATTGGAGAAGATCTGTAGAGGAGGAGGAGAAGACGGATAGAGCAGAAGCGTTGTCAAGGAAGTAGATGCCACCACTCTCAGTCCCGGTAGCAATCGTCCGTTGGGAGTCCGGATCCTGAAAAGCACAAGAGGTAGGGGTGAATGTGACAGAACACTGTAGTTGCTTGCATAAAGAAGTAACCGATAATAAATTGCACGGAAACGTGGGCACATATAGGGTATCAGCCAAGCAGAGAGACGGAGTGACTTGAACCATGCCCGTCCCATGGACCGGGGAGGGAGATCCATCAGCGACAATGACTGGGGGCAACTGAGCCTGTGTGTCAAGAAGAGAGAAAAATTGAGGGTTGCCTGTCATATGACTTGTTGCACCAGAGTCGATGAGCCATCGTCCGCGAGTCACAACATGAGCACTACCAGAAGAGGTGACCACGGAGGCTGACGGGCTGGATGAGAGGAAAGCCATGGAAGCAAGAGAGTAGCAAACCGCTACGAGAAGAACAAGCCGCGAGAAGAGAATAGAGCACCAAGCCGGGCGACCAGAAAATAGGTCGGGCGGCTAGAAAGGCCGCTTCCAAGAAGCCGAGCAAAGCAGAGGGAAAGAAGTCGCACAACCTAAAAAAGTCGGGCGAACAGAGGAGAACAAGTCGCGCGGCCAAAGAAGACCGAGCGAACAGAAGAGAAGAGAAGAGCAGGTGACCGCGACCAAGATGCGGGTAAGAAAGGAATAACCCGCACGGTCAGGCAGAACACAGCAGCTGCGAGAAGGCGGTCAAAGGCACAGCGGGGAAGAGGTCGCGCGGACTAAAAAGGCCGAGCGAACAGAAGAGAGGAGAAGAGCTGGTGACCGCGACCAAGATGCGGGTGAGAAAGGAACAACCCGCACGGTCAGGCAGATCACAGCAGCAAGCCGCGAGTAGAGAGACAACACACGCGGATAGGGACAGACCGCAACGACTAGGAAGTCGGAGCGGGAGGAAAGAGCAAGGAGCGCGGCGACAAGGAAACAGGTCGCCGCGACAAAGATCAGTAGGAGAAGAGAACAGAAGCGTTTGATTCGATCACCTTTCATATTATTACATAACCCACAGGTCCCAGGATCGGAACCTGGCTCTGATACCATGTTAGAAAGTAGAGAAAAGAAGCGAAAAGTAGAGAACAAGCGAATAAACTTTTGAATAATTGAAATTTTATTATCCAAAAAAGATATCTATTACAAAGGTATGCCTTCCTTTATATAGAATGGAGGAGAGATGAGAGAATACAAATAAGAGATGTGGGACTATAATTTACAGGACAAGCGGACTATACAAAACAAACCGCACAAGCCGCGCGGTTAGACAGCAGGGCTAACCGCACGGCTACCACCAGAGAGGAAGAGAGACTGCCAGGGAAGACCGCCAGACCGCCCGGTCTCCAAGCCGACTGAGACAAACCGCCAGACCGCGCGGTCTTCAACCCGCCAAGACAAACCGCCAGACCGCCCGGTCACCAACTTCAACACTGTGAATATCCCCCTCATTTGATTCTTCTTCTCTAAGATACTCTCTAAAGATAGAAACGTTGTAGCAAATCTAGTCACACCTGATCGAATAAGCTTATGAGACTCCAAGTCCTTTGTTGACTCTCTAAACATGTCGAGAGAGATGGTGTGACCATAGATAAAGATGTTGGAGGCCCAAGGAGATAGCACTCTTTATTGACTTCAATTTTCTTATATCTTGTAACAGTGGATTAATAGTGTGAGCTGCACAACTAGTCCAAAAAAGCTTAGGCCTTTTCAAAGCCATAAGTTTTGCAGCAGCCTTATTATTGGACACGTTACCTGTCACAATCTGCAAGATATTATCCTCTCCTGAGCTCTCAAGGCTATCAATCGCCTCATCCAAGAAGGCAAAAATGAACTTTCCATCATGTGTGGAGGAGAAATTCTTCGGAAACCAGAATGCGACTCCCGAACTACAATGTATCATGATGTTTATCACGCTCCTACCCTTCCAATCTGCCCATGCATCATTCATGATAGTGCACCCATTCAATTTGCAGGTCTGCGTGAATGTGCCCAACATCTCCTTCGTTCTCTCCACCTCCGCTCGCCAAATTTTGTCTCTCAACTCATAAAATGTTGGTATCTTCATCACAGGTCTGCATAACTCAATGGCATGAGCCATCTGTTGGAAGGATGAATAACATATGACATTAAATGTGATCCCGTTTTCATATGCCCATCTACCTATGTACACAACAACATCATATCTGACTTTCTTTTTGTACTCACTGTCTCACTCTCTATCTTGCTTTGTTGAGAATTTTTTCCCTTGCTAGACTCGGCAGCTGAATGAACTAATTGGTCCATTGGATCCTTGGAACCTGTGCTCCTACGTATGACAGTCTCTTTTAATTCATCATCATGGACTACTTCAACAACCACCTCATTCAAGGCTGCTTGAAACTTTGCACTCTTAGCTCTCTTGCTCTCTAAATTTGAGTTTAGAGACGACTACGCCTTTTACTTAACTTCGGCGGGAACCTGAGGGCATGACTTAACATTACCCTTCCACCCGGCCAAGTGATGCTTGAAATGCGTAATTCCACCATTCACTGTCTGCTTGCAGTGGTTGCATTTGATTCGGTTGGTGTCGTTTGCAACCAACTTCTCACCAAATGCCCAAAACGAATCTCTACCGGCTGGTACCATTGATACAAGCACCTCACTTGATCCACCAGAAAAAACCATTCTATGGAATATGAAATGAAAATAATATTAGTTAGATGAAAAAAATAACATAACTACAACACGAGAGAAAATATTAGTTGAAAAATTAACATCAAAAAAGCCTCATAATTTCATTAGATCGTTAGATCTTCAATCACTTTTCATATTATCCACGTCACATTTTATTTATCCAACTACATTTTGCATCATCAGTGATATACTAGTATGCAAAGTTATAACTATCATTTAAACTTTCGAAGTATCTAACAAAAGGAACAAAACATTCAAGTATCATTCAAACTTTCAAAGCACCACATTTTATTTATCAAAAGGCACAAAGCAGCAAGACAACTAAAAATGAGACTGGATATACATGCATCATCGATTGCAAAATGAAGTTGGATAAATAACTATTAATAGAGGTATTTCAAATCATTTGTTGACTAATAAACATGTAAAATAAAAATAAGCCAACAACTAATAAGACAACATGAAGCAATCAATAAGGCAACAACCCACAAGACAGCCACCATGCCAGAGCACCAGCAAATCAGCTGACAAATAAGGCAACAGCGTGCTGGGCAGTAGGACAGCTGGCCAATAAGGCAGCAAGGTGCAAGGCAACAAGGTAACATGATAGCAGCTAACACAACAACCAACACACAAAAAACAAAAATGCAGAGCGAGAGAATGGGAGGGAGAGATAGGGAGAAGAATGCACTAGCCGAGAGAGTGCCGAGATCAAAATCACCAGCCAGCTAGAGAGCACCAGAGAACCAGAGAGCTAGAGAGCACTAACGAGCATGGAGAAAAAAGAACCAGAGAGATAAAGTGCCGATAGCACGTGAGAGAGGGATAGCACCAGAGAACTAGAGAATCAGAGAGCTATCGAGCACCAGTGAGCGGGGAGAAGAAAGAGCCAGAGAGTTAAAGTGTCGACAACGCACGAGAGAGGGTGTGCACCAACGAACTAAAGAGAACCAGAGAGCTAGAGAGCACCAACGAGCAGGAAGAAGAAAGAATCAGAGAGAAAGTGCTGACAGCTCTCGAGGGAGAGCTAGGGCAGGAGCGACGGGGTGAAATGAAACCAGCGGGGTCGGGGGAGTTAAAACAACGGCAGTGCTAAACTATTAAATAAAATAATAAATAAAAAAATTAATTAAAAAATGGGCGATATGCCCGTTTTTTTGGGGCCGGTATGTCGGTTAAAACCGACATATCGGCCCGTTATTTTCAAAACGCCACATCCCAATTTTAAAACGGTTTCGTGTCGTTTTAACTCCCAAACCTTCATGTCGGCCGACATGTTCTCCATGTTGGCCGATATCCACAACACCGATCCTTAATACGGTCCTGTATTCTGCTCTGCGTGCTTTGGCCTATTGCGCTTGAACTGTACAAGATCATCTTAAGCATGGAGCCATATTTGTGCCAAGGCCTCCCACAATTGTGTCTTTTCCAACTCTGAAGTCTTTTCACATCAACCTGCTACAAATTTTTCCATCAACGTCTGTGTTGATGGTCAGTCATTCCAACGGATCTGTGACAATATACTCAACTGAGTTGCTAATTGTGATGTGTGTATGATGAAAATTGCTCAAGTACACTCAATGAAAGAAATTATGAATGAGTTTTAGTTTTGAAATTTCCTTCGCGCATTGGGTCATTGCATCGCCTTGATTTCTCAAAGTTGATTTTAAATAAATAAACTCAAGCTTGTTTTAAAAAGTTTGTAGCGCAAGAGAGCTTTTCTCAGATAACTGTAAGCGACAATTTATTCCGGGCTCGCAAACGCGCATAAATACTAACATTTAAGCATTGAATAAAAATGAAATCACTTTCGACAGGTAGGCTTTTAGGGAAATGAAAATGCACGAACAATCAAGATTTTTCAAATTAACGACAACTAGGCTCAATAACAATTAGGTCATGCTCTGAATTTTATGACCAAATTAAATAAGCATAAATAAAAGTCTAACATGTTGTAAGCGAGGAAATTGGCTGGAGATATACCCGAAGGCAAGAGTTTGGTGTCAGAATCAGTCTTAAGCCGAAACAAACAAGATTGGGCTGAAACAGAAGAGGCGAAACAGGGAATATGTCGTCAGAGGAGGAAGTAGACCGAGTGTTGACTGAGGCGGAGGAGCCTGCCTGCAGCTACCGCCAGAAGGTGGGGGAGGGTCGTTCGTCGCAGCCCACAGAGACAAACGGCAGTGGAGGTGGCGCTCCTTGGGGAGGAAGGGTCGGCTGAAGTCAATACCAACATTTAAGCATTGAATAAAAATGAAATCACTTTCCACAGGTAGGCTTTTAGGGAAATGAAAATGCACGAACAATCAAGATTTTTCAAATTAACGACAAGTTGGTTCAATAACAATTAGGGCAAGCACGCTCTGAATTTTAAGACCAAATAAAATAAGCATAAATAAAAGTATAACATGTGTGCGAGAGAATTGGGTGGAGATATACCCGAAAGCAAGAGTTTGGTGTCAGAATCAGTTCTAAGTCGAAACAAACAAGATCGGGCTGAAACAGAAGAGGGGAAATAGGAACAGGCCGCCAGAGGAGGAAGTAGACCGGGTGTTGACTGAGGCGGCGGTGCCTGCCTGCAGCTACCGCCGGAAGGTGGGGGAGGGTCGTTCGTCGCAGCCCACAGAGGCAAACGACAGTGGAGGTGGCGCTCCTTGGGGAGAAAGGGTCGGCTGAAGTCGACTGGAATTGTGATGTAAAATCTGGAGTCCCTTCAAATCGACCGGTGATGGGTAGAGGAGGCTCGTCGGAACTCTAGGAGGCAGAGGTTGGCGGAGGAGAGTCCGACGAGGTCGCTGGGAGGGGGATGGAGGTGGCGCTCCTAAAATCTCGAGTCCTTAAAACCGATCGGTGATGGGTAGAGCAGGGCTCGTCAGAACCCTAGGTGGCGGAGGAGAGTCCGACGAGGTCGTCGGGTGGGGAAGTGAAGCTGGCGAGAGGTCCACTGGTCCGACGAATTATTCAGGAAGGAGAACAGGGGTGCGGCGCTGGCTGTCGGGATGGCTAATTGAGGAAACAGAGAGAATCTCTGTTCCACGATTTCTGCCAAGTTATTTTTAGAATAAAACAAAAAAAATTTATAAAGCAAAAGGGACTCTTGGGGGGGCGGCAGTTGCCTTTAGGTTTTTATTTATTCTAGGGAAGTAATGTTTAAAGGAGGATTCAATTAAGGGATTTCCAAATATTTTGTTTCCAATCTTAGTTAATTTCAAAGTAGATTTTGATTTTGATTTCAACGTTGTCTAAAATAAAATATGCTTAATTTTAATTGATCATTTTTGAATGCTTGCTCTAATTGCCATTATACCTTATTTTACGGCTATTTTTATTCAGGGACTTATTGGACGATCACCCCAATAAGCCGTTACAAGAGCGCTAAGTAAAATGCATATGCGCTAATAGATGCGCTACAAAATACCAAATTACAATGCGTGCAATAAAATAAAAATTCGTGAAATAAAATAAGACACATGATGCGACACAGGTTGCATCAATTCTCCCGTGGTTGAAAGACCCCGACCGCATCAAGAATGATCCTTCGCTGCAACTCATGATCTGTAGGTAAACTCCCTTTCCTGAAAAACGCAGGAAACCATTCTCCTTCGAAAAAACGTAATTCTTGATGATAAAATCAATCATAAAATTATAATTTTTTTGAAGATGCTCGCAAACTATCAGCCATAGTTTTATGCATGATATTTAAAAGATTAGAAAAAAATTAGAGCTTCAAAGAGACGAGTATCACAAAGTGAGAGAGAGTGGGTATCAATGAAACAAGGTAGGAAGCAAGTTCAACTTGTGGAATCGTTAAATCATGTCACATCAAACGCTCTCCTGTCGGACACATATGGGCATGTACTAGACCAAAATAAATTTTCCCAAACATATCACCCGATCAAATCTGGCTAACGCTATAAAATTTAAAATTAATTCAAAATTTACTATTTAAATTTTTCCGGAGAAATCCTTTAAATCATGTATCTTTGTTTGGTGTGAAAGTCTTAGGCGTCCACTCTATCTTTATAAATATAATTTCGATAATAATATCAAAAATTTGACAATAGAGTTCATCAGATATGTGTATATTCAGGGGATAATATAGTGATATGAAATGACGATCTCCAAATATAAAATGAATATATTGCGATGACTTCAATGTTAAGGCCAAACTATCATAAGACATGGTGTTGGTGGGCTCAAGTGTTGTTGGTTGTAGCGGGCTAGAAAAATCAGGACATATAATAACCGATTCTATGTCACCTAAGATGAGGGACTCTCACTAACCAACTCCTTCGGGAGAAGTGAGATCGAAATTGTGTCATCCGAGGGAAATGACACATCACTAGTAAGTTCTTCCTGGACCGGGGCCTCAAGAATAAACTTGACCGCTAAAGGCTATGTTATAGTGTAAGCACGAGAAATCTCCATTTCAGAAGCGATGAGGAGGATGAATTTTGACTTCCTGGAGCTGGGGCTCAGGAAGAAACTCCTCGACTGAAGGGAGTGCTTGCTATAATGGAAACTAGTGGGACCAAGGTGCTCGTGGGGGAAACGACAAAGAGGCCTATTAATATTTCGAAGCCCGGGTTCCACTAGTTGATACGTAATTGGGACGTAATCAAGAAAGACTTTGCTTGCACATTGTTATTTCTAAGTTTGTGTACATCGGTGCATAACCCAGTCAGATTCTGTTTGAATTTTGTAGTGAAGAACTCAATGTTTTTCATTAAAGTTTACTTGCGCTCTTCAAGATTCCCTATTTTTTTACTAGGATTTAAAATTAGTTTTTTTTAATATTTAGAGATTTAAATAACTTCAAATTTTTTTTAAAAAATTGGATCTCAAAATAATAATATATATTTTTGAAATGTTTAGTTTTTAAAATAGTTGACTATTTTTAAGGAGGGGTGATATTCAAGTTAAAATGTCGGAGGTAATTAAGATAAAAAGAATTTTTTAAACTCAAAATAAATATATTATATATATTTGAATGTGAATCTTAACTGATTTTTTCCAAAAAAACTAATTTTAAATCTACTTTTTTTAAAGCACGAATTGATGGAGCGCAAGAGAGATTTTCTTGGATAATCGTAAGCGATGATATATTTCGGGTGCGCAAACGCGCATAAATACCAACATTTAAGCGTTCAATAAAAATGAAATAACTTTCCACAGGTAGGCTTTTAGGGAAATGAAAATATACGAACAATCAAGATTTTTCAAATTAACGACAAGTAGGCTCAATAACAATTAGGACAAACACACTGTAAATTTTAAGACCAAATAAAATAAGGATAAATAAAAGTCTTAACTTGTTGTGAGCGAGAAAATTAGCTGGAAGGCAAGACTTTGGCGTCGAAATCAGTCCTAGGCTGAAACAAACAAGACCAGGCTGAAACAGGAAAGGTCAAACAGGGAACAGGCTGCCGGAAGAGGAAGTAGTCCGGGCTGGCGTAGGAGAGTCCGGCGAGGTTGTCCCCGATTTGGGCTAGCTTTTGTTGGTGCGTTCCACTTTAGGGCCGCCACCAAAAGACCCTTGCGGAATCGAACTTAACCGCTGCTTATGTTTCACTAGTATAGTTGTTTCTTGTTCTAAAGATGATGGCTTGGGCATGTGTATTGCCTTTTTGCTCCTGCGGGTTGAGCAGGACTTGATGAGATTTTCACGCACTTGGTGCATTTTACACTTTGGATTGACAGTGTTTAACACTTATTTTCCACCTGTTCTTTTCACTCATTTTACTTACATGAAACATTGCTACGGGGTCGGTAAGCCCCTTCGTCATATTTTCTGAACTTCACACTTTATTGTGTAGCTTTGATGATTGCTGAGGCATTCTTTCTTGAATGCCTCAGGTGCAGGTTGTAGCCGGTTGAGCGGCTAGTTCTTGGGTAGAGTTTCTTTGGAGCTAGCTGAGCTTACTTAGCGAGATAGTTCTTTTCTTTGTTGTACAGACATACACAATTTCTGCCAAGCTGCTTTTTAGAATAAAACAACACTTCTTTTATAAAGCAAAAGGCGTAATAAGAGCGCGAAGTAAAATGCATATGCGCTACAAAATACCAAATTACAATGCATGCAATACAATAAAAATTCATGAAATAAAATAAGACATGATGCGGCGCAAGTTTCATCACCTTCCCATCTCCCTCTCTTTGCCACCAGTGCTCTTAGTAGCCCCCAACAGCCGCCCCTTCCCTAGCAAATGCTTCAAGAATTTCCCAGCAGCTCTTCCCCTTCTCTGTCGAGCAGTCTAGAAAGTTTCGATTCTTACTTCTATATCCACTCCATCTAGATCCACCAGCTGCTGACATGCTATCAACATGTAGAACTCTTGACATGCTATCAACATGTACTGTGTTCTTTGGGCTTAGCATAGGACTTGTTCTTTGGGCTTAGCATAGGACTTGTTCATTTCGTTGTTGGTTTTTATTCAGTGTTTAAGCACCTGATACCTTAATTATTATTGGGATTTTAACAGCCAAATTGGAGGAGGCCGAAGGGTATCGATTCGCGGGTGAGGAGGAAGTTCAAGGGGGTGACTCTGATGCCCAACATCGGATACGGATCAGACAAGAAGACCCGCCACTATTTGCCCAACAAATTCCGCAAGTTTCTCGTCCACAACCTCTCCGAGCTGGAGCTGCTCATGATGCACAACAGGTACATTCACACAATAATATTCCCTTCTAACACGTAAGCTTTGATCATGCAATCATTCATGTCGCTTCCCCATCTGTTTTGAAGGACCTACTGCGCCGAGATTGCTCACAATGTTTCAACGAGGAAGCGCAAGGAGATTGTGGAGCGGGCGGCGCAGCTCGACATCGTGGTCACCAACAAGCTTGCTAGGCTGCGCAGCCAGGAGGACGAGTGACGACCCCCAGCTTCCATGCCTGCTTTTGCGGCCTGCATTACATTTTTTTTCCTGAGAAGAATCTTTGTTGGATGATGCTACTATTTGCTTTCCAGTATTTTCATTTGATTTCCCACCAGCATATTTTGGGTAACACATCAGTAGTTACTGCTGTGGTTCATGGAGATTTCATTTATTCTCTGCAGTTCACACACACCTGCGTGCGGTCAGGCACACAAGCCGTAACAGATGCGGTCGCAGTCACACGCGGGCACATGCGGTCACTCACACGATCACACACACACGTAACGATGATTACCGTGGGAGTGTACGGAATTACAGTAATCTTCCCCCTCAACTTTTCAAAATTACAAAAGCAGTTCTTGTTGGTTTGTTCCTTTTTACGAAGGATCTGTTTGACATGGTGGTGGGGGCGTGAATGCAGTTTTTATGAACTGTCATTTGTGAACGCTTGATCTCACCTAAGGAATTCCATTCACTTTTATATTCAAAAATTAGTTTATTTTTTTGGTGGCAGTCATAGCTGTTGTTATGCCAAACATACATTCTGTAGTAATGTCATTTTTGTCCAAACTCATCCCATCAAAAATGTCGTGCCAAAAGCCTTAATCTCTCCTTCCTTGAAAGTGGCCATACCCTATATATATATAATCATAATTGGCTACATAGACATACAGTCATGGGTCAAAAAAAAGGATAGTACTTGAGTTAGAGGCATCTCTCTTTCTCACACAATCATTAACATATGCAACATTAGCATGTGGTCTTGCTAAAGATAGACCTTGCTCCGACATGTTCACAGGTCTACTATGAATCTTGGTACCCATAGTCGCTATCAGTTCATCATATTGATCTCCAATAACACAACCCGTGACCGCACAATTGCTAGCATGTTCAAAATCTCTCCCGTTGGAATTTTGGATGGAGGTGATGAAATTAGTTTTACATTGTGAATGTTTCTCTTTGTTAATCTGAGTTATTACATGAAGTTGAATATGAAAACTCTAAAAAATGTTTGTAATTGTGTCACTTTCATTTCACTTTTTAATTAAATTGAGTTTTTTTTGTAAACAACGCAAATTTATGAAAAAAAACTGTAATTTTGAAGGACAGAGGAGACATTTTGTACCTGTGCAAATTTTAATGGGAGGTCTAGATTGTAACGCGCCGCGCCCGAGTATATAAGCATGGTTTCAGTTTTGTTATTGGGTTGCAGCCCAAGCACCCCAATCCTAGTCTCCACGCCTGTTTCTCAGCAGAGGAGATTGTTGAGGGGTCTCGAACCCACAATGTCCTTGATAAGGAGCGGTTTGGGCTCCTTATCAAGGAGGTTGCGGGTTCGAGACCTTTCCTCAACAATCTGCCGCTACTGAGAAACATGTGGGAAGACTGTGGTTGCGATGCTTTGGCTGCCGCCCAGTAACAGAACTGAGCCATAGTAGTACGCTTGGCGCGGGGTGTTACATTGGTAATCAACAGTTTATGTAGAGAGGGAATGATAGGAAAAGCTCCACTCCATCTTTGTATAGTTATTGGGAGTATGTGATGATTGATCATGAAAAAACCCTCATTTTGTATAATTATATGAAATTTCCCTCCAAGAGGTTTTATTGGGAGTATGTGATGATTGACCATTATTTTAAAGTTTCATATATTCCTAGATTATTTAGAAAATTAGGGCAAAAAAAGCTTGTCATAGACAATAGGAGCTTTTTCCTTCCTTGAATACCTCCTAAAATTCATGGAGAAACTCTTGAATGCTAGAACAATACAAGGGGGCCCTCAGAGTAGAGTTAGGACAAGAGACACTTAAGATTTTGGGTAAATGAACATTTGAAATGAGAATTGAAAACTTTAAATTGAGGTGGGAAAGTTTTGACAGGGTCGGGTGCCATTTCTGGAGGCATTTCCATGCGCCGCCGAGCGGTCGAGGAATATTCCAAGCATGTGTCAAGGAAGAGGCATCAGAGCTCGACACGCGTGAATCAAGAGAATAGGAGGGCTCGGATAGGCTATCGGGATTAGAGGGGAATTTTGAGGGCTAATAAGATTCAATTAAGGCTCCGTTTGGGATGACATTGACGATCATGAACGTGAAGTTTATGAACTGTCATTCGTTAACGACCAACCTCACCTAAGAAATTTCACCCACTTTTATGTCAAAACTAGTTTTCTTTTTCTTGCTGGTGGTCGTAACCATCATCATGTCAAACATACGTTCAACAACAGTTGCGTTTTTGTCCAAACTCATCGTAGCAAAAATGTCGTGCCAAAAAGAGTATAAATTTAATTCGGTAAGTTGAATAGTGAGTATATTAAATCTATTTTTTTTCTTGTTATCTAACACATCTAAAATTTTTCACTAAACATTCTCATTCACATTTAACTTCTTTTTTCATGTGTTTTTATTTGTATAATAGGTAATTATAAATATTTATTAAGATGAACTTTTCTTTGATAGAAGGCTTAAAAGTGCTTTTAGATTTGTTGATAAATAGCATGTTTCTCAGTTTCAATGAACTTCGTAGAGAGATGACAAAGATATTTTAAATCAAAAAATTTATTATCGCTTATCATATTGACGATAAAGTTGTCGAGTTGAAAATCAAAATTAAACTCACAAGTTAAATGATAAATAGAATAAAACTTCACTAGTCTTTGAAACTTTTGTTTGTTAAAACAACCAAGCAAATTAATAGGATTCAAGCAATCCCTACAATGAAGTAAGTACACAAGAGAATTCAATTGTTTTCAAGTTCAAATCAATGTGTGCAAATTCAGAAGCACGCATTCAATATTGGAATGTATCATTTTTTGGGAGAATGAAAATAACATGAGTAAATCACAAACCAAACCACAACAAGATAAACATAACATGGAGATCCTTAATGTACAATTCATATTCGTCGAGGGTGGACCCTTCCGGAACCACGTCAGCAAGAGTCAAAGTCAGCAAGTCAAGACAGCAGTCAGAGTCAATGCGCCAGACAACAGAAGACCTGTGCGAGTATGACGAGCTCTCCTCGCATACTCGCCAGGTAGGCGATTAGGCCATATACTCGCTCAGTCATGCGAGCTCCCCCAGGAGGCCGCCTAGTCGCCGGGAGGTGGACTATAAATAAGACCCACCCCCTCCCTTTGGATTTGCCTATAAATATGACCTCTTTTTCTGGGACATCAACTGAGCCTTTTGATTCTTTTTTCAGAGAGACTCGGTCGCTACCTTGCGACTATCTGTCTTAGTCGCCACGACTTAGTTACCAACCAGTCTTCCTCGTACCCTGCTCGACCATCTTTGGTTGTGCAGGGGTTGCTTCTTCTGAGCTTCCAGGTACGTGGTGAGACCTTCCTGCCGCAGCGCCTGAGGTCCTGTTTATTGTTCGGCAGTTTCCGTGTCTTAGCCAGTTAGCCGTCGAGCTCAACCGCTGAGCTGTTAACCTTAGACTGCATTGATCCGAATTTTGTGGTTGGAATTTTACTGGCTTCAACACTTAATAAGGAAAAAATGGTCGCACTGAAGACAAACAATCCACTATATCAAACAAAAAGGAAGAGGAAGACACGAGATGTGAGAAGTTGATCGGAAGAATGCAAAACTGACGAACTGGAGAAGTGAATTGTCGAACCGGGAACTTCCGTCCGTCGAACTGGAAAGAACTGAAGAAGTCAAGAAGAACATCGACCGGAGAAATGATTTCACGACTCCGGATGTACAACCCCATATTCGATGGGTGGGACCAAGACCCCCCAAGGACTCAGATTGGGCTAGCTTTTGGGCTTAAAATTGGATCAAATAAGAAAGCGGGAGGGAGGGTTCTCGCAGGGAGTAGGTGGGAAGGCTCTCGCCCAAGGGTCAAGTAACGTTAGTTCGTCGAACGCAAATTTGTCGAACTGAGCCTTCGACTTAAGTTCGAGCTAAGAACGTTATTCGTCGAACGCAAATTCGTCGAACTGAGCCTTCGACTTAAGTTCGAGCTGAGAACGTTATTCGTCGAATGCAAATTCGTCGAACTGAGCCTTCGACTCAAGTTATTTTCGTCGAGCAGGTTTAGGTTTAGGCCATAGCTGAACCAGGGCGGGCAGGAAGGCTCCCGCCATGGGCAGGCGAAAGGGCTCGTGCGTCGTGTCGGCGGAAGCATTCGACATTGAGTGATGCTTCTCCACTCAATGCTCCCGGAAGCCTTTGGCGTTGAGTGATGTTTCTCCACTCAACGTTCCTGAAAGCCTTTGGCGTTGAGTGATGCTTTTCCACTCAACGCTCCCGGAAGCCTTTGTCGTTGAGTGATGCTTCTCCACTCAACGCTCCCGAAATCGTTTGGCGTTGAGTGACACTTCTCCACTCAACGCTACCGCTCTATAAAGACCTGAAGTTACCTAAATACCCCTGGGTTTGCATTTAGCTCCTCAGAACAGCGAAGTTTGGTTATAGGCAGACCGGTCCATGGACATTTTAGTAATTTCAGGGGAACAAAACTATGTTTTTTGCAGACCAGATATTAAAAATCTATAAATAGACCCATAGGATACCTCAGAAGACAGATTTTCTCATACTCTCATTTTTCCTTCTAGAGCTTTCTGAGGTACTCCTAGCACAACTATTGGCTTTGAAGGGGAAGCACTCAGAGAACTTCCGGGTTAGAGGAGGGACCTCCTAGCTGAGGCTTTGGGTCAGTTCTTAGTCCTTATAACTAGTCTTGGGTTGAGGATTGGGAGAAATAGACGTCAGCCACACCCCAAGTTACGAACTCTCGTTAATGTCAGTTTTTGGCTTCAACATTTCTGGTGCGGTGAGCGTGGTCCGTGACTGATACAAGAAAATCTCAAGTCAAGTCTCATGGCTGGAGGTGAACGAGAAGGAGCTGGCTCTGGAGGTTCTCCCTCTCGGGGAAGTGAGGTGACGTTGGGGATGTTGGAGGACTTCAGGCGAGAAGTCTTGCAGACCAACCACTTGGCCTTCTCGGCAAAAGGCGAATGAGAGACTCCTCAGGTCTCGATGGCGGCTGCTCCGTCATTGGGCGAGAATGCTCCCGGGCAACGCCCAAGAAAGGATGTTCCGGCAGAGGCTGCGAAAAGGGATGTCCACAGGAGAGAGCTATTCTCGTGACAGACCAGTGCGGACAGGGCAAGCGAGCCGAGGTCGCGTGATGAACCTTCTCGGCAGGCAGCGAGTGGGAGCCCCTTCATTGAGCTCATCATCTCAGCTCCGATTTTGGAGGGGTTCCGGGAGCCAGACATGACCTACTATATGGGGAGGGATGACCCCACGCGACATGTGCAGTGATTTGAAGATGTCGTCTCCATAAGGCAAATGTCAGATGCATTCAAGTGTAGGTTCTTTGCCATCACTCTGAAGGAGAAGGCCAGGGACTGGTTCCACCAGTTGCCTGCGAGTTCGATCTACTGCTTCGAGAATCTCCGACGCGGGTTCTTGCTGAGGTTCTTAACGTCCAAGAAGAGGAAGAAGGGAGGAGTTGGGGAATGGACTTAGTCAGACCGTTTCCTCCTGCGAGCGGGCAGAGAAGGTGTTGAAATTTGTGAAGTGAAAGTGGTTGATGGGGCAGGCCGGGCGGCCTGAGCGGACATAGTCGGCGGACTGGGCGGACTGGGCAGACTGCTGTTATGCGGCCTGGTGATAGGCCTGGGATGTTAGCTATTCTGCGTGGCCTGGGCGGACTGTTGTCTGTGGATAAGACGTTGGCTGCCTTGCTGGCCTGGACCTTGGTTGAGCGGCCTGTGCAGCCTGTGTCCACGGCCTGGGCGGACTGCTGTCTGCGGACAGGGTGTTGGCTTTCTTGGAGGCTTGGCTGTTTGAGGAAGCGGCCTGTGCGGATAGAGGATTGCAGGCTGTAGGCAGTACTCTGATCAGTGGAAGCGTTGCAAGCTTGTGCGTTAACCGGCGGATTCCGCAGGAGGCTTGCGGACTGGCGTGTCCGCGGTGTCCGCTGTTGCGGACTGGCCTTAGGAGTTTTCCTGTGGCCTTGCCGAGCTCTGGTAGTACAACAGATGCTGTGGAGGTCTGCGCGGACTGGTGTGTGGAGTCCGGCAGTTGACCATTTGGGTAGCTGTGCGAGTTGGCTTGCGGACTCTGCCTAACTCTGGAGGAGAGTTGGCGTTTTCGTTTTGGGTGTTGGCGGACAGAGCCTTGTCCGCCAAGCTCGCGTTAGGCCCTTGTGTTTTACTGGACTTGGTCACATTCTGTGACAAGTCCAGTGTGTCCGCCGTTTCCGCCGAGTTCGCTGTGACCGGACGGACTGTTGCTAACTCTGCCTTTGGTCGTGGGCTTGTGGCGGTTGGAGGTTTTTGGTCTTGTACTATGCAGACTGCCTCTTTGTGTGCGGACTGTTGCTGAAGGGGTGGCTGTCCATTTGGTGATGTTGCGGACTGTGCGGACTGTTCCTTGTCCACATAGTGTGAGGCAAGTCCGCCTTGTTGGTTCCATGCCTTGCTCCTGGCGGTTTATTCCTTGGAATCTGGCTAAGTCCTTGCGGACTCAACAGACGGGTGTTTGTTAGCGCGCGAGCTGAGGCGATGTCTCTATCCATTAGGGCGGTGACCACACTACTCACCTCGCCTATAAATAGGACCCCCCAGCACATATACAGTAACTGAGTGAACAGTAAGTGGGGGGCTTGTCAAAGTGCTACGGTCTCAGTTTTCTGTCCGCGCGGATTGAATCAAAGTTAACTGTTTGTTGTGTACAGGTCGCGCGGTTAGATTCAAGGAGCCAGGAGTTTGGCTTTGACTTCGGTCAAGTACTTGGAAGTGTGCGATCTCTGTGGTTTTTAGCAGGTCGCTTTGCGGCTTGTCAGTTCTCTGCTTCAACTTTGTAAGTTCCAATAACCTGTCCGCCAATCTCAGGCGGGTAGGCGGTCTGTTCATCAGTTCATCAGCAGTAGGCAAATAACGGTATGTCCGCACGGCCTCACGGCTTCGGCGGACTCCGTGCCTATTCGGCGTGTTGCAGTTTCAGCTCGGGTGGCTTTAGCGGACTTGGCGACCTCGGCGGTCTCGGCGGTTTCCAGTGCTGTCCGCCCGGCTTGGTTTTTGTGCTTTCTGTTATAGATGATTGTACTAGCGAAATCATGTCTCGCTACGTATACCTCATCTTGTAAAGAAGTTTAATGAATATAAGATCTTCTTGTTCTTCCATGTGCTTGGTGTGTTGAGCTTGCTCCCTAATTTTTCGCTAGATCAAAGTGTGAACTAGGTAGTGCCGAAGATATTAATTTGGTTTTGGACTATCTTGCTGACCACCTTGAGAAAATTTAACATGGTATCAGAGGGAGGTTCAGTTACTTGAGCGGTGTTCAACCAGTGTTGTTGCTCTGTGTTTGAGTGGTGATCAACCTGTGTTGGTGTTTTGTGCTTCTGAAGGCTTAACCAAGCAGTTGTTGCAATGGAAGGGAGCTATGCAAGGGGTCTTGTTATTGAACTCTTGACCACGACTAACTTCAAGAAGTGGAAGTCGTGTATGAAGAGTTTTCTTCTTGGCGAGGAGTTGTGGGAGGTCGTCGGTGGTGATGACAGACAAGAAGTTACTGCTGCGTTTGGTACTGCTGAGCAGGTGAGCCTCTGGAGAAAAACAAATGCAAAAGCGGAGTTTGTTCTCAAGAGAGCCGTTTCACCAGAACTGTTTGATCACATCATTGGATGTGAGTCTGCTGCTGATATTTGGACAACTATTGATGAGTTGTTCAATAGGAAGAATGTGGCCAGACTTCAGTTTCTGTAGAATGAGTTGGCCAGAACAACTCAAGGAGACCTTACTATCTCAAAGTTCTTCTTGAAGATGAAAAGCTTGTGTGCAGAGATATCAGCGCTTGACCCTGATGAGCCTATCTCGGAGGCTAAGTTGAAAAGGCACATTATCCGCAGCTTGCGAAAGGAATATGTTGCCTTTGTAACTTTTGTTCAAGGGTGGGCAACTCAACCATCCTTGCTGGAGGCTTGAGAACCTGCTTGCTTTGCAGGAAAGTTTGGCAAGGCAGATGACAGGAGTGACTGTCTCTGAAGGTGGCAGTGAAGCGTTGTTCACAAGCAAGAAGAAGAAGAGATGGGAAGGGAAAAAGAAGAAGCAGGTCGCTGCTGAGAATGAGCCTTCAACTTCTTATCAACCAGAGAGGAGTGATGCTCTGAAGAAGGACTGGAAGAATAATTTGAAGTGCTACAGGTACCATCAGCGAGGGCACTTCAAGCGGGACTACAAGGTCAAGCTGCAGCCTGGGCATGCTGCAGGCAAGGAGGAAGCTTGCTATAAGAGTGAGGAAGCAGAATGGGGTGGTGCCTTCATGACGGGCACTTGTGTCTGTGCCTTGTCTGCTGAGGACTTCAACAACGAGTGGATTGTGGACTCCGGGTGTGGTCATCACCTCACCGGAGACAAATCGAAGTTCTCTTCCTTGCAAGCATACTTAGGTAACGAAGTTATCATAACTGTTGATAACACTGTTTATGCAGTAGAGAAAGAGGGGGTCGTATCTTTGGGTAGTGATCAGGGGCCACTCACATTAAGGAGTGTGTATCACGTGTCGGGCATGAAGAAGAACCTCTTCTCTGCGACCAATACAGTAGATGCTGGGTATCACGTTCTGTTTGGGCCAACAGACGTGAGGTTCCTTCGCAACGTATCAGCGGTTAAGGCTGATGTTGCTCATATAGGAAGGAGAGTTAAGAACTTATTTGTTCTTGCAACTAATGCTTATGTTGATCGCATGAGAGCCAACGATAGCGCTGCTATCTGGCATGAGAGGCTGAGGTATATAGGAATAGACAAGCTGAAGGCTATGGCTAATAGAAGTTTGGTGAGAGGTTTTCCTAAGTTGTCCTCCTCTGGTGACGGGCATGTTTGCGCGGGGTGTCAATACGGTAAGACACATCGTCTTCCGTTTGATAAATCACAAACAAGGAGCAAGCAACCATTGGAGTGCATTCATGGCGACTTGATGGGACCAACTGTCACTGCCAGCCTTGGTGGAAGCAGATACATGCTTGTCCTGATTGATGACTACTCAAGATATACTTGAGTTCATTTCTTGAAGTAGAAGTCTGAAGCCTTCCAGTTGTTTATGAAGTTCAAGGAGCTAGTGGAGGGCCGGCTTGGCTTGCGGATCAAGAAGCTTAGAACTGATAACGGGGGTGAGTTTGTTTCCTTCGAGTTTTCTAACTTCTGCAGGAAGCACGAAATTCAGAGAGAGCTCACTTGTGGTCACACTCCGCAACAAAATGGAGCAGCGGAGCGGAAGATCCGTCATTTGACGGAAACTTGCAAATGCTGGCTTCATACGAAAAACATCCCAAGGTCTTTTTGGGCGGAGGGGATGTCTTGTGCTTCTTATGTCATTAACCGGATGCCGCTCAGCCCGATCAACATGAAGACTCCTATTGAGTTGTTGCTGAAGGAGAAGCCAAGTGTGGGACACCTTCGGGTGTTCGGTTCAACTTATTATGTGCATGTCCCGGATGCTTCACGGACTAAGCTGGATGCAAAGGCAAGGAGGCTTGTTTTTGTTGGCTACGATGAGCGGAAGAAGGGATAAAAATGCATGGATCCTGCGACGAAGAAGTTTGTTGTGTCAAGAGATGTAGTCTTTGACGAACTGACGTCGTATGGAGGTAGCTTGGTTGAGCTAACCGGAAGCAAGGTTGATGAAGAACCAATGGTAGCTGCTGAAGGCCTGGAAGAGGAGCTTGTTGTTTCACCAGCAACTCCTGTTGCTTCAAACTCTAAGGCTGAGCCTTCTAGCTCAGGAAGCAGGGGGAGCATTGCTCATAGCTTGCCCCAAGTAGGAGTTGAGCCTGAAGAAGAAACGGAGGTAGTAAGCAAGGAGAAAACCCTTCGGAGATCGAAGAGGGTTATTAAGCCACCGGCTCGGTACTGTGATGGGAATGCAGTGAGCTTTGTCTCCTGCTTCTTTGCAGGTCCTCTGGATGAGCGAGAGCCTGCAAACTTCAATGAGGCCACTGGAGTCAAGGAGTGGGAAGATGCCATGATGAAAGAGATTGCTGCTCTCAAGAAGAATGAAACCTAGGATCTTGTGCCTAAGGTTGATGTCATTACTCCAGTGACTTGCAAGTGGGTGTTTAAGTTGAATAAGAAGGCTGATGGGAGCATTGATAGATACAAAGCTCACCTGGTTGCTCAAGGATTCTCACAGCAGTATGGAGAAGACTATGAGGAGACGTTTAGTCCGGTTTCAAAGATGACTTCAGTTAGAGTGGTGATCGCCTTGGCTGCTAGCAAGGGATGGAGAATGTGGCAGCTTGATGTGAAGAATTCTTTTCTTTACGGAGAGATTGACAAGGACATCTTCATGGATCAGCCACTTGGATTTGTTTCTGAAGATCATCCGGACTATGTCTGCAAACTCAGAAAGGCTCTCTATGGGTTGAAGCAAGCTCCTAGAGCTTAGTATGGGAAGATAGCAGAGTACTTGTAATTCTGCGGTTATCTTGCATCCAACTCAGATTCTAGCTTGTTCGTCAAGAAGAAGGGGGAGCTTCATGTCTTGGTCCTGCTATATGTGGATGACATGATCATCACAGGGAATTCAGAGGAGGAAGTAGCAAGGCTCAGGGCTGAGCTTGCTATACGCTTCGAGATGAAGGACTTGGGAGAGCTTCATCACTTTCTTGGTCTTGAAGTGGAGAGGAAGAAGAGCGGTATTCTCATTTGCCAAAGAGGATATGCAGATCGCATTGTGAAGCGGTTCGGCATGGGCAAAGGAAAGAGTTGCTCTACTCCACTAGAACATGGGCTGAAGCTTCGACGAGATGAGGGAAGGATTCTTCCTGACCCCTTGGTGTTCAGAGCTCTTGTTGGAAGCTTGATCTACCTGACGATTACAAGGCCAGACATTGCTTACGCTGTTGGCCGAGTAAGTCGGTTTATGGCTGAACCAAGGAAGTCTCATCTAGTGGCGGCTAAAAGCATTTTGAAGTATGTCAAGTCATCTTCTGACATGGACTTCTCTATAAAAGGAACTCAGACTTTGCCTTACTTGAGTACACGGATGCTGACTATGGCGGTGATTCGGATGATCGAAGGTCAACTTCAGGTTATGTGTTCACTTGCGGATCAGCTAGCATCTCATGGTGTAGCAAGAATCAAGACTCGGTGTCCGTCTCAACTACGGAGGCAGAGTATAAGGCTTCGACCTTGGCTGCTCGGGAAGCCATCTGGTTGAGGAGGCTTATAGAGGATGTGCATGAAGAAGTGCAAGGGCCAACTTTACTCTGGGGTGATAATGAGAGTGCTCTCAAGCTGGTAAACAATCCAGTGTGTCACGCTAGGACCAAACATATTGAGATTGATCACCACTTCATAAGGGAGAAGGTGTTGGAGGGATCTCTTCTGGTCGAGCATGTTCGAGTGAAGACAATCTTGCTGACATTTTCACGAAGCCACTGTCAAAGGGGCCTTTTGAGCGGTTGCGCAGCTTGCTGGGCTTGGTCACTACTTCTCACTTCAAGGGGGAGTGTTGAAATTTGTTAAGTGAAAGTGGTTGATGGGGCAGGCCGGGTAGCCTGAGCGGACATAGTCGGCGGACTGGGCGGACTGGGCAGACTGCTGTTATGCGGCCTGGTGATAGGCCTGGGATGTTGGCTATTCTACGCGGCCTGGGCGGACTGTTGTCTGCGGATAAGACGTTGGCTGCCTTGCTGGCCTGGACCTTGGTTGAGCGGCCTGTGCAGCCTGTGTCCGCGGCCTGGGCAGACTGCTGTCTGCGGACAGGGTGTTGGCTTTCTTGGAGGCTTGGCTGTTTGAGGAAGCGGCCTGTGCGGACAGAGGATTGCAGGCTGTAGGCAGTGCTCTGATCAGTGGAAGCGTTGCAAGCTTGTGCGTTAACCGGCGGATTCCACGGGAGGCTTGCGGACTGGCGTGTCCGCGGTGTCCGCTGTTGCGGACTGGCCTTAGGAGTTTGGATGTGGCCTTGCCGAGCTCTGGAAGTACATCAGATGCTGTGGAGGTCTGCGCGGACTGGTGTGTGGAGTCCGGCAGTTGACCATTTGGGTAGCTGTGCGAGTTGGCTTGCGGACTCTGCCTAACTCTGGAGGAGAGTTGGCATTTTCGTTTTGGGTGTTGGCGGACTGAGCCTTGTCCGCCAAGCTCGCGTTAGGCCCTTGTGTTTTACTGGACTTGGTCACATTCTGTGACAAGTCCAGTGTGTCCGCCGTTTCCGCCGAGTCCGCTGTGACCGGGCGGACTGTTGCTAACTCTGCCTTTGGTCGTGGGCTTGTGGAGGTTGGAGGTTTTTGGTCTTGTACTATGCGGACTGCCTCTTTGTGTGCGGACTGTTGCTGAAGGGGTGGCTGTCCATTTGGTGATGTTGCGGACTGTGCGGACTGTGCGGTGTCCGCATAGTGTAAGGTAAGTCGGCCTTGTTGGTTCCATGCCTTGCTCCTGGCGGTGTATTCCTTGGAATCCGGCTAAGTCCTTGCGGACTTAGCGGACGGGTGTTTGTTAGCGCGCGAGCTGGGGCGGTGTCTCTATCCATTAGGGCGGTGATGTAACACCCCCACTCGTCACATGACATATAATGGTGGGTCCGGCCGGGGCCCCACGCCATATGTCACAGACAAGTGACAGCATTACTTGTGGTGATCAAATTCGTTACGTGTCCTTAACCCAATTCATTCTAGCGCATCATTAATTAAGTTGCATGAACTCAACTCCAGGAATGTCCACTAATACATAAATGTCACATTTATATATCCAAAACTAGGAATGTATACAACCCACACACACATGGCCTTAAGGCCTTACAGTTTATTTTTTTACACATATACAAGTTCGTACATCGGCACGCAGGCCAGCACACATGAAATCCAACCACGACGCACTTGGCCTTCAAGGGCCCTAGCAACAAGCTTTCAATCCATGCATTTCATTTCAAGCCGCAGCACCTGCACGTAGACATCCACCAAAGAGTGACAAACAAAGTAACGGTCAGCTACAGCTGACCAATTATAACGACCCTACCCCATGCCCGGGGCAGCGGTTCCTTCCCTGTATGCATTTGCAAGTACAATAGCTAACAACCACAAGCAGACATAGCCAATCACAAACGCCGACCGCAGCCCGAAGCTTCGTGCTCTCAGGGCACCTTACGGTGTACCGGAAACCCGTGGTAACACCACCAATGGCACGGTAATTAACGTGTTGGCTGGCCGGCCCTAGTCACCCCAACACGCATGCTGGTTGCATCCCGCCCAAACCAAGCAGAGGTAGGTACCGCATGTCAAACGTGAGCATTCATCCAACAGATCGACCTGCTTTTATTTCGGTGTAGCAAGTCGGGCTATCGCACGCTCCCGAACACTGCCACCAATCGATCTCTCCATCATGCCCAGGTATAGGTTAGCCTTGCCCGTGCTCACATCGTCACTGGCGCACCGTGACGCGGGTCGGCCTTCCCTTCCTGGGTAGCCGCAGCTTCCCGCTCTCGCAGAGCAAACCACAAGGAGCTTCGCAAAGCATCCAAGATCATATCCATGGCTAGCCCACGCATGAGCATACCATCCACACATAGCATTCAATCAGCCAATACACAAAGCACATAGCATCTTTGCAAACCCACAGAGTCTTCTCCGGTTTACCCATGATCATCACCAATCCAGACTAACAGTCTAGATGGGCTTCACACAGCATGCCTATGCCGTACTTCATAATTCCGGCTCTAGATGCAGACTCAACAACGGAATCACTTCGCAATCCACCTTTTGGTGGAGGATTCCACGCATATGCATAAACGAAAGGACTTCGATGTCCAAGAAGTAGATCGTTACCCTTGAAGATCGCTTCGGTGCCATGAAGTAGCCGGATGGAAGTCACCGCCTCGGCTTAGCCTTCATGAATCCGCTCTCAGATCTTCGATCCGCACTCCGCAGCTCCTCCAGCAGCTGGTTTCTCTTCCTCCTTCCTTCCCTTGCACTCCCCTCTTCTTGCTCTCTCTTGAAATGAGAATAAGAAGAAGATAATGAAGAGGAAGGGTTTAAATCCCCTTTTCCCCGGCCTTATCAACACCTGGAGAAAGCCTATCCATTGGATCCAGAAAGAGGGAATCAAACGGCTCAGAATCGTCCAGAAAAACATGAACACGGCCTGACACGCCCTGTGACACGCCCGTGTCACAGGCCGTGTCACTTAAGCGGCAGGCAACCGACTTACAACCAACCAGAACACGGCCATGGGACACGCCCGTGTCACGGGCCGTGTCCCCTGACACGCCTTCAGACACGCCCGTGTCTATGGCCGTGTGCATCAGGCTGCACAGCCTCAAAACCACCCGAGACTCACACGGCCCGGGCAAACGCCCGTGTTCCAGGCCGTGTGCACCTGGACACACCCGTGTCCCCCAAACACACCCTGGAGCAAAACGTCGAGCTGAGTTCGTCGACCAATTGACACGCCCTGTGACACGCCCGTGTCACAGGCCGTGTCCTCACTCGACACTCGACACTCGATAATCGTCGAGCAAAATTCGTCGACCGCACGACTCGACACCACCCAGGCATGACACGCCCTGGGACACGCCCGTGTCCCAGGCCGTGTCACCCAAGCCTGAACCCAAATTGGCCCAAATGAAATGTAGGGTGTTACAATCCTCCCCTCCTTCAAATAATTTCGTCCTCGAAATTTGGCTCACGTCAATCAGTCACAACATCACAAAATCTTACACCCACCGCATCCGCGCGCAAAAAGGCGAGCTGGGCTTGAGCTCAGAGGCCGCAGCATGTCTCGTCCCAAGCCATCGCACAAACAAACCAATGTCAACCCATGCATACATTTAGAGCTCCAGCTATGTACATATCATTCACATATGTCACAGATACAAAGACATAACATTCACATATACACACAAGCTCATACGAGTCATGCTTATTTCCGCTCATCCGTATTATTTTGCAAGTAACGTTTAAACTCCTCGGTAAATGCCAAATTGAAAACCCGAGGTTGAATTTCACCAAGTGCACTATGCGGCTCTTGCACTTCCATATTATGCAATCGAGGCTGCGTCCGAGATGCAGATGATTCAGCCACTGCTTTACCCTTATCTTCATAAGACACACCCGTAGTTTTCTCACTTTTAGGAGGGCCGCTTCGACAGTTAGAGGCTATATGCCCCTATTTTCCGCATTTAAAACAGGTACGTGTCTCCACATGCCTTTGTCCATACGTTGCTTCTGAGGCAACATTCGACGAGGTTTGTTCCACAGGCTTGAATCTCTTCTTCTCTCGTTTCTGAAAATCCAATTGTTCTGACTGCGGAACTTTGAATTCTGGCTTCTCCATCGCCAGTCTCCTCGTTTCTTGCACTCATTTCATATCCTTCTCCAATGCACGGGATGTATCTACCAACGCTTGGAAGCCTTGGCTCACCGAACTCGGAAGTAATAATCTCAACTCATCCCGCAGTCCCTCATAAAAGCGATTCGTCTTTCGGGCTTCCTCGGCGAAAGTAGATCCCGCATACCGCCCCAGTCTAGTAAATTCATGCAGGTATGTATCAATATCCCGCTCACCCTGCACTAGACGTAAAAATTCATTTTCCATTGCAATCCGCTGGGACACTGACACGTACTTGGCTAAAAACAAGCGGGAGAATTCTTCCATGGAAACTTCCGCTAACCCGCGACCGGCCAAGTAATGCACCTCCATCTCATCCCACCATAATCTTGCATCTCCTTCCAACAGAAAAGTGGCAAACATCACTTTCTGCTCCTCCGTTGTCCTGATGGCAGTCATGATCCTTTTCACTCGAGCCAACCAATCTTCCGCCTGCGTTGGGGAAATCGCCCCACCAAACATAGGTGGATGAAATTCCATAAAACTTTTCAACTGCTCATCCACAGGCTCTTGCCGAACACCAAGCTGCACAGGTACCACTGCAGGCCTTGCAGGTTGTGTCTGCAATACTGCGAGCACTGTCTCCGTCACCATCCGAATGGTCTTCGCCAAAGGAGGCGTAGGCGCTTCAACCGGTGCGACACTCTCATCAGACCGCTGGGGCTCAGACGGCCCAGCTCCACTCCTCGCCACCTAGCAATGTACAGAACACCATTAATAATTCATATCATAACGGTACAGCTATATTGACTACACACTCACGCACATCATGTGCCTGAAATACATTCCTAGTGGACATTCGTGAGTTCAATTCTGTTCTCTCCTCCCAAACAATCTCAACCTGGCTCTGATACCACTTTGTAACACCCCCACTCGTCACATGACATATAACAGTGGGTCCGGCCGGGGCCCCATGCCATATGTCACAGACAAGTGACAACATTACTTGTGGTGATCAAATTCGTTACATGTCCTTAACCCAATTCATTCTAGCGCAGCATTAATTAAGTTGCATGAACTCAACTCCAGGAATGTCCACTAATACATAAATGTCACATTTATATATCCAAAACCAGGAATGTATACAACCCACACACACATGGCCTTAAGGCCTTACAGGTTTCTTTTTTTACATATATACAAGTTCGTACATCGACACGCAGGCCGGCCACACATGAAATCCAACCACGACGCACTTGGCCTTCAAGGGCCCTAACAACAAGCTTTCAATCCATGCATTTCATTTCAAGCCGCAGCACCTGCAAGTAGACATCCACAAAAGAGCGGCAAACAAAGTAACGGTCAGCTACAGCTGACCAATTATAACGACCCTACCCCATGCCCGGGGCAGCGGTTCCTTCCCTGTATGCATTTGCAAGTACAATAGCTAACAACCACAAGCAGACATAGCCAATCACAAACGCCGACCGCAGCCCGACGCTTCGTGCTCTCAGGGCACCTTACGGTGTACCAGAAACCCGTGGTAACACCACCAATGGCAAGGTAATTAACGTGTTGGCTGGCCGGCCCTAGTCACCCCAACACGCATGCTGGTTGCATCCCGCCCAAACCAAGCCGAGGTACGTACCACATGGCAAACGTGAGCATTCATCCAACAGATCGACCCGCTTTTATTTCAGTGTAGCAAGTCGGCTATCGCACGCTCCCGAACACTGCCACCAATCGATCTCTCCATCATACCCAGGTATAGGTTAGCCTTGCCGTGCTCACATCATCACTGGCGCACCGTGACGCGGGTCGGCCTTCCCTTCCTGGGTAGCCGCAGCTTCCCGCTCTCGCAGAGCAAACCACAAGGAGCTTCGCAAAGCATCCAAGATCATATCCATGGCTAGCCCACGCATGTGCATACCATGCACACATAGCATTCAATCAGCCAATACACAAAGCACATAGCATCTTTGCAAACCCACAAAGTCTTCTCCGGTTTACCCATGATCATCACCAATCCAGAATAACAGTCTAGATGGGTTTCACACAGCATGCCTATGCCGTACTTCACAATTCCAGCTCTAGATGCAGACTCAACAGCGAAATCACTTCGCAATCCACCTTTTGGTGGAGGATTCCACGCATATGCATAAACGAAAGGACTTCGATGTCCAAGAAGGAGATCGTTACCCTTGAAGATCGCTTCGGTGTCATGAAGTAGCCGGATGGAAGTCACTGCCTCGGCTTAGCCTTCACGAATCCGCTCTCGGATCTTCGATCCGCACTCCGCAGCTCCTCCAGCAGCTGGTTTCTCTTCCTCCTTCCTTCCCTTGCACTCCCCTCTTCTTGCACTCTCTTGAAATGAGAAGAAGAAGATAATGAAGAGGAAGGGTTTAAATCCCCTTTTCCCCGGCCTTATCAACACCTGGATAAAGCCTATCCATTGGATCCAGAAAGAGGGAATCAAACGACTCAAAATCGTCCAAAAAAACATGAACACGGCCTGCCACGCCTGTGACACGCCCGTGTCACAAGCGTGTCACTAAGCGGCAGGCAACCGTGACCAGAACGCATGGGACACGCCCGTGTCACAAGCCGTGTCACTTAAGCGGCAGGCAACCGACTTACAGCCAACCAGAACATGGCCATGGGACACGCCCGTCTCACGGGCCGTGTCCCCTGACACGCCTTCAGACACGCCCATGTCTATGGCCGTGTGCATCAGGCTGCACAGCCTCAAAACCACCCGAGACTCACACGGCCCGGGCATACGCCCGTGTTCCAGGCCGTGTGCACCTGGACACACCCGTGTCCCCCAAACACGCCCTGGCGCAAAACGTCGAGCTGAGTTCGTCGACTAATTGACACGCCCTGTGACACGCCCGTGTCACAGGCCATGTCCTCACTCGACACTCGACCCTCACCCTCGACAATCATCGAGCAAAATTTGTCGACCGCACGACTCGACACCACCCAGGCATGACACGCCCTGGGACACACCCGTGTCCCAGGCCGTGTCACCCAAGCCTGAACCCAAATTGGCCCAAATGAAATGTAGGGTGTTACAGGTGACCACACTCCTCAGCTCGCCTATAAATAGGACCCCCCGGCACGTATACAGTAACTGAGTGAACAGTAAGTGGGGGGCTTGTCAAAGTGTTGCGGTCTCAGTTTTCTGTCCGCGCGGATTGAATCAGAGTTAACTGTTTGCTGTGTGCAGGTCGCGCGGTTAGCTTCAAGGAGCTAGGAGTTTGGCTTTGACTTCGGTCAAGTACTTGGAAGTGTGCGGTCTCTGTGGTTTTCAGCAGGTCGCTCTGCGGCTTGTCAGTTCTCTGCTTCAACTTTGCAAGTTCCAATAACCTGTCCGCCAGTCTCAGGCGGGTAGGCGGTCTGTTCATCAGTTCATCAACAGTAGGCGAATAACGGTGTGTCCGCGCGGCCTCGCGGCTTCGGCGGACTCCGTGCCTATTTGGTGTGTTGTAGTTTCAGCTCGGGCGGCTTCAGCGGACTTGCCGACTTCGGCGGTCTCGTCGATTTCCAGTGTTGTCCGCCCGGCTTGGTTTTTGTGCTTTCTGTTATAGCTGATTGTACTAGCGAAATCATGTCTCACTACGTATACCTCGTCTTGTAAAGAAGTTTAATGAATATAAGGTCTGCTTGTTCTTCCATGTGCTTGGTGTGTTGAGCTTGCTCTCTGGTTTTCCGCTAGATCAAAGTGTGAACTTGGTAGTGCCGAAAATATTAATTTGGTTTTGGGCTATCTTGCTGACCACCTTGAGAAAATTTAACAGAAGGTTCCTCTTGGTTATGATCGACTACTTTTCAAAGTGGCTGGAGGTCAAGGCGTTGGCCAAGGAAACCTCCCTGGTCATCAAGAACTTTGTTTGGGGAGAGATCATCTGTAGGCATGGGTTGCCTCAGGCCATTGTCACGGACAATGGACCACATTTCTCAGGCGAGGAGTTCATTAGATTTTGCACTCAGCTGGGTATAGACCTCAGGTTTGCCTCCATACACCACCCCAGGAGCAACGTACAGGTGGAGGCGGCAAACAAAATCATAGCGAACCTGCTCAAGAAGAAGGTGGAGAACTTAAGGGGGAGTTGGGTGGAACAGCTCCCCTCGGTGTTGTGGGCTCTGCGAACAATCACAAACACGGCCACTGACGAAACCCCCTTCAAACTCTCGCATGGGTGTGAGGCGGTCCTACCCGTGGAGTTCGAAGTCCAATCCCCACGGGTTGCGGCCGCAGGAAAAGGAGGCAAGGCATGGAGGGAAGGAAATGAGAAGGAGCTACGGCTCTCACTGGAAATGGTGGAGGAACTTCGCGACGTGGCCGCCATCAGGCAAGAGGAGGTCAAACGATGAATGGCAAAGTACTTTGACAAGCACGCGCAGAACAAACAATTTGCCGAAGGAGATCTAGTCCTAAAGAAAGTTGATGCAGCCGGAAGATCGGCCCCCGTTGGTAAACTTAACCCCAATTGGGAGGGGCCTTACACTGTGGAAAAAGTCCTGGGGTCGGGGGGATACCACCTCCAGAATGTGGAAGGGGTATCCATGAGTCACGCATGGAGTGGCAACGACCTGAAGCATTTTTATCCTTAACATGGGTAAGATTATATGTTTTATTGTGATAATAATTCTAAATGTTGTTTCTTCACAGGTTTTGAAGTGTTTGTGATTTTGGGCGGCATCGAGTAGACCCGCTGCCCAGGCTCTCATCAATTTGGCAGGTCCGTAGGCTTGTTCGGTGGCCGGGGAAAGGAAGATGGAAATTTGCAAGACCCCGAAAGGATCCCGCTGCTCAGGCTCTCATTAGCTGGTAGGGCTGGAAGGTGCACTCGGCCCCGAGTAGACCCGCTGTCCAGGCTCTCACTAGCTGGCAGGTCCGTAGGCTTGCCTGGGGGGGGGGGGGGGGTAAGGGAATACCCTGAGAGGATCTCACTGCTCAGGCTCTCATTATATGGCGGGGCTGGAAGGCGCACTCGACCCCGGGTAGACCCGCTGTTCAGGCTCTCACTAGCTGACAGCTCCATAGGCTCGCCTAGGGGGAAGGAAAGGGAGATGGAAATTTGCAACACCCAGAGAGGATTCCGCTGCTCAGGCTCTCATTAGCTGCTAGGGCTGGAAGGCGCACTCGGCCCCGGGTAGACCCGTTGTCCAGGCTCTCACTAACTGGCAGGTCCGTAGGCTCGCCTGGGGGGTAAGGTAATACCGCGAGAGGATCCCGCTGCTCAGGCTCTCATTAGCGGGATGGGATGGAAGACGCACTCGGCCCCGGGTAAACCCGTTGTCCAGGCTCTTACTAGCTGGCAGGTTTGTAGGCTCGCCTGGGGGGAAAGGAAAGGGAGATGAAAATTTGTAAGACCCCGAGAGGATCCCGCTGCTCAGGCTCTCATTAGCTGGCAGGGCTGGAAGGCACACTCAACCCTGGGTAGACCCACTGTCCGGGCTCTCACTAGCTGGCAGGTCCGTAGGCTCGCCTGGGGGAAAAGGAAAGGGAGATGGAAAATTACAAGACCCCGAGAGGATCCTGCTGCTCAGGCTCTCATTAGCTGGCAGAGCTGGAAGGCGCACTCGGCCCCGGGTAGACCTGCTGTCCATGCTCTCACTAGCTGGCAGGTCCATAGGCTCACCTGGGGGGGGGCTAAGGGAATAACCCGAGAGGATCCCGCTGCTCAGGCTCTCATTAGCTGACAGGGCTAGAAGGCGCACTCGGCCCCGGGTAGACCCAATGTTCAGGCCCTCACTAGCTGACAGGTCCGTAGGCTCGCCTGCGGGGAAAGAAAAGGGAGATGGAAATTTGTAAGATCCCGAGAGGATCCCGCTGCTCGGGCTCTCATTATCTGGCAGGGCTGGAAGGCGCACTTGGCCCCGGGTAGACCTGCTTTCCAGGCTCTCACTTGCTGGCAGGTCCGTAGGCTCGCCTGAGGGGGGGGGGGGGGGGGGGGGGTAAGGGAATACTCTGAGAGGATCCCGCTGCTCAGGTTCTCATTAGCTGGCAGGGCTGAAAGGCACACTCGACCCCGGGTAGACTCGCTGTCCAGGCTCTCACTAGCTGACAGGTCTGTAGGCTCGCCTGGGGGGAAAGGAAAGGGAGATGAAAAAACTGCAAGACCCCGAGAGGATCCCGCTGCTCAGGCTCTCATTAGCTGGCAGGGCTGGAAGGCGCACTCGGCCCCAGTTAAACCCGCTGTCCAGGCTCTCACTAGCTGGCAGGTCTGTAGGCTCGTCTGGGGGGGGGGGGTAAGGGAATACCCGAGAGGATCCCGCTGCTCAGGCTCTCATTAGCTAGCAGGGATGGAAGGCGCACTCGGCCCCGGGTAGACTCGCTGTCCAGGCTCTCACTAGCTGGAAGGTCCGTAGGCTCGCCTGGGGGAAAATGAAAGGGAGAAAAGATTGTAGTATCTTGCAAGACCCCAAGTAGACCCGCTGCCAGGCTCTCACTGGCTGACAGGACCGTTGGATCTCTTGGGGGGAGAAAGAAAAAGGGGATTTTCTGTTTATGTGGACCCGGGTGGACCTGATGACCAGGCTCACACTAAGTAGACAGGGCTGTTGAAATCATGATGCAGTCACGAAGCTCTTAATAACAAGTTTCCAGACGGCTAATGCCAGTCCTAAGTAAGGATGGGATGACTCAGACCCCACTCGGCAGGGCTCTCGACATAACCCTCTTGGCATGGCTCTTGCCATAGCCGTCTCGCCGGGGATCCCGACAAGCACCACTCAGCAGGGTTCCCGACACGGCCCTTTTGGCAAGGCTTTCGGCAGGCCCCTTCCGGCAGGTTTTTCTTAGACAACTCTTCAAACGGGTGGCGGTCATCACCTAAGATCCTAGAGTTCGCGCAAAAGTAATGAACATTTCAGCAAAAATGCAAATCTTTCAATACAATGTAAAAGTGGTAAGCATCAGTTGGGGAATCTCGCCCCTTACAAAAGTTACAAAAGATTAGTTTACAAAAATAAAGGTAAAGTTACAATAAAAAAGAAAAATGTGGAGGCTATTGGGCAGGCCCGCTGGAGGTCCCCCCGGAGGTCCCGCTGGAGGTTCCGCTAGGGGTGTAGCCGGAGGACTCGCTGGGTAAGCTGCCGCCAGTTTCCTCATTCAGCACAAGCTCAACCACATCATTGATCGGAGAGTCGTCCTCTCCCGCAGGCTTGTGGATGGGCTCGAACAACCAGGGCAAGATCTCGCGCCCCGTGAGGGTCTCGCCTCCTTCGTTCAAATGTACCGACTCCCGCAACACCTCGATGACCATCTTGGCGGTGGCTTGTGCGTTCTCCTAAACTATCACGTCAATCTCGTACGCGGAATAATGACGCCGCTCGATCCTCTCCTCCAACGACGGCCGGGCCTGGGCCTGGGCCAGGGCCTCTTCCAAGCGCTTCACCTCAGCCTGCAGCAGCTGGTTCTCACACTCGGCGCCGACCACCCACGCGCGAGACAGCTCGGCTTGCGCGAAATCCTGCGAGATAGTCCGATTAAGCAATATATAAATATATATATATATATATATTAAGAGGACGAAAAATATTGAAGGGGTACCGCTTACCTCGGCGGCCGGGCGAGAGGAGAGAAGTTGTTGGGAAGCCGCTAAGTTGGCCTTTAGGGTGACCACTTCGACTGCGGCGGAATCCCTCGCCTTGAGCATGTCGACAAGGTTGCGCTCGATGGTGAGGGTGCGGCGCCCAGCCATGTGCGACAGCTGGACCACGCGAATCTGGGCCTGGACGGCGTCGTACATGAGGCCCGAGTAATCGTCCGGTCGAACGTGTCGGCGTCCTCCCGACCGTAGAGCCCATAGCCCAGCGCAAAGGCATCACCGGTGCTTGGATACCGCTCCCTCCAGGAGGGTAGAAGTGTGGAAATCGCGATGCGGTTGGTGGTATGGTCCCACTGGATCAAGGGCTGGCCCTCCACATCCTTGTACTTCTCGCTGAAGCCGAAATTTCGGTGCCCTTTCGGCACCGGCTTGAGAGAGGTCTCGGCAGGGGTCTCCGCGGCAGGCTGGGCGGCACCCGTCTCTCCTACAACTGAGGGGTCTCGGCGGGGATCTCGACGGAAGCCGGTACACCAGATTTACCCTTGTCTGTTGCTGACAACTTTGATTTTTTGAGAGGAGGGGCAGCGAGGGAGCTCTACTTCCGCTTCTACACACTTGATGCGAAAGAGGGTCTCAGCTCCTCCCGGCAGGCGGCGACGGCAGACTTGGCGAGAGCCAAGGGGTCGGCGAGTGCCCCAGTCTCGTCAAACGGTTGGTGGAGGGGGATTTCCCGTTCACCTGCGAGACCCATGGCTAAGTAACCCTGCTTCTCAAAACAAAACAAGAGGGTTGCGAGAATAGACTGAAATATTACCTTTGCCGAGAGGAACTGGCGGGAGGAAATCCAGGTCTCGCCGTAGGAAGGGGACGTCGAAAACCTTGGTCCCAAAGAATTCGACGAGGGCGCCCTCGCGCCCCTCGAGAGCGGGAGGCTTGCAGGTCGCGTCGTCATATTGAACAAGCGCAAGCGGAATGTTTCCAAAATCACAGGAGACAAAGACGAATCTTTGTCCCCAGTGGTGGTTCTTGTTGGTGAGACCGCTTGTCTTTACCAATTGCCCCGAGAAGAAGACCACCCTGCCTTTCGCGCGGAAGTTGAACAACTTCCGGAAGATGGACAGGCTAAATTTGATCCTTTCCGCCCGCATGTAGCAGATAAACGCCTCCAGAATCGCAACGGAGTTTGGGTTGAGCTGGACCGGCACCACCCCATAATACTGAAGGGCCTGGCGCACTTCCGACCAGAGGGGGGGGGGGGAAGCCCACCTCGAAGTGCTCCAGGAGAATGACGAGCTCCCCGACCGGCGCGAGGTTAACTCTATCGTCGTTCCCAGGGTTCCGCGCAGTGAACCCGGTGGGGATGAAGTTCGCGACTATCATGTCGAACTCCTCCAGGGTCAGCCGACAAGGAGGGAAATTGTGTTCAAGGAAGAATTGCGCGCACTTGGAGCGGCCATCGCCCTCGCCAAACATTTTGAAGAGAAGGCGAGAGGGGAGAAAAGACGCGACCTGGCAAGAGCCTTTGTGCTTCAGAGATCGGCGAGAGCAGTCGAGTGGGGGACAAAAGCTTGAAATGAAAGAAAAAATGCAGAGAAGTAAATGTGGTAGGTGGATCTGCCTATTTATAGAAGATACGGTAATTATGAGTTTTTTCCTAAAATACGGCGGGGGGACGGTCAACAAGTCATCAAATCTTGATGTTCTGACTCCTCGATTTCCGTCCTGCCTCGTCAGCTCTCCTTGGACCTGCAGGAAGTGAGAACCTCTAGGGAGGGTCAGGGAAAATGCAAACGGTCGTAGCGTGCGAGAGAGTCAGGCATTCGCAAAGCATCAAAGAGAAAGCATAAAACACAGACGGAAAAGACACAGATATAACGGGACTCTCGCGGGGCGAGAGTCTCGAAACAACAGTGATAAATAATAATAATAATTGTTTTTTGCCATAAGGCGCAAGTGGTACAAAGCAGGAAGGGTAGGCTGAGGAGGTGGGTAAAGAAGAAGCTAGCCCTACATGGCTCAGTACGGCTCCCACCTCCAACGACATAGTCCTCGCCTGCCAAACCTCGGAGGCACTCGCGGATCGAAGAAGGTTGTCAGGGTAGTCAACCCCTGGTTGGTCAGGTGGAGCTGATCTTGAACCCGCGCGACGTATCTTCCCGGGGAGGTCTCGGCGGAAAGCATGTCCTGGGACTCCGCCCCTCTAAGGAGGTAGGCGCAGTCCCGCTCGACGATCGCCAGCCGCAGCTCAATCATCCCGTGAATTCTTTTCACCGCTGCTGAGTTGGCATGCTGCCGTCGCGCGAGCTTCGATGGGATCGCCGCAATCCTCTGCCTCCGCGCCTTGCCGCTCCCGGAGGCCTCGAGAAAGTCCTCCATCTCGCCTGACGAGGGGAGGGGCGAGTCTTCCCCGTTTTCTTCTTCTTCATCTTCTTCACCTTTCGCGTCCGGATCCTTCGGATCTGGAGGGCGGATTTTAGTCAGAACGGGAGAGGAGCGAAAAGGAAAGCAGGAAGGTTCTCGCATACCTGAGGAGCAATTGATACCCTCCCCCGATGGCTGGCGAGAAGGGCCGGGCTGGCTCTCTGAGCTTTTTCCAAAGAGCAGATGGAGCGACTTGCCCTAGCCCGGACGAAACATCCTGCGCTCCAGGGTCTCGGTCTCGCCTAGTGTGGGAACATAGATGCCCTCTCTCGCCAAGGGCTGGGATCCCGGCGCAGGTGCAGATGGCTCCGAGACGACCCCTCCGGAGGGGAGGGCGGGATCGGGCGCCAGATTAGTAAGATCTTTGGGAGGGGGAATTCTGGGCCCCTGTCCAACAGGGTTCGGGCTCCCGCGAATAGGTGCTGTGAGAGGTCAGGTCAGCGAAAAGGAGAAACAAAGCATTTAAAGAGGAAGCCAAGTCAGTAAAAGGGACAAATACTAGGAGAGCTTGGAGGATCGGTCGGGGTAGTCGGAGGGGCAGCCTCCGAGACTGGCGGTGCTGCCTCCGAGGCTGACGGCGGATCCTCATTCAGAAGGCGGTTTGTCTCTATATCCGCCAGTAGAAAGTCGGCGACATCTTTTGGCACCATCCCCTACGAGAAGAGTGGTACATCAGTACGCAACCACGTTCCAACTCTTTAATAGTTCGCGCTAATGGGTAAGGCGAAAGGCGAGAAAAGTACCTCCGGCAGAGAAGAAGGGATCTCATCACGGTTAGGAGTTGGGGTAGGCGAGGTTCGGTTCTCTTTTGAAAGGTCTCGCCTGACTGACTTGACATTCTTCTTCTTCTTCTTTGGGCGGGAGCACTCGCCGACGGGCTTCTCACCAGCTGACTTCTCGCTCGCTGGCCTCTTGCCCATCAGCCAAGGGGCAAGTTTGGCGTAGTTGGCGCGAGCCCGCACCTGGGTCGCGACAAGGCGGGCCTGAAGTTCTTCTGAGAGCGGTTTTCAACATTTTTGGTACGCATTTTCATGGTCTTGCAGAGGCTCAAGCAGAGAGTAATGACGACGGGGATGGCTTGAGAGACAAACTCAGCGGTGTATTTATAAGACAAAAGTGGGTTCCGCAGAAAGAGTCCCTGCCAGGTTAGCAAGTACCCACCGAATATTAGTGGTTGGACGCGTCTTTTTGAGCGCAAGGCTAGCTCGCAAAGAGCGGAGATTGTGTACAACCCCATATTCGATGAGTGGGACCAAGACCCCCCAAGGACCCGGATTGGGCTAGTTTTGGGCTTAAAATTGGATCAAATAAGAAAGCGGGCGGGAGGGTTCTCGCCGGGAGTATGCGGGAAGGCTCTCGCCCAGGGGTCAAGTAACGCCAGTTCGTCGAACGCAAATTCGTCGAACTGGGCCTTCGACTTAAGTTCGGGCTGAGAACGTTATTCGTCGAACGCAAATTCGTCGAACTGAGCCTTCGACTCAAATTATTTTTGTCAAGCAGGTTTAGGTTAAGGCCATAGCTGAACCAGGGCGGGCGGGAAGGCTCCCGCCCTGGGCAAGCGAAAGGGCTTGCGCCTCATGCCGGCGGAAGCCTTTAGCGTTGAGTGATGCTTCTCCACTCAATGCTCTCGGAAGCCTTCGACGTTGAGTGATGCTTCTCCACTCAACGCTCCCAAAAGTCTGTGGCGTTGAGTGATGCTTCTCCACTCAACGCTCCCGGAAGCCTTTGGAGGAAGGCTTGGCAGGATACGAGTTTGCTTCCACCATTTCAGATCTTGCAGGCTTTGATCTATACCACGCGCGGCGTCGAGCGCCCCGCATCCCCGAGTGCCCCGCATGCGGGCACCCGCATCACTACGGCACGCCTATGACCCCATGCCGGGTGGAACCGAAGCAGTTCATTTGGCAAAATTCGTCGACGTAGAGTGAAACCGGGCATAGGTAACCGCCTTTTGAGATCGAGCTCCTTTGGGTGCGGTATTTTTGCTCGTGTATGTTTTGATAAAAAAGCCACGGTCATGTTTGACATGACAATGATTATGACATCTACCAAGAAAAGAAAACTATCTTTAAGAATAGAAGTGAGAACGACGGAGGTTCATAATCATCGTGTTCATGATTACCACCACTGCGACGATAAGTGTCACAACTGAGATGATAAACGTCACAACTTTGACGATAAGTGCCACAACTGTGACGATAAGTGCCACAACTGTGATGTTGTCGACTGCGATGAGCGCGGCGATGGCGTAGGTGATGTGCGCAGCGATGATTGTGGTGTCCGGTGAGCGTGACGGTGGAGACGATTTGAGCGCGGCGGTGGAGACGATCTGAGCGCGGAGGCCGCGACGATGCGAGCGTGGGGGCGGCGGCGATCCGAGCGCAATGGAGACGACGACGCGAGCACGGCGGCGGCGATGATGCGAGTGCGGCGGCGGAGACGATGTGAGTGCGTCGGCAATGGCGATGAGAGCAAGATGGCGGTGACTATGAGAGCGCGGCGACGGAGACGGCGGCCACAACAATGGAGGCGACGTCCGCAACGATGGCGTCGATGACGGGAGGTGAGGCCAAGGCCGTAGAGGGCTGCACGGCTGGTGGGCACAACCATGTGGGATGAACGCATGGCGTGCCCGATTGAGGTCAACGAACCGCGCGGTCGCGCGGCCACCCAGCTGCACAGCCTCGCTTGCGGTCCGAGGGGGCGTACGAGAGGGCTGCTTGGCGGAGATGCCGCCCCACGGCCCGAGTACGCATCCGCCCGATGTCCACACAGTTAGGCGGGAGGCCCGCACGGTCCTGCAGGGGGGTGTAAAGTGCAAATGTTGTACTTTACGGTAAAGTGCAGCCATCCAATAACTGCGAGTACATCACATATCGCCATCCAATAACGGTCGGTTGCGGCGTTATGAGATGCTTCACCCATGCTCGATGCTCGTATAGAATTATTATTTGCGGTGTTATGAGTCCTTTTTATCGAATGATTTTCGTGATATTAGAATTAGCTATGTCTAATTATTATATTATATATGATATCCTATACTTATATTTCATCTTATACTAGAGGTGGGCATAAAAATCGGGCCTGCCGGACCGGCTTAGGCCCGGCCTGGAAAAAGCCTGAAAGGCCCGGGCCCGGGCAGACCCGATCCAGGCCCAGGCCCGGGCTTTAAGGCCGGACCATGCCCAGTTTTTAGCTGTTAGCCCGACCTGGTGCCCACCGGGCTTTAGCCTGGCCTGGGACCAGGCCGGGCTAAAGCCCGAGCTTTGCTTTAGCCTGGCCTGGGACTAGGCCGTGAAAAGTCTGGTCTGAGATCGGCTCGAATATATATATATATATATATATATATCTAAGAATAGACATCGGTTTTTGGAAAGAACCGTTGTCTATACGCCCACAATATATATATATATATATATATCTAAGAATAGACAGCGGTTCTTAGAAAGAACCGCTGTCTATTCTTATATATATATATGAGTGCCCGACACGGGGGCTCCGCCCCTACTGCCAATCGCGACAGTACCCAGCCCGCTCCTACGGCCCCGCGCGACTGTCCCCGGCTCGCCCCTACGGCCCCGCACGATTGTACCCGGCTATAGTATATTTATATGTAATAATGAATTATATTATACATATATTTATATAATTTTTTTAAAAAACATAAAATATAATAATATATAAGTAAATTATTTGAATTATTATCATAGTTGTCTTCTTGCCTCATTGGATTGAGTTATTTCTCTTGTCCTTGAGGTTCTGGGTTCGACACTTGATAGCCGCGTTTAAATTAAAATATAATTTAAATAGTCAACCGCACAATTTTTAAAGAGTTATAGGGGCAAAATCGTAATTTCACATAGGTTTAGGACACCCTAGTAGTAGGTTTAGGAGATCTACTAAAATTTGGAGAGATGCAATGATTTTATTGTGCTCGATCAGACAGTTGTTAAATTATGAACTCATGATCTCGCGGCTTACGGAATTTTGAACTCATGATATTCGCAGACCACAGTATTTCTTTATATATGGTAAAGATATATATACATATATAATATATTCGGACATCGTCGAGCAGAGCTCGACGATTTTTGTCGAGCTGAGCTCGACGAAATCGTCGAGCAGTGCTCGACGATCGTCGAGCAGAGCTCGATGATTTCGTCGAGCTGAGCTCGACGATCGTCGAGCTGAGCTCGACGATCGTCGAGCTGTGCTCGACGATTTCGTCGAGCACATCTCAGGCCAGGCTAAAGCTCTTAAGTCTTAACAGCTCTTTAAAAAGAGCCGTTAAGAGCAACAGAGCCTTAACAACTCTTTTTAAAGAGCCAGTTAAGGCTCATTTCTATTTTTTGGCATCTTGCCAGGAAATGTCATTTCCTGGCATCTTGTCAGGAAATGTCATTTTCTGGCAAGATGCCAGGAAAAAGCCGCAGCCTAGGCAGCCTAGTGGCTGCCTAGGCCTGCCTTATTTTAAAAAAAATAATTTTTTATTTAAATTAAATATATTTTATTATGTATTATATATTTATTTTATTATAATTTAAAGTTTAAACTATAAATATAAACCCCGGCCCCACCCCCCCCCCCCCCCCCCCCTTCAATCTCTCATTCTCGCTCTGACTCTCTCTCTCTCTCTCTCAAAAATCTAAATTCTCAATATTTGTCTTTCTCTTCGATGGCGTCTTCCTCTTCGATGACGTCTTCCTCTTCGATGCCAGTGTCCTCGACATCCGTCGCACATGAAATTGTGGAGAACAAGCACACAGCTACAGTCTGGGAGCACTTTGAAAAAGTGCGTGTGGAGCGCAGAATTTAAGGCGAAGTGCAAACACTGCTCCAAACTTCTGACCGTTAGCGGGAATTCGACGCTTGCGCGACATATCAAATCGTGTCTTGCTAAACAAGCCCCGGAGACAAGTCAAGCACAAATTGCGGCAGACGGACAAATTTGGACGTACAATCAAATGCATCAACGAGAGTTGCAAATGGAGAACGTCATCAAACGAGGATTACCGTTCGGACACTACGACAACGATGACGAGACATACTACATACACGCAGGAACTTCAACCAAAATATCAGCAGGTAAGTAGATCTACTTCTTAAGCGAGATGCATATAAAGCTTATTTACAATCGAAACAATATTTAATTAATTATTTTGAAACTTTCGACGGTAGAGTTAGTCTAACGAGTGATGTCTGGAGTAGCAATATTAAAGCATGATTATCGTATATATGTATTACGTGTCATTGGATCGATTCCGATTCGTGTGAGCTAAATAAACGTATTATATGTTTTGAATGTTTTGAATATCCACATACAGGTCAAACTATTTATCACGTAATTACTAAATGTATTCGTGAATTTAAAATTAAAGATAAAATTATTAGTATTTATTTTGATAATGCTACTAATAATACGGTAGCAATCGAGTATTTAAAACGAGATTTGAAAACTAATATTAAACGGAATCTTTTTTCATACTCGTTGTGTATGTCATGTTTTAAATCTAGTTGTGCAGGATAGTTTAACATATATGGAACCTTTTATTAATAAAATTCGTATTATGTTAAAATACATTTACAGTTCTAAAAAAATGAAAACAAGATTTTAAAAAATTTTGTAACTGCACAAGGTCATAAATTTTTAAAACCTGAATTTGATATGCCTATAAGATGAAATTCAACCTATAAAATGTTAAAACGAGTCATGCGGCAAAAAACGCAACTAATGGAATTTTATAGTATATCTGAAATGCACGATCTACAAGATTCTGATTGGGATGTGATTGAAAGTTATATGGATTTGTTAGAAGTTTTTTATAGATCAACAACTATTTTATCCGGCGTTTATTATCCGACGAGTCCACTGGTTATCGAAAATTTTGTATTAATTGCAGAAAAATTTAGTGTTTATAAAAAATATGAAAGTTGGCGTCCGTTAATTAAAATAATGGAAGAAATTTTTTAAAAATATTATAGAGAAATGTCTGCTATGTTTTCATGCGCCGCGGCTTTAAATCTTTTAATAGGTGTAGATGGACGTAGAAAATCTTATAGAAGAAATAAATAGCAATTTGAATTTAAATCATACATCTATATATTATGACAATGTAAGCGTTTCAAAATTTAATAATGATTTTACCGAATTTTATAATTATTACGATCAGCTATATGGATCACGACATAGAGAAGAAAGCACACAACCTAAAACAAAAGATAATTTTAAAAGTAAAATTTAGAATTAGCAGCCCGTAAAAAACAAAGAACGTCAAGTACTTTAAATGAATTAGGATTATATACGAAAACACAATTTCAAGATTTTATGAGTTCAAATGAAATAAAAAATTTTGATATTTTAGAATGGTGGAAAAATAAAGTTAATATGTATCTTGTTATGACCTTCATGTCCCGAGATTTACTAACAATCAAGCACAAGTACAGTAGCTTCGGAAGTCTGCGTTTTCTTTAAGTGGCAGGATTCTGAACGAGCGAAGGAGCCGCCTGAGCGACGAGTCTTTGGAAATTTGCATATGTTATAAGGACCGCCTGGATGCTATGAAGAGGAGACAACACGTTGCATCGATCGAAGATAGCTCGTCCGAGGTTGAAGAGGAGGCTTATCGACCTAAATTTGGCCGGTGAAGATCAAACCAGAACGACACCTTCGAGTTTCGAGTGATTGAGAGTGCACTTTTTTGTATTTTGAGATTTGAATTTTTTGATGTTATTGTAAAATTTGAATTTTTAGATTTGATTTTTTTAGATTTGAATATTTTAAATTTTATTATAAATTTTTTTGAGGTTATTGTAAATTTGTAATTGTTTTTTTAAATAATAATGCAATTTTTTTAAAAAATTTTGGCCTAAATTAATAATGATAATTTTTTTTAAAAATAAATATTTAATTAAAATATTTATTTATTTAGCCGGGCCAGACCCAGGCCCGGCCTAGGCCTGGCCGGCCTACAGGGCCTAGACAGGCCTCCTCATGAGGAGGAGGCCTGAGCCCGGCCCGGGCCTGGCAAAAAACCAGGCCCGGGCCCAGGCTTTTTTGAAAAACCCGGGCCTGGCAGGCCCGGGCCCGGCCTGGGCCTGCCCGGCCTTATGCCCACCCCTATCTTATACTATTTAATATATTATACATTATGTACTCTTTAATATCCACCTCCTAACTCAGTCATCCCCCCCTCTAATATATTCTCTCCCCCCCTCTGGTCATCCACCGAAAATAGGATTTAGGAGACCTATTTATTTTCTTCGTTTAATGATAAAAACAATGAATGGATGAGATCTGATGGAGCTCAATCGGACGACAGATAGAAGCGTGACTGACACCAAAGCTAATATTCTTATATATGGGAGATATGATGTTCTTCAAATATGAAGAACATGATTAGAATTGCTCTTATCATGTTCTTCATATTTGCATAATATGATGCAATGAGGATCTCTGAATATAAAGATTCTCATTGGAGATATCTTTACACTCCTTATTTTCATATTATTTGATACGATATATATTTAAATAATTTATATTTTAAAAAATGCCCCGGCGGGCCCTTATTAGCATCTTCATCATACAGATCACAAATTAAAAGAAAAGTTACGAAATAAAACGAAATAACAAGTGCGTTCAAAGTAAACGGAAAAGTAGGAGAGGTGGCCTGGCGGACAAAAAGCCCAAACACTTGTACGTTGGCAGTATGCATGATTATGTCTATAATTGAAAAAAATAGGTGTGTTACTCTCACCTAAAAATATGTGCATTATTAAATATTTGATTTTTTGCAGAAATAACATGATTGATCGAAATACTGATCAACAATCAGTATTTAATACCATATGAGACGTAGGATATCAGATCTACGGTCAGTATTTAATACTGCACTTATTTCTAGGTGAGAGTAACCCACCTAAATTTTTTTCTTATAATTGGGATATAGATTCTCTCCATTTCATGTGAAATGGTGGGGATCTATTTTATGGTGGAGATGAAGTCATTTTAAACCAAGGGCTGATATTATCTCTCTCTTTATATCTGATGGGTTACACCATCATTTATAACGAAGGCTCCCACATGATCTCCCCACAAAATGGGAGATCATGAGTTTGACTAGTCAACCCCACCTCTCATGATGAGGAAAACATGGGGGGTGGGGCCCACTCCCTTTCCCCACTTAGGAAACCACCCACATTGGGGGGGGGGGCAACTGCCGGCCGCCACCACCGCGAGGCTGCCGTCGGCGGGAAGCGATCCCTGGCCAGGACGCAGCCCACCACCGGCTAGGTCGCTGCCGCGTCCGCCGGATAGGCCGAGGCCGGCCAGGCCGCGGCTGGCCAGGTCACTCCCGCCGGCCAGCCCTCCGCTGGTCGGGCCACGGCCGGCCAGGCCGCGACGGCCGACCTGGTCGCCACCAGCCAGGCCGCGACCGGCCAGGTCGTGCCCGCCGGCCAGGCCGCCGCCGGCCAGGTCGCGCCCGCCGGCCAGGCCGCCGCTGGCCAGGTCGCGCCCGCGGCCAGGCCGCCGCCGGCCAGGTCGCGCCCCCGGCCAGGCCGCCGCCGACCTGGCCGCGGATCCGTCCAGGCCGCGGTCGGCCAGGTCACGCCCGCCGGCCTAGCTGCGGCAGCAGGACAGGACGCCGCCGTCCTGGCCGCGACCGCAGGCCAGGCTGCCGCAGTCCTGGCCGCGGTCCAGGCCGCCCCTTGGCCGGCCGCCGCCGACGCATGGCCGCCCCACCGCCGTCGGCGGCTTGCCCACCGTCCGATCAGGGTGGGCTCTCCTCACCGTCCGATCTGGTGGGTAACCACCCACTAGCCCACTACATTAGTGGTGGGGCCCGCCATGATCCTCCCCAGGAGGCTATAAAAAGAGCCCCAGGGTCTCCTCATAATCCATATTTTAGCTCCCGGTCACCTTCTTCCTCAGGCAATAGCTCTGCCGGTCACCTCCCTCGGATCATCCTCTAGCCACCACGAGCCATCTCGAGCCACCATCGCACCACCAGCAGGAAAACGCCTAAGTCCCGGAGCGAGCAGAAGGAGGAAGGCGACCCCTACAAGCAGGCGCACGACGAACCCGCGCTCCCAGCTTCAGAGCAGCAGTGCCATCCTCGCACCCCTAGTGTCCAAATCGCTCCCGCGGCGCAGCCTGTTACCGCTGGGAGTCGCAGACCTTCTCTCTCACGCAAGTGTAACGGTAACGGGAGCCGTCGCCCTGATTCTCAAAACGCACTGTAATCACAAGCAGCTAGTGGATTTTGACCGGCACAGATCCGATCGCGTGGTTTTTTACCCAATTGAGGAGTTTTTCCACGTCATCACATTTTGAGTCAACCTTTCTTTCTCTATGACTGTGTGCGCGCTCGACCGCTCCGCAAGCTAAGACGGTGCAATTGAATCCTGTCCGACCGGGGCATCGAGCTAGCCCGCAACAGTTTGACGCCGTCTGTGGGAACACGATTCCCAGCATCTTTCAAAGAACAAGATCACCAGCCTTGCCACTTCCAAGTTCTGCTTCAATGACAAAAAGAAGCACCCACACTGCTGAAGGATCTGTCCCCTGTAGACGTGCTGAACCGGCACGCACCCGCTCACTTGAGATCCTACCATTGGAGGCAGAAGCTGCATTTGCATCTGTTAACGCCCTTGAGAGGCGCGTTCGCCAGATGGAGGAGCAGCAGACTGAAATGCTCACTCTGCTCAGAAATTTAGCAGCACCCCCCGCTCCTCCTCTGCCACCAGCACTAGTTGATACACCCGAAATAGATGTATATAATAAGCAAGTGCACGTGCCGGATCAAGTAATATAAAGTGAGAAGTGATCGTTTCCTCGAGGAGGTGATTGACCTAGTGATCTCAATTACTAGCTCTTCCCGTTCTCTAAATTCAAGACAATAATAAGGTGAATTTCTAGATTTATTTAAATAAGTACTCTTTAGACAAGAACTAAAATGCGCGAACAAGAAAATATTGTTATCCAAGTTTTAGGGAAGCAATCTTGCATGTTGGTTTCCCTTACCTATTGCGATGATTTTTTTATAGAAAAAGCTTTCATGAGTTGTTTGACTTCTATCTTGTAGGGATGCAAAAGCGGATCTCTTTATCCCTCGATTTCCGAGATCTGGCCATCCAAATTCCCCCAGTTATCTCTAACTTGGGTGGAAAGAAAGTAACGAAAAGCGCACAAATCCACAATCCTAACTCAAGAGAAAATCTCTTTCTCTCCCGAAGTTATATTAGAAATTAGGTTACACTTACACCGCTCCTCTCTCAAATCTTGCAGTACAGTAAAAAGATGGAATTTTGACTAAAGAAATACGTGACTCCTCTCTCGAATCTCGCCACGTAATATAAAGGATTCAACCCTAGACTAGCATAACTCCTCTCTCGAATCTCGCCATGCTAACTAGAAGATGAATACTTGCTCAAAACATCCACAAATAGAGAACACAATTCCAATAAAGATAGAAAATCAAACAATCATTAAGTCAAACCTTGAATCAAGTCATCACAACAAGTAAGGTACTCACAACACACAAGATCTAAGAAATTAGTTCATGGCGGAGAGATGAAACCAAATTAGATGGATCTTACTAGACATGCTTCGGAAAATTCAAAAGTTTCAGGAAATAATTCACTTGGAAGTGCAAAATCCGTTGCTCTTGACGATCCGGAGTAGCCTTCTTCTTCTTCTTGCCTAGGGTTTGTCTCCCAAGATGGATCTTCTCCTCCAAAAGCTCCCTCTTCTTTTTTTTTTTATTTCGTCCAGCCTCCTCTCTTTTATTTCCTTGCTTTTGTCCTTTAAAAACGCCTCCAGATATGCCAAGGGATGCCTCCTTCCAAATTTGAAAGGTGGCAAAATTCGAATTTCAAAATCTGAAAACCGCCCAGGTGATGTTGCAACCTTCATTTTTGGGGTGTTGCAACACCTGCGCTGTGCCTACTTGCATTGCCAATCAGTAAGTGAGACGTTGCAACTATTTATTTTTCGTGCATTGCAACCTTTTTCCAGGTTTTTTATATTTTGGCAGATTTCCGTCCATGAGCTTATTCCTCTTGCACGACTAGTAAACATACAATGAAAAGAGACCAAATTAGCCTTGAATTAGATAATCAAACAATTACTTTCATTTCTATAGCTTTCTGTGTTAATTCGTGTCGGATATGCCGAGTAATATGTCAGAAAACGTGGCTAGAAAACGTCTTTTGGGAAGTTATCACACCCCCACACTTGAACCTTTGCTAGTCCCGAGTAAAGAGAAATAATTATTTCAAATGGGTGTTTGATAATTATCACTCTCCAAATCAGAACAATCCTATCTTGACCAACATTAGTCCAAGATATTCAAGAAGTTCGCTTTACTCAACTGATAAGCTTGATTATCATTAAAAGTTCAAACATCACGAATCCATTAGCTTGATAAAAGATAAAGCATACTAAAGAATTTTGTGTAGTGTGTGTGCCTTCTTCCAGATTATTTACTCCCCCGTACTTTTTTTTTGAAAATCCTCAATAATTCAAAAGGGTAAGAATAAGCTAAGTCATTACGCTAGCCTTGACAAGAATTAGCAGCATACGAGAGCATAGGTTTAGCTTTGGTTTGGTTGGCAATTCATGAATAGGCTTAAATAGTGGCATGGTAATTTCCTAGTTAATAATCTCAATCTTTCACCATATTACGAGGTTCAATTCTTAAGCCTTGAATATATAAACATATTGTGTCTATAGTTGGGATCATTCCAAGTATGTAATTGCCTACCCAGGCCACATATCACTATGACAAAAGTTTTGATTATTTCCTTTCTTTTTTTATATATAGTCACAGTTGGGATCATTCTAGATAGGCGTGTACATACTTAAGCCGCATATCACTATGGCAATTCACAATTTTTCTTTTCTTTTCTTTTTTTTATATAAATGCTGAATTTGAACACCCAATAAATGGCTAGTGGATTAAGATAAAACTAGGGAAATATAGGGAATTTGGTCATTCAGTAGTGGGTAGCAAAATGATACAGAACCAATCAAAGAATCTCATGAAAGTTCAAAATGGTATAGCTACTAAAACATTATCTTGACTCACATTATTACTTAGTTCTTGCTTACCCCATTTCCTAATTTTAGAAATCAACATCAAAAGTTTTCAGAGAAGTAAACAAAAACTGGAGAAGGATGTGCATGAATCAAATGCCTTAGAGTGCTTTATCAAAAAAAATCTTGCTAATTTCAAATTCAAAATCTGAACTCATAGGATTCCCTAGCCGTACCAATTAATTATCATTGAACTTCAAGAATAACTTATCACTAAGTACGGGTCAATATACGAAATCTTGCAATTACGAGTGATCAAATCAAATTATCTACCACCATAATTGCAGGGGCGATATTAGCCAACACCCCCACAATTAAGGGCTTGCTAGGCCCTAGCAAGGTTAATGTGTTATATAAGAAATAATATTCTATCTATACTACTCAGCCTTTACATGAATTAAATAAAAATGAAATTGAAATAGTAAAACTCCCCTGATAAGGAAATGATTTCTCTAAGTCTCTTGAGTTTCTTTAATGTGCTCCCCATGTGCTCCGATGATCTACATTACTCCGTACCATATTTACCAGCCCAACTTTTATCTTGACTATGACCGAAGAGAACAAAACATGGAGGCAATCTAATAAAGTTCGTAACTGCATGGATTAGCAACAACAATGAACCAGAATAACTTAATCACCTTCATATTTATGTCATAACTGTTAATTATAGCAATAACCTAAATCATGTTATATCAATTTGAACATAAGAGCAGAGAAATAAAGTAAATTAAATTTAGGATTTCCAAAAGATCTAGCACTTAATGAGTCCAAATAATTACGCAAGATCATATCATGTGAGTAGTGCAGAGTAATCATTCACCATGCAGTTAAACAAAATAGTTCAAAATAAGGTCATCCAGAGCGTAAAAGAAACAAAAGAGTATCCATCAACCATTAACACAGTCATCCAAAAACAAATAAAGCCAAAAGGATCTAATCTGACCCCCCCCCCCTTCATCGTCTTCTTCGGGTTCATTCATTTCTTGATCCTCCTCGCCTTCTGGCTCCACCTCTTCTTACTGATTCCTTTCTTCCTCCTAATCCTCGTCTTCTTCATCGAATTCAGTTGGGTCGAGAGTGCTTCCATCAGCTGCTAGCAACTCTCCCTTGTTGTTGAACTGCCACTGATATCGAAACGGCTCTACATCCTCCTGCAACTTTGCTTTCTTCAAGAGACTATCAATCTTCCTCTCCATAATATCCAGTCGGGAACTGAAGTAGCAGTGCTGGCATCGCAAGTATACTTTTATGTACTCAATACTATCCATAGCTTCATGCAATGTGACCCCTTCCCCGGATGGCACTGCTACATTCTCCCGCTTTCTGGCCGATGACGTTGAAGGTCTACTTCCTATTCTTTTGTGAGGTGTCTTAGAACCACTGTCCATCTCAGTCCCAACTTGATATTCACCTCCACCACCTATCCAGTTATCGGCCTCCGCACTTGGGTAATCAAATCTTCAGTACCGCAGACTACCCCCGCCTGCCTACAAAGCTCCGTGATCAAGGTTGGTGTTGGGTACATTGGTCAAATGTACCTGATTTGAAGAAGCCTCACTCAACTCAATGATATACATCATAATGTATTTGATGTATGTTGAGTTTACTTGTGCAGGTTAAGTAATCACTGGACTGAAGCAAAAAGTTTCTAAGTCCATGTGTCGACACCTAGAGGGAAAGTGTCGACACCTAAGGAAGCTTGTGTCGACACCCAGACAAGCAGTGTCGACACTTGGAGTCATTGTGTCGACACCTGGGATGCAGAGTCGACACCAGACAGAAAGTGTCGACACTTGGAGCTGTGTCGACACTCAGTGAAGAAAAGTGCAGACAGAATGTGTCGACACAAGGAGCTGTGTCGACACCTAGTGAAGTTGTGTCTACACCAGAAAGTGTCGACACTTGGAGCTGTGTCGACACTCAGCAAAAGTCTGCAGAGCCTAAGTTAAAGTGTCGACACTCAGAACAATGTGTCGACACTCAACAGAAAGAGTCAGCACTTGAAGTATGTGTCGACACTCAGCACAATGTGTCGACACACAACCAGAAGAGTCAACACTTGAAGTAAGTGTCGACACCCAGCACAATGTGTCGACACTTAGCTAAAGACTCAACACTTGAAGAAAGTGTCGACATAAGGAGCTGTGTCGACACTTAGCAAAGAAAAGAATTATCAACAAAAATATTCTAAGTACAAGTGTCGACACTAAGGGAATGTGTCGACACTCAGCTGAAGTCTCAACAACAAGAAGGTGTGTCGACACAAGGAGCTGTGTCGACACTCAGCAAGTTTCGACATTGAAGACTATGTGTCGACACCAAGAAGCAGTGTCGACACTTGACAGATTCAACACAAGAAGATGTGTCGACACAAAGTAGATGTGTCGACACTTAGAAGAATTCAACAAAAGCTAGAAGAACAAGTACTTGTGTCGACACTCAATTTCAGTGTCGACACATGCAGAAGAATCTGTGTCGAGACATACAAGGAATTGTGTCGACACCTTGTAGACTTGTGTCGACACTTACACAACATGTGTCGACACTTGGACTATAAGTGTCGACACTTAAAGACAGAAAGTTTCGACACTTACAGACAGTTAGAGATTTTCAAGAAGTGACTGGATGACTTGACAGCTGCCGTTCCAGCCGGTCTACAGCAACTGTCTGAGATGTCAGAAGTCAGTTATGAACCGGACCAGCCGGTTACCATGAAGAAGGCCTATAAATAGGCATCTACAGTTTACAGAAAGTGTGGATCAGATTATTGGTCAAGAGTTCAGTTTGTTAAAAAACAAATTATGAAGTGGTACCAAGAGTATAAACACAAGAAGATCTTGCAGTTCAAGTACAGATCTAAGAAGTTGGAGAGAGAGGGCTCCTTCCAAGAAATCAGCCTCTGGAACTAGGCTGAGAAGAAGGATTCAGATTCAATTCTGGATCTTAAGTAGCAGAGGTCAAGGAACTACTGCAGGAGGATTCAGTCTTATTCAGTTCTACTCAAGAAGCTTTGAAGAAAGCTAAGTCAGAGTGAATCCAGCTGAGTTCTTCCAAGAACTCATCAAGAATCTCTCAACTCCCCTCTTATTATTCTGAGTTGTAGAGTTATTATTTGTAATACATTTTAACTTGTAGGATCCTTTGGATCTGAGTGAATTGTAAGCCTATAATTATAAAGGCTGAGGGTAGGGCTTGAGGGCCTAAGTGTAGGAGATTGAGATCTCTGAGTGTAGGCCTTGGTTGGCTGAGTGTAGGCCTTGATTGGCTGAGTGTAGGCCTTGATTGGCTGAGTGTAGGCTTTGGGATAAAGCTGAGTTGTAAGGCTTTGGGCCTGAGGTAGGAACCAATTTGGGTTCTGAGACAGTGGAGGAGTTTGGCCGAATCTAGTACACTGCTAGATAGGCGAAGGGGGAAAGTGGATGTACCCATATCTTGGGGAACCACTATAAACCACTGTGTGCTGTGCTGTGATTGTGCTGTGTATGCTGTGAATGCTTTGTGATTGCTGTGCAAAAGTTAGAAATCTGTGATAATAAACTGTTTGCTGCCATTAAAGTTAGAAAAGGATTAGGTCACCTATTCACCCCCCCTCTAGGTGTTTAGGTACCATATCTTTCAAGTGGTATCAAAGGGAGGTTCCTCAAAAAGGACTAACAGTCTGAGGAGATCCTGTTTGACAGATTCAGTGTAAGACAAAACACAGTTTCAAGAAATTCAAGAAAATCAAGAAACATGGGTTCTTATGAGAATCACAAGGAATTGGGTTCCATGAAATTACCCATATGCAGGAAAGAGATCTTTGAGATCTGGAAAGAAAGGGTAAGGCTATTTATGGAAGCCTCTGACCCTAGAATCTACATCACAGTTAAGGAAGGGCCTTATGTACCAATGAAGATTTCAGTTTTGGATGCAAATCAGAGAACTCCAAAGGATTTCTCTGAGATGACAAAGGATGAGATTGTCCTAGCCACAATGGACAAGAGGGCACAGAACATAATAGTGAGTGTCATTGATGATGCAACTTTTCAGAATCTTATACACTGCAAGACAGCTAAAGAGATGTGGGACACTCTTATAGTGTATATGGAAGGATCTGAAGAAGTTAGGCAAGATAGAAAATCCTTGCTAAATCAGGAGTATGAGAGCTTTAGACAAGGTAAAGGTGATAGCATAACTGAGTGCTACAAGAAGTTCTACAGAATAGTTAATGAACTCATGTCTTATGGAAGAGAGTTCAGTAACTATGAACTAAATGATAAGTTCTTAAGGTCCCTAACAAAGATTGGGACACAAGATCTGTGCCATAAGAGAAATGGCTAAGTTGGGGGAAATTCCTCCTCCTACACTGTTTGGCAAGTTATTGTCATATGAGATGCAATTGACAGTGAGGAAAGAGGAGAGAAATCAACAAGGACTGAACACAAGGAAAGATCAGTTGCTTTCAAGACAGAAGTTCCCAAAAGTGCAAGAATAAGTCATCTACTCCACCTCCAGAGGTAGTTGATTCAGAGTCTGATGAGTCAGTCAGCACAAAGAGTGAGAGCAGTGAAAGTGATGAAGACTTTGCTGCCTTCACTAGACACTTTCAGAAATTCTTGAAGAAGAAACAGTGGAGGTCAAGACCTTCTTCTTCAAAGGGAAAGGAAGTCTTTCATCAGGAGAAAAAGCCTTCAAAGAAAGACAGGAAGAGGACAAAGTCAAGCAAGGCAACTGGATCTAAGATAGTGTGCTATTGCTGCAATAGACAGGGCCATGTTATTGCAGATTGTCCAGAGAAGAGAAAGGAATCTGGTGACAGGAAAAAGACTCACTTCAAAGGAAAGAAAAGAAGTCTTTTGTAGCCAAGAAAGAGAAGACTCTATCAGATATCTGCTCTTCAGAAACTGAGTCTGAGGCTGAAGCCTACATAGGGCTGTTTGCTGAAGAAGAAGAGGAAGAATTCATGCAGATCATGGAGTCTATTTATGAACAAGAAGATAGTCAATGCCAAGGGCTAATGGCTTTGACAGAGAGTGCCAAAATCCTGGAGCAGCCAGGACCCAGTCATGTACAAGGTTCAAGTTCAAGTTCAGTTTCTTGTTCTAGTTCAGATTCAGATTCTTCTTCATAAAGTGATGAGAATGTATCTGAGTCTGAGGATGATATTCATCAGCTTATAGATGAATATAAGGTGCTGTTGCAAGCTTACAAGAAAAGCAAATCCCTAGCCAAAAGTCAGGCAAAGGAAATTGCTGATCTTAAAGCTGGTGCAACAGATTTTGAGAAACAGTTTGATCAAAAGTTGAATGAGATAGCTAGGCTGAAACACATAACAGTGATTCAGATGGGTACTATATCATTTAAGAATGATCAAATTAAGAGTCTGAAGATCAATCTTCAGAAGGAGAGGACTTAGTTGCTAGGTTTTCTAAACCTAAGTCAGTGTTACCTTTAATTGATGAATTTGTTCATCAAAAGGCAAGGCTGGACTGGGTTTATTAGACCTGCAAGGACTGAGCAGTCCAAGTCTAAGTCCAAGGGCAAAGCCCCAGCATTCAACAAGACTGCTGTAGATAAGACAGCAAAGGCTGTACCTAAGCAAAGGTACAACAAGTTTGAATGCTGGTGATGTGGCAAGGTTGGCCACTTTGCAGTGGACTGTTGGCACAATGCCAGTGCCAAGGTGAGTAGTAAGCTACCTGGTGAAAAGCCAGTAGGTAGTTTGTCAAGTTGCAGACTAACAAGTACCAAGGACCCAAGAATTCTTTGGGTTCTAAGGTTCATTAATCTGTTTTGCAGGTGAGTCCAAGTGGCCATACCCCTACATGGTACTTGGACAGTGGATGTTCCAGACATATGACTGGAACAAGAAGATTACTAAAGGACTATATTCAGTAAAAGATGGTCCAAAATAACCTTTGGTGGTTCTGAAAAAGGAATCATCAAAGGATTTGGTAACATTTCTACAAACTTAGTTACCATTACTCAAGTGGCTTATGTTAAAGGGTTGAAACACAACCTAATAAGTATAAGTCAATTAAGTGATGTAGGGTATGACATCTCATTTGTTAAAAATGGTTGTCATATCAAGAGGTCAAGTGATCAAGAGATCATTTTGACAGGATATAGGAAGAAGAATGTCTACTGCCTAGACATTATGGTTGAGAACAATGGTTCTCCAGTTTGTCTTGTAGCTGATGAGACAGTCTCTCATTGTGTCAAATAGCACAAGAGGCTTGTCCATCTTAACTACAAGACTATTAGCAAACTCTTTAGCAAAGAGTTAGTGAGGAATGGTCCTCAAGTTAAGTGTGTTAAAGATGGTATTTGCTCAGCTTGTCAAAAGGGCAAGCAGACTAAATCCACCTTTAGAAGCATAGAAAACAAAGATGCTGTGAGGTGTTATACCTCTTGCATATGGATCTCTTTGGTCCAATACCAGTTCACAGCTTAGGTAGGAAGGTCTATACCTTTGTAGTTGTAGATGACTACTCAAGGTTTTCCTGGGTGTTTTCTTAAGACAGAAATCTGAAACACCTAGTGTCTTCTATAGCTTTGTCAAGCAAATTCAGAATGAACTAAATAGTACAGTGGTCAAAATTAGAAGTGACCATGGTACTGAATTTCAGTCTGATAGCATGACAAAACTGTGTGAAGACTTTGGGATATTTCAAGAATTCTCTTCACCTAGAACACCTCAGCAAAATGGACATTGCTGAGAGGAAGAATAGAACTTGATAGAGGCTGGTAGAACCCTATTGAGTGATACATCACTGCCAGAGTATTTCTGGGCTGAAGCAGTTAACACTGCATGCCATGTTATAAATAGGGCTACCATCACTAAAAGGCTTAACAAGACCCCCTATGAAGTTGTGAAAGGCAGGAAACCAAACCTATCCTATTTAGGATCTTTGGTTGCAAATGCTTCATACTTAACAATGGGAAGTCTTACTTAACTAAGTTTGCTGCCAAGTCCCAAGAGGGAATTTTTGTTGGGTACAGCAATAATAGTAAGGCTTATAGAGTCTACAACTTGACTACACAAGTTGTAGAAGAATCAGTGCATGTAGTTTTTGATGAGACAAAACTTATTAATAATGAGTTGTCTAGTAGTGTATGCAGCCCCACAGGTTTGACAAAGACAATGGACAAGCTTACTATAGAAGAGGTGCCTGCTGCAAGACAGCAAGTAGAAGACAGTAGCTGTTGTCCAGGGGGAGAACTACATGTGCCAATAGCTGAAGAAGTACAAGGAATACAGCATGATGCAGATGCTGAAGTGGTTCAACCAGAAGTAAGGATGCCTCCAGCCACAGGCATCTTAGAGATCATCCAGTAGAGCTGATTATTGGAGATCCAAGACAAGGAGTTCAAACTAGGAGCAGAAATCAGATGCTGCAATCTATTCCAGCTTTCTGTCACAAGTTGAACCTAAGAAGTTTGAAGAAGCAATACAAGATCCACAATGGACTGAAGCAATGCAAGAAGAGCTTAATCAGTTCAAGAGGTGCAAGGTCTGGGAATGGTTCCTAAACCTAAAGACCACAATGTAATAGGAACTAAGTGGATCTACAGGAATAAGATGGATGAACAAGGGGTCATCATTAAGAATAAGGCTAGACTGGTTGCTAAAGGATATAGGCAAGAAGAAGGTATTGATTTTGATCAAACCTTTGCTCCAGTAGCCAGACTGGAAGCCATAAGAATGTTCTTGGCCTATGCAACCTATCAAGGATTCAAGGTATACCAAATGGATGTCAAGTCAGCATTCCTAAATGGTAATTTGAAAGAAGAAGTCTATGTGGAGCAGCCTTCAGTTTTGTTGATCCAACTCTACCTCATCATGTCTATAGACTTAGGAAAGCTTTATATGGGTTAAAGCAAGCCCCTAGGGCTTGGTATGAAACCCTATCTAGTTTCCTCATTGAGAAAAGTCTCAAGGGGAAAATAGATAAGACTCTATTCCTTAGGGAATCTAGAGGCAAAGTTATACTAGTCCAAATATATGTAGATGACATTATATTTGGGTCTACTGAAAGCAGCCTTTGCAAAAAGTTTGCAAAACTTATGCAAGGTCAGTTTGAGATGAGTAGTATGGGAGAGCTGAAGTTTTTCTTGGGTCTCCAAGTTAAACAGACTGAAAATGGTTTATCCATATGTCAGTCCAAGTTCACCCTAGAACTCATAAGGAAGTATGGTATGGATTCATCCAGTACCATGAAGACTCCTATGGGGTCAAGTATGTCTCTTAGCAAGGATGATGCAGGGAAACCTGTAGATGAAACCTTGTATAGAGGGATAGTTGGCTCCCTATTATACTTGACTGCTAGTAGACCTGACATCATGTATGCTACATGTGTTTGTGCAGGTATCAAGCCTGCCCTAAAGAGTCTCATTTGACAGCAGTCAAAAGAATATTGAGATATCTAAAGGGCACTCCCTATCTAGGCCTCTGGTACCCTAGGAATGGAGATTTTGATCTAACAGGTTATTCAGATGCAGACTTTGCAGGATGCAAAGAGGATAGAAAGAGCACTACTGGAACCTGTCAATTCCTAGGTGGGAGACTAATTTCATGGAGTAGCAAAGAAGCAAACCAGTGTGGCTATCTCCACAGCTGAGTCAGAGTATGTGGCTGCAGGAAGTTGCTGTGCTCAACTTCTGTGGATTCAACATCAGCTAGAGGACTATGGATTTCAGGTAAGTAGAACTCCACTTTTTGTGATTCTACAAGTGCTATTTCAATAGCTAATAACCCTGTATCATAGTAGAACTAAACATATTGAAATTAAATATCATTTTCTTAGGGAGCATGTAGAAAGAGAAGATATTTACTTGAATATGTTAAAACAGATAATCAGATAGCTGATATGTTTACTAAGCCACTAGAAGAAGCTAAGTTCAATAGATTCAAAATTGAACTAGGAATGATAAACTTAGGATAAGTTTAAGAATTGAAAATGCTAAGTAAAAAGGTGTGTCGACACATCAGGATGTTGTTGGTGTCGACACTTCAGAATGTTAGTGTCGACACATGATAAGTAGGTGTCGACACATCCAATATGGTGTCGACACTTATGTTTTACTCAGAATTTTCTAAGTAAAGTCTCGACAATGTGTCGAGTTATGTTGTGTCGACACATAACCAAGTGTCGACACATAAAATCTGTTGACTAAACTTGTGTCGACACATGTGTGTCGAGACATTATAAGTCAGTGTCGACACTTATTGCCAGTGTCGACACATCTTAAGTTAGCTGTCCCGCCTGTTCATCTTCAAAATTAGACAGGTATAAATAGGGTTCTGTCTTTGTTTGTCGACACGCTTTCAAAGTTTCGAGACCAAAACTACTGTGTCGACACCTCTCTTTTCTAAAGACAAATTCTCCAACCCTAATGGCTCCTAAGCTTGAGGAGAACGTTAACGAGGGCTATGAGCTAGTGCGTGGCGCGTTCGACGATGCCGATGCAGAAATTCAGGCTGTAGTAACCCTAGTCGCCGATTCTGGACTAGAATACTTGGTTTCTGAACCTACAAAGATTTGGAAGAAGGAAGTGCTTGAATTCCTTAATGGAGCTGCCGTCGATGAATCTGGATTCAGAATCAAATCCAGAGTTCATGGAACTAAGATCAAGATTTCACCTAAAAAGTCTGAGGAAGGTACTCCAGCTACCCAAAATTCAAGATGAAGAAGAGGTTACTGCTTCAAAGACAGGGAAGCTTTAACCTGGTGTGGTCTTGATCCTAAGATGAAGATAGGATCTGTATTCAACAGAAAAGGCATGAATAACCAAGGAAAGTTCATGTCTGAAATTGTGGGAAAGTCTTACTCAGCAAGACTGGAGGGCATGACAGAGTGTCTGCCTACATGTTTGAAATCATGACAAGAATTATCTTCACTATGAAAACTGATTGGTCAATGATAGTGTTTGACAAGATCAAGGAGAGTCTGAAGAAGCCCAACCTGGGCAGAATACTTAGTCTCTAACCTAGCTGGTACCATACCAGAGGTAATGAGTACATTGCAGGAAGCAAGATCAACCACATGAGGAAGATGGATCAAAGGATATTTTCCAGATGGGACAGGGTGTTGTCAAAGACATGCCAACCCCTGAGAAGGCAATTACTGAGAAGAGATTCCTCCTAAGAAAAAGAGAAAAACTGCTCCAGTGACACAGGAGTCCTCCAGCAGTTCAGGGAGTGAAGAACATGTTGTTTTCACTCCTGATGACCAAGAGGAAGTGGCTGCAGAGAAGACCCCTGCTGCTCAAGATAGTGCTGAGATCCAGGGGGAGCTACCACAGGCTAGCCCCATCCACAGGGATCAAAGCCATGGGGAGCCTCCAGTTGTAGAAGCACCATCTACACTGGACAGTGAGCAAGCCACCATCATCATCCAAGAGGTACTCACTGACCTAAATACTTTAGAATATCTTATAGAAGATGCTGATTTGTCTGATGTTCCTCAGCAAACTCAGCTGCCTAGTCAAGAACCAGATGTTGTTATCAAGACACATCTGTTGTTCCAGTAGTTTTGAAAGCACAGAATATCTCCAGCTCAATCACCTCAGAGTTCACCATGGAAGATCTTATTTCTCAATCTAGATCAAGTGATTTTGACATGGACAAGAATGCTGGAAGAGATACTGCTGCTGCTGAGGGGGAGCAAGTAAAAGATCTGGAAGAGCCTAAGGCAAGAAACTGAGAAGGCACCTGATGTGCAAGCTGAAAAGCCTCAAAGCCCTAAGGATAGGGTTGAGATAGCCAGCACTTCTGCCTCTGAAGATGAGGAGAGTGCTAGGGCAAAGAAGAAGAAATTGTATGTCTTCAAAAGAGAAGTCAGAGTTACAAGAAAGCTCTGCAATCTATAGCCCCACAGCCTATAATTCAACAAGCCCCAACTGTTGATTATAGTGCCTTAATGATTGCATGCAGATAAAAACTGGATGAACAAAGGAAGGCTATAGAGGCTTATGTAGATGAAGGTACAAAGCTTTACAGTTTGACCTGACCCAAGATATAAAGTCTATAAGGTTTGAAATGAACCTTAACAAGAAGGAAATGACTGAATGCTTCCACAAGGGTGGAAATGCAGTGGTGTATTGGCAACACACCAAGAGAAGATCAAGACACAGGTAGATGATATAGCATTGAAGCAAGGGTATGTACTGGAAAATCAGATAAGAATGAATGACAATTTGACTGCTTCACATAATGCTATAGTCACTGAGTTGAAGAACAAGGCTGCTGAACCTTCTACATCTACTGCTGCTGCTAAAGCTGAATTTGATAAAGCTTTCAACAAGAAATTTCTGCTGTCAAGACTGCCATCCAAGCCTCTCAGAAAGCTATATCTGACAACTGCAAAAGCTCAAACCATTCTTTAAAGAGGGAATCAAATATTTGGACAGTCAGATAAGATTTCAAAAGGATGATGTCAGAGACCATATGGAGAGAAGTCATAAAGGGGGAGAGAGTATTAGTCAAAGCTAGCTCTGACCATGCCAAATGGATATCTAATCCATCAGAGCTACACTGGGCTATCCTCCACTCTGTGATGATGATAATGTTGCTGAATCAGGGATTCAAACTGCCTATCTTGGAGGTGAGCAACCAGAAGTAGCTCAGGTCATTTATCCACCTCCAGACTTTGACATGATTCAAGCAGATGTGAGCACAATGTATAGCCCAACTGAGGGCAAGGACATGTTCATATTGAAAAGGTTTTCAACCTATTTCTGAAGCTCTGCAAGAGGCTATGAACAAAGAAGAAGAGACAAGGTTGTCTAAAAAGAGGTTTAGGGAACAAGCAGAACAAAGCCAGATTTTGAACAGTGGAGCCCTACCTCTAGAAATATAATTTTAACTGCCTGGAAAGCTGCCAAGGACATACTCATGACAGGAACAAATGGTTTTCTGAAGCAGAATGGAGAAAACATGAGATCAGGCAGGAAGCAATAGTTCAATTCAGAAGGAAGGCTAAGATGGGAAAGCTACCTCCTACTGCAGTGGAGCCTAGCAAGTACTTCCCTAAGCCATATCATTATTTTGAGAGGCAGAAGATCAAGGCAGAAGAGCTCAAAAAGAAGATCTAAAAGGCAAGAAGCCTGCTGTTGCTGAAACTGCTGAAGCCACTGTCAAAGCTCAAGTCCAACTGGCAAAGGCATAGTTATCAAAGAGCCAGACCAGAAATAGATTAAGAATTGACTTGAAGATTGTTGTAATCTTTTGAATGTAAAACATTTTTGTAAACCATTGAAGATGTATTAGAAAAATGTTAGAACAATATATGATAAATATATTTCATGATTGTTCTGAGAAGTGTCTATTTCTATTTTGTTCTGGAATGATGAATGTGTATACATGTGTGAATTTATTACATGTTTATGTTTACCCTGCTGTAAATAATCTGCTTTACATCATTTTGTAATTTTAATTATGTAATGGTGTATATCATTGACTAAGGGTTATGACTTCTCCAAATAGGGGGAGATTGTTGGGTACATTGGTCAAATGTACCTGATTTGAAGAAGCCTCACCCAACTCAATGATATACATCATAATGTATTTGATGTATGTTGAGTTACTTGTGCAGGTTAAGTAATCACTGGACTGAAGCAAAAAGTTTCTAAGTCCATGTGTCGACACCCAGAGGGAAAGTGTCGACACCTAAGAAGCTTGTGTCGACACCCAGACAAGCAGTGTCGACACTTGGAGTCATTGTGTCGACACCTGGGATGCAGAGTCGACACCAGACAGAAAGTGTCGACACTTGGAGCTGTGTCGACACTCAGTGAAGAAAAGTGCAGACAGAATGTGTCGACACAAGGAGCTGTGTCGACACCCAGTGAAGCTGTGTCTACACCAGAAAGTATCGACACTTGGAGCTGTGTCGACACTCAGCAAAAGTCTGCAGAGACTAAGTTAAAGTGTCGACACTCAGAACAATGTGTCGACACTCAACAAAAGAGTCAGCACTTGAAGTATGTGTCGACACCCAGCACAATGTGTCGACACAAACCAGAAGAGTCAACACTTGAAGTAAGTGTCGACACCCAGCACAATGTGTCGACACTTAGCAAAGACTCAACACTTGAAGAAAGTGTCGACACAAGGAGCTGTGTCGACACTTAGCAAAGAAAAGAAAGATCAACAAAATATTCTAAGTACAAGTGTCGACACTAAGGGAATGTGTCGACACTCAGCTGAAGTCTCAACAACAAGAAGGTGTGTCGACACAAGGAGCTGTGTCGACACTCAGCAAGTTTCGACATTGAAGACTATGTGTCGACACCAAGAAGCAGTGTCGACACTTGACAGATTCAACACAAGAAATTGTGTCGACACAAAGTAGATGTGTCGACACTTAGAAGAATTCAGCAAAAGCTAGAAGAACAAGTACTTGTGTCGACACTCAATTTCAGTGTCGACACATGCAGAAGAATCTGTGTCGAGACATACAAGGAATTGTGTCGACACCTTGTAGACTTGTGTCGACACTTACACAACATGTGTCGACACTTGGACTATAAGTGTCGACACTTTAAGACAGAAAGTCTCGACACTTACTGACTGTTAGAGATTTTCAAGAAGTGACTGGGATGACATGACAGCTGCCGTTCCAGCCGGTCTACAGCAACTGTCAGAGATGTCAGAAGTCAGTTATGAACGGACCAGCCGGTTACCATGAAGAAGGCCTATAAATAGGCACCTACAGTTTACAGAAACTGTTGTTGAAAGAGTTGATCAAGTGATTAACAAGTGGTACAGATTATTGTTCAAGTAATCAGAAAAGTGGTACACAGAGTATCAATACAAGAAGATCTTGCAGTCCAAGTGCAGATCTAAGAAGTTGGAGAGAGAGGGCTCCTTCCAAGAAATCAGCCTCTGGAACTAGGCTGAGAAGAAGGATTCAGATTCAATCTGGATCTTAAGTGGCAGAGGTCAAGGAACAACTGCAGAGGATTCAGTCTTATTCAGTTCTACTCAAGAAGCTTTGAAGAAAGCTAAGTCGGATTGGATCCAGCTGAGTTCTTCCAAGAACTCATCAAGAATCTCTCAACTCCTCTCTTATTATTCTGAGTTGTAGAGTTATTATTTGTAATATCTTTTTAACTTGTAGGATCCATTGGATCTGAGTGATTTGTAAGCCTAAATTATAAAGGCTGAGTGTAGGGCATTTGGCCTGAGTGTAGGAGATTGAGATCTCTGAGTGTAGGCCTTGGTTGGCTGAGTGTAGGCCTTGGAGGACTGAGTGTAGCCTGGATTGGCTGAGTGTAGGCTTGATTGGCTGAGTGTAGGGTTTGGGATAAAGCTGAGTTGTAAGGCTTTGGGCCTGAGGTAGGAACCAATTTGGGTTCTGAGACAGTGGAGAAGTTTGGCCAAATCTAGTACACTGCTAGATAGGCGAAGGGGGAAAGTGGATGTACCCATTCTTGGGAACCACTATAAAACACTGTGTGCTGTGCTGTGATTGTGCTGTGGATTAGCTGTGTATGTTTTGTTATTGCTGTTGCTGTGCAAAAGTAGTTAGAACTCTGTGATATAACTGAGTGGCTGCCAACAAAGTAAAAAAAGGTTAGGTCACCTATTCACCCCCCCCTCTAGTGTTTAGGTACCATATCTTTCATATTTCATGATCTAGATGAATTCTCACTTGATCTAATCAATAGTTCGTGTTCTCAAAAAAACTGTGATAAAAAAATAATTCTCTTATTTAATAGTATAACATTTGTTCAAATGAGTTCATATTTTGGCTAATATAATCAACTTTGAGGAGATTTTATTATGAAAACCCATGACTAATATCAAATTAAACTATAGAAACTTTAGTGCTACTTGTTAAGCTTTAAATTCTTTAATGTAAAAGAAATTAAAATCATGTTGACAATTTAAGCTTCTTTATTAGTTTATTTTTTCCCTAATGATTAAAAAACACAAAATATTATGTTTTAGTCAATATCATTGTTGCGGTCACCGGTTTTTCCTCGGTCCGGAGAATCGAACCGCCTTAGCTTGGAGTCAGGTGGGATGCGCAAACAGTTAAAGAAAAACAACAGCAATTGAAAAAAGATATTTTTTGATGTGGAAAAACCCAAAAAGGGTGAAAAAACTGCGTGGTAGGATCTGTGCCGAGCCAAAAATCCACTATTTTCTCAAAGATTGCAAGAGTTTAGGATGATGTCGGGGGGGGGGGGACAGGTCACCTCTCCGTTACAGTACAAATTGTGAAAAGAATGAAAAAGAAACTAAGTCCCCAGAGCCTTGATGGAAGTGTTCGGCCAAAAAATGACCAAGTCTACGGAACCTCGATGAAAGCGTTCTGGATGGGAGAAATCTCTAAGTGAATGTAGCCTCAATGGTAGCACTCCTATGGAAGCAGAGTCTTAATGGGAGCAATCTTGCGAAGACGAACGTCACGTCATGGAAGGCCGATGCAACCCTTGCGCTAGAAGGGGAGTAGACCGAATTCCTGAATGGAGGATCGACCTAAGTCCACGATCTCGCTGGAAAAACCTCAGAACTCTTTATAGACTTTGGAGTTGCTTGTCTTCAAATGAAGACATAAAGACATATTTAAAGTTTTTTGGAGGGACGCGTCGGTAATTACGTCGGAGTGTGATTTGTGATGACGAATGACATCGCTCCGTTCGGTCACCTGAATCACCAAATTTAGCAAAATGACGAAAGGCCTGGACGGTCCGGGCAGCCACGGCAGGGCGCCCAATGGCGGGGGCGGCGGGGGCCGGTGGCGCGGGAGGGGTGCACGCGATGGGGTGGGGTGCGCGATGGTTGGGGTGCGCGACAGCAAGTGCGCACGGCGCGACCACAAGTGTGGGCCGGTGCGCGGGCGAGCCTGGGTCGTGCGCGCGAGGGGGCGCTGACTGTGCGCAAGTATTGCCCTCCTCTAGGTGTTTCCGGGCCTTGGGGGGTGCGCGACATGGCACGCGCGACTTGTTCGGTCGGTGGGCTTTTCTCTACACGTTCTTAGTCCGAGTCCTTCGATTTGGCTCAGAAAGAAATTTAGGGAGAACCTCATCAATTATTGTGTCAGCTAGAAAGTGAAAGGGTGGGACCTGTAATATCGTGTCACATGTATATCACTTAAACAACACTTTTTTTCAATATATTATAACGACTTGATTTCTCCTGTGCCTAAACACAAAAGTTGCTTCCATTTCCCTTATGCTCCATTTGGCACGGAATCAGGATCCTCTCCATTTTAAATGAAATAGGTAATATCTATTTGGCAGTC
>CM077154.1:129046487-129162193 GCA_039583875.1 Platanthera guangdongensis | reverse complement strand
TCTTGTAGAAGCTGTTGATATGAAGTTGATGAGGAGGGTAGATCAGGAGGGGATGAGGGTGAGTCATCCAGAAGGAATCATCTAGAAGTGTGAAATGATGGAATGGTGGAGGATGTGTCAATGTCTGGGTGAGGGTAGTGGTGTAATGGATGAAATACTTCTCTGGTTTGGAAGAGTTGGGATAGGAGATGGATTGGATGTTGGGAGATGGGCTGGAGATGATGATGGTGGATGAAATTGGAATGGTGGATGTGACTGGAGGAGATGAAATTGGAGTTGGAGGAAGGGAAGCAGCAGCAGGCAAGTCTTCTGCAGGGGCAGAGACTTGAGGGGAAGAGACTATTACAGTTCTTGTGCCTGAAGTTATGCTTGCAGAAGGTCTGCTGGGCTTGTTTATCTGTCTGTCCATTTGCCAAATAGGGCACAGGACAATCTCTTTGATGCATTAATATGTATCCCAGAAGATACTAGCAGGGTAGGGCATCTGTTCTGAAGAAAGAGCTCTAGGATCCTCCCAAAATTCACAAAATTCTTATTGATTTTCTTTTTTAATCATGTCAAAGAAGACCTCTCACCAGTTCAACCTGTTTCTTATCCACAATGGCTCCCATCAAGCACAGCTGATACCTAGAGATAGTATCATGTGCTGAATGCTTGGCCAACAAAACTTTGCCCACTACATCAGCTAAAAATCTATATTCCACAGCTAAGTTCTTCTTCAGCAGCTTGCTAGGGTTAGCATCAGAGTGACCCATTCTTGCAAGCAAATCAGAAAATTCCTCTCCAGATAACTCAGCAGAATCTCTTCAGAACTTAACTCAAAAACCTTTGTCAGAATAGCAGGAGTCAAGGGTACCTGGGTTCCAGAAATTGAACCAACTACTGTGTTTTGATCCTGGTTGTGGGTGTTGGAGTTACCATGGTGATGGAAGTGGTCAAACATGTAATCTCACTGACAAGCGATATGAGCTTGCAGGGTCGCACATAAGAGATGTGGAGAAGTTGGATGATTGACTGTGTTGGTAAAGGTTACCAATCACCGACCTTAATGGGGTTATGGGCAAAGTGTTGCTGTAAAGGCTCATCGGGTTGGGCAAATGTTTGCCTTAAAGGACTGGTAAGAATAGTCGAACGAGGGTCGACAACAATCGTCGAGGTTGGTACTCTGATTCCCGCCGATCGACGAGAATCGCCACTCCGATTCCCGCCGATCGACGAGAATCGTCACTCTGATTCCGCCGATCGACGAGAATCGTTACTCTGATTCTCGCCGATCGACGTGGATCGTCGACCACGATCGGCGTGAATCGTCGAGTATTGTACTCTGATTCTCGCCGATCCGGGTGTTTCTCGCCGATTGTGATTCTCGCCGATCCGGGTGATTCTCACCGACTGTGATTCTCGCCGATCCGGGTGATTCTCGCCGATTCTCGCCGATTCTCACCGACTGATACTCGCCGATTCTGGAACCCTATTTTTGGGTGGTCTGCGGATAGCGATATTCCTAAGTCTATTTATGCCTTCGTATAAAAGGGACAATTAGGGTTTTCGGGAATTAGGTTTTTTTTGGCAGCCGATCGAACCAAATCCCGCGACGGAAGTGTTCGCCGTTCGTTCGCTCCGCCGATCCCGAATCCCGCCGACGGAAGGGTTCCGCCGCCGTGCTCGCTCTTCGACTTCCTTCTCTCCGGCGATCGTCGCTGGCGTTGCGATTCCTGGCGCGGACCTAGCAGTCCGTGGGAAAACAAGGTGCTGTCTTTCTCCTTCCCGATAATCCGTGCGACGGATAGATCGGTGTTCTCCCGCTCGTGTGGATTTCTGCAGAGACGTGGACATTATTTCACGTAGAACTCGTCACCAGCAAGAACGCGAAGCTTGGAGCATCTCCGTCGTGATTGTGACCAACTCCATCCCGAGAAATTTTTGCCTAGTTATATGTTAACTTCATGATTCAACTACCAGCCCGATCACCATTTCTTTTGGGTTTCTTGATATTTTATTCTTTCGCTGCGTGCACAAGTGTTGTGTCATCCTCATAGAGAAACCCAACAGTGGTATCAGAGCCAGGTTTCCGGCATGATTGTTGTATTGGAAGTTTTGTTATTCCAGTGCGTGTAAACCTAGGGATTTAGAAGTGTTCTAAATGTCTAGATTTAGTCTTGGTACCCCGCCAAGAACTTCTGGAATTTCGTGGGAATTTCTAATTGTTAGAAATTGTAGTCTCCTTAGCAGTAACCATCCCTCGAGTTTGTTTTGGATTTTGAATCCAACATAGAGAGATGAGCTTATCTACTGCTTTAAGTTGAGTTGTCTTTGCCTTTGTCCAATGCATGTAAATCTGAGGATTTGGAAGTTTCCGGATGTTCAGATTTAGCCCTTCCTTCTATCAATTGTTGATGGTGTTAGGTTGTGCACATAAGGGATGCATGTGGTTTTAGAAAAATGTTTTTCTTTGGATGTGCACATTGATCGAATGTTGATCATGGTTAACTGTTAACCTATAATCTAAATCCCTACATCAAATATTAAGTGTTTGGATGCCTTCCGATGGATGACACTCTTCCTGCCTCGATCGATGAAGTGTGGGCTTGCCAAAGCAAGGTGCATTAATCTATCTTGGTAAGGGTGCGAGCGGATAATTGTGATATCTCACTGTCGACATCGGGTCCAACTTAACTAGGTGACCTCAAAGGTTGAGTGCTTAGAGGCATAGGGTTGGCATGCACCATATGATGGATGCGAGTAAGGAGTTATTCACCAACCATACAAGAATTGCATGAGAGATGCAATTGGCAACCGTTGCCTACCTAAATAACCGCATCGTGAGAGGAAAGCCAAAGCTGACTCATTGTGTTGGTGAAATACGGATCTTGTCCACTAAGAGAGTAGCTCGCATGAACTCTCCGAATTGTTAGTGAGGGCTATCATTTCGAATAAAATAGTGGGAGTGTTTTAATTGAAGTCAAATTAAAATAAATTGTATTTGAAATTTTGGTACTGATTTTATTCTGCATAAATTCTTGTAGAATTCCATGGCAAGTGTTTTCACACTCCACTTTGTCTCTGAGAGCCATCCTTGAGAAGGATAAGCTCAGTGGGACAAATTCATGGACTGGTATAGGAACCTGAGAATTGTTCTCAGGCAAGAGCGAAAGCTCTATGTTTTGGAAGAAGAAGCCCCCGAGGTGCCGACCGGGAACTCTTCCCGTGCTGAGAAGGATACTTATAAGAAGTATACTGATGATGTTTTAGATGTCGAATGTCTTATGCTTGCCACTATGAACTATGAGCTTCAGAAGCAACATGAGAGCATGGGGTGCAAGGAGATTGACGAGCATCTCAAGAAAATGTTTCAAGGGCAGGCTCGTCAAGAGAGGTTCGACATCACAAAAGCGTTGTTTCAGTGCAAGATGGGAGTTCGAGACTCAGTAGGGACTCACGTACTCAAGATGATTGGGTATATAGAGAACCTTGAAAGGCTGGATTTTCCTCTTGGTCAATAGTTGGCCACAGATCTGATCCTGCAATCGTTGTCGGACAGTTATGAGCAGTTCGTCTTGAACTACAACATGAATGAAATAGACAAGACACTGCCCGAACTCCTAGGCATGTTGAGAACTGCCGAAATCAATATGAAGAAGGCCAAGCCTGCCAGCCCCATACTGATGGTGCATAAGGGCAAGGGCAAGGCCAAGGGCTCTAAGAAGACGAAGGTGGGACCTAAGTCATATCTTGAGCCCAAGTCTTCTGCACTGATGAAAAAGAAAAGCACGGTGAAGGAAGGGAAATGCCACCACTGTGGCAAGGCTGGTCATTGGAGGAGGAACTGTCCTCGTACATTGAAGGTCTGCAGAAAAAGAAGGGAGGTATGACTTCCGCTTCAAATATTCACGTTATAGAGATAAACCTTTCTGCTCCTTCATCTTGGGTATTGGATACCGGATGTGGTTCTCACATTTGTACAAATGTGCAGGAACTGGAAAGGAGAAGATTGCTGAGTAAAGGGGAGGTGGACCTCCGCGTCGGCAATGGAGTAAGAGTTGCTGCTGTAGCCGTAGGGTTTTACCGTCTTTCTTTGCCCAGTGGGCTTGTAATAGAACTAGATAATTGTTATTTTGTTCTGGCCATAACTAGAAACATTATATCTATTTCATGTTTGGACATGATTGGATTTTCTTTTATAATTAAGAACAACGTTGTTCTGTATTTAAGAATGATGTTTGTTATGCTGTAGCCCAATTGTTTAATGGTCTTTATGTTTTGAACTTGTACCATCTGATCTGTAATGTTGAAAATAATAAAAGACTAAGAACAAATGACTCGAACCGTACATTTCTCTGGCATTGTCGTTTGGTCATATCAACGAAAAGCGCATATCCAAGCTCCATAGAGATGGACATTTGGACTCATTTGATTATGAATCATTTGAGCGATGCGAATCTTGTTTGTTAGGCAAAATGACTAAAGCTCCTTTCACTGGTTTTACTGAGAGGGATGAAGATCTCTTGGGTGTTGTACATAGTGATGTATGCGGACTCATGAGTTCCATGGCTAGAGGTGGGTATTTCTACTTTGTTACATTTACTGATGATTTTAGTAGATACGGATATGTGTATCTTATGAAGTGCAAATCCGAGATTTTTGAAAAGTTCAAAGAGTTCAAGAATGAAGTAGAAAACCAGTTGGGTAAAAGAGTTAAAGCACTCCGATCTGATCGAGGTGGCGAATACCTGAGTCATGAGTTCCGTGATCATCTGAAAGAGTGTGGTATTGTATCACAGCTCACTCCACCTAGAACACCACAACATAATGGTGTGTCTGAGAGAAGAAATCGTACTCTGTTAGACATGGTACGTTCGATGATGAGTCATGCAGACTTGCCTGTTTTCTTTTGGGGTTTTGCTTTAGAGACTGCTGCAATGACATTGAATCGCGCTCCAACGAAAACGATTCTGAAGACACCATATGAGATATGGACTGGGAAGCGTCCTAGTATGTCGTTCATTAAAATTTGGGGCTGTGAGGCATACGTGAGACGTCAAATGTCCGACAAGCTGGAACCCAAATCGGATAAATGTTATCTGGTGGGATATCCTAAGGAAACGAAAGGGTATTACTTTTACCTACCGTCTGAGGGCAAAGTGTTTGTCGCAAGGACTGGTGTCTTCTTGGAGAAAGAGTTCTTATCAAGAAAAACTGAAAAGGTAGAGCTTGAAGAAGTTCAAGAACCACATGTAGTGAATGAACCGGAATTGGATTCTGAGACAGGACTACAAGATGTTGTAGCTAGAGAACCTGCTCAAGGAACACAAGTCCTACGTAGATCTGGTAGACCGAGGTTTGAGCCGGAGAGAGATGGATTTCTCATGTCTCAAATAGGTAATGTGTTGTTTATGGATCATGATGATGAACCAGCAACCTACCAAAAGGCTATGAATGGACCGGACTCCGACAAATGGCTTGAGGCTATGAAATCTGAAATGGACTCCATGAATGCAAACCAAGTTGGAACTTGGTGGAACCACCTGAAGGGGTACGACCCATAGGGTGCAAGTGGGTCTTCAAGAAGAAGACCGACATGGATGGGAATGTACAGACATTCAAAGGGCGACTGGTGGTTAAGGGTTTCAAGCAAATTCATGGTATTGACTATGATGAGACTTTTTCCCCTATTGTCATGGTAAAGTCCATAAGGATATTGCTTGTTGTTGCTGCGTATTATGACTACGAGATCTGGCAGATGGATGTCAAAACGGCTTTCCTTAATGGAAACCTCCTTGAGGAAGTGTATATGACACAACCCGAGGGTTTTGTATCCCCAGATGAAGCCACTAAAATATGCAAGCTGAATAAGTCCATCTATGGACTGAAACAGGCCTCTCGAAGTTGGAATCTTCGTTTTGATGAGAAAATCAAAGAGTTTGGTTTCATCAAGAATGAAGATGAGCATTGTGTTTACAAGCGAATCAGTGGGAGCATTGTTGTCTTCCTGATATTGTATGTAGATGACATACTGTTGATTGGGAATGATATTCCTACCCTGAAAGTTGTTAAGAACAACCTAGGGAACTGCTTTTCAATGAAGGATTTGGGTGAAGCGACTTATATACTTGGTATTAAGATCTATAGAGATAGATCGAAGAAGTTGCTGGATTTGACCCAGAGTACGTACATCGAAAAGGTGTTGAAGCGGTTCAACATGCTTGAGTCCAAGAAAGGATTTTTGCCCATGTCTCATGGTGTGAATCTCTCCAAGGGCCAGTGTCCAAAATCTTGTGAAGATAAGGACCGCATGAAGGTGATTCCATATGCTTCGGCAATTGGATCAATCATGTACGCGATGTTATGTACTCGACCCGACGTCTCCTTTGCTTTGAGCATGACTAGCAGGTTTCAGTCAGACCCCGGTGAGTGTCACTGGATTGCAGTCAAGAATGTCCTGAAGTACTTGAGAAGAACTAAGGATGTGTTCTTGGTGTATGGTGGAGAGGAAGAGCTCGTTGTAAGTGGTTACACGGATGCTAGCTTCCAAACTGATAGAGACGACTTCAAGTCTCAGTCAGGTTTTGTGTTTTGCCTGAATGGAGGAGCTGTGAGCTGGAAGAGTTCCAAGCAAGAGACAGTTGTTGATTCTACAACAGAGGCCGAGTATATCGTCGCAGCTAATGCGGCGAAGGAGGCTGTATGGATTAGGAAATTCATCGGCGAGCTTGATGTAGTTCTTAGCATTGTTGGTCTCGTAGTTCTCTACTGTGATAACAATGGTGCAATTGCACAATCTAAGGAATCTAGATCCCATCAGCGCTCCAAGCACATACTTCGGCGGTTTCATCTTATTCGTGAGATTGTCGAACGAGGAGATGTAAACATTTGCAAAGTGCCGACTGAGGAGAATATTGCGGATCCACTGACAAAGCCTCTCGCGCAGAGAAAGCATGATGGTCATACTAGATCGATGGGTATACGATACCTAAATGATCAACTCTAGTGAGAATCTTGTGAATTGCATGTAAACTTGTATTTTGTTGGTCATTTGTTCATATGATGAACATTGTACCTAGTTTTTCTTTTACAATTAATGGCAAGTTCTTTTATTATGAGCTTTTCTATATGATAGATAAATGTTAACATAATAGATACCCTTAGAATGTTCGCTTCCATGGGACATCAAGTACGTGACTTGAATGTGAGAGCCTATGATTTATTTGAAGCTTCATTCTTAAAGGTCCCTGGTCGAGTATCATCATAGAAGCTAAGGGTGATGATGGTACATGAAGGCTAGCATGTGCGTTGACTGATGACCAGTTCTCACAGGTCATGATATTGTGATATCAAGTCATCACGTGGGTACTTGTTAGTGAACAAGTTGTACTGGACAGACCCAACCTGAGACTACTATGTGGATTGTCATCCAATCGTGTCACGAGTAGGTCTCAATTGACAATGGTGTTGTGGTCCTTTGACCTGAAGTCACAGCATTCATCAAGTGAGGAAGAGCGTGCTTTGATGCCATCTAAAGTCTTCCTTGAGAAAGGTTGATGATAAGGGTGGTTGTTGGGCATGTTACGAATCATTTGGGTGTTTGTGTGTGAGCAGATATGGGATTTGTCCTTTTGTATGACAGGAGTTGCATCCATGGGCCCCTTGATGGAACTGGACTGAGAAATGCATGGTCATGCTTGGTTGAGTCAATATGTGATATTGGACTCACCATTTTTCTGGAAGTCCGTCCTGGATCAAGAAACTTGGATTGAGCTATTACGAGGGTGACACGGTCCATGCCTCTAGTTCTTTCCGGATGTAAGGGACAAAGCAACAAAGACAACGCTGATACATTGGTCATAAAGGCTTATGAGTTATAAACTCTTATTGCTTGGGGAGCAATGATGCATTGCTAGATGCCGCTCATTGTTTGTGAGGTTTTTGGTTTGATACTTTCAAGATCAAGTGGGAGTCTGTTGGAGTTACCATGGTGATCTGGAAGTGGTCAAACATGTAATCTCACTGGCAACGTGATATGAGCCTGCAGGGTCGCACAAAAGAGATGTGGAGAAGTTGGATGATTGACTGTGTTGGTAAAGGTTACCAATCACCGACCTTAATGGGGTTATGGGCAAAGTGTTGTCGTAAAGGCTCATCGAGTTGGGCAAATGTTGCCTTCAAGGACTGGTAAGAATAGTCGACCGAGGGTCGACAACAATCGTCGAGGATTGGTACTCCGATTCCCGCCGATCGACGAGAATCGTCACTCCGATTCCCGCCGATCGACGAGAATCGTCACTCGTGATTCCCGCCGATCGACGAGAATCGTCACTCTGATTCCCGCCGATCGACGAGAATCGTACTCTGATTCTCGCCGATCGACGTGGATCGTCGACCCACGATCGGCGTGAATCGTCGAGTATTGTACTCTGATTCTCGCCGATCCGGGTGATTCTCGCCGATTGTGATTCTCGCCGATCCGGGTGATTCTCGCCGATTGTGATTCTCGCCGATCCGGGTGATTCTCGCCGATTCTCACCGACTGATACTCGCCGATTCTGGAACCCTATTTCTGGGTGGTCTGCGGATAGCGATATTCCTAAGTCTATTTATGTCTTCGGTATAAAAGGGACAATTAGGGTTTTCGGGAATTAGGTTTTTTGGCAGCCGATCGAACCAACCAAATCCCGCGACGGAAGTGTTCCGCCGTCCGCTCGTTCGCTCCGCCGATCCCGAATCCCGCCGACGGAAGGGTTCCGCCGCCGTGCTCGCTCCGTCGACTTCCTTCTCTCCGGCGATCGTCGCTGGCGTTGCGATCCCTGGCGCGGACCTAGCAGTCCGTGGGAAAGCAAGGTGTTGTCTTTCTCCTTCCCGATAATCCGTGCGACGGATAGATCGGTGTTCTCCCGCTCGTGTGGATTTCTGCAGAGACGTGGACATTATTTCACGTAGAACTCGTCACCAGCAAGAACGCGAAGCTTGGAGCATCTCCGTTGAGTTGTGACTCAACGCCACCGAGGTAATTTTTGCCTAGTTATATGTTAACTTCTTGATTCAACTACCATGGCCCGATCTCATTTCTTTTGGGTTTTCTTGATGTTTTATTCTTCCGCTGCGTGCACAAGTGTTGTGCCATCCTCATAGAGAAACCCAACAGTGGGCAGTGTAGACCCACTCCTTAATCTCATCAGCAGCCAGTTTGATTCTGGTGGTCATAATGGTAACAAGCTTCTACTCCTTGAACAATTCCAGAATGTCCTGAAACGCCTGATCAGTGGTGCTGAAGGACTCCATGTCTATATCAAATCCAGCATCGAATTTCATTGCGTCAAGAACAGCAACAGAGATTGCCATTGTTACCTGCAAAAATCAACAAACAAAACGACCAAGTGTAGAGATGTTTGGAGGGAAAGAGAATTTTTTGCAGAGAAATCGAAAGCGCAAAAGGAGAACGACGGCGAAAAATGAATTTATATTAGAGTTCGATGCAGAAAAGGAAAGATCGTGGAACTCAGTTCGACGATCGGGGCTTCTAAAGGAATCTGAAGAGTCTTCAATATCGTCGATCTCCGTTCGACGATATTGGAGAGCGTCGAGCTCCGTTCGACGATAGTTCAGAGAACAAAATCGTCGAGCGTCGTTCGACGATCGTTGACCGGAAGAGATAGTTCAGACTATCTGAGAAGCGCTGAACTCAGGTCGACGATTTCAGAAATCGTCGATCTCCGTTCGACGATCTGGGGGAAAATCGTCGAGCGCAGTTCAGAGACCAGAAATACACTCTAGACACTAAGAAAAATCAAGATGTTTGCCTAGTCTTGGTCACTTTTTAAACTTTTTAAATCTTGGATATTATTTTAGACTTCCTCCATCTAACATTCCTAACTGATTTAGGAAGAAGGTGTGTTTCTTTTCATCCAAGGGTTTGGTGAAAATATCTCCTCTTTGCAAATCAGTTGGGATATATTGAAGTTCAATTTTATTCTTCTCAACATTATCCATTAAAAAGTGATACCTAATTTCTATGTGTTTTGTCCTACTATGGAGGACTGGATTTTGAGCTATAGAAATAGCACTGGTGTTATCACAAAAATTTTTGACTTCTCTAAGTTGTAGTCATAGTCTATGAGTTGGTTTTGGATCCACAAGATTTGTGAACAACAACTGCCTGCAGCCATATATTCAGCTTCAGCAGTTGAAGTTGACACAGAAGTTTGTTTCTTGCAAAACCAAAAGACAAGTCTGTCACCAAGGAACTGACAAGTTCCACTGGTGCTTTTCCTGTCAATTCTGCATCCAGCATAATCAACATCAGAAAATCCAGTTAATTCAAATGCTGAATCTTTTGGATATCAGAGACCTAGATTTGGACAACTTTTAACATACCTGAGAATCCTTTTTACTAATGTTAGGTGTGACTCTCTAGGGCTTACTTGGAATCTAGCGCATATGCATGTAGCAAACATTAATCTGGTCTACTAGTTGTAAGGTACAGTAAAGAGCCAATCATTGCTCTATATATTGTCTGATCAACAGGTTTTCCATGTTCATCAGCATTCAATACAGCATTAGTAGGCATAGGTGTTTTCATACAAGATGCTTCAGACATGCCAAATTTCTTAACCAATTCATTTGCATACTTGGTTTGAGAAATAAAGATGCCTTCAGCATGTTGTTTGACTTGCAATCCTAGAAAGAATGATAGCTCACTCATGCTACTCATTTCAAATTTAGAATGTATTAGTTTGGAGAACCTTCTGCACAATTTTGAATCAGTATAGCCAAAAATAATATCATCTACATAAATCTGTACTAGTAGGGTATGAGACTTATGAGTTCTAATGAAAAGAGTTTGGTCTACTCTACCCCTTATAAATCCATTTTCCAGAAGGAAGCATGCTAGAGTCGCATATCATGCTCTAGGGGTTGCTTGAGACCATATTATGCTTTGTTCAATTTAAAAACATAATCAGGATGGATTGGAGCGATAAAACCTGGAGGTTGTCTAACATAGACTTCTTCTTTGATGTCTCCATTTAGAAATGCACTTTTCACATCCATCTGATATACCTTGAAGCTTTTGTGTGCTTCATAAACTAAGAAAATTTTGATGTCTTCTAATCTTGCAACTGGTGCAAAAAGTCTGGTCATAGTCTATGCCTTCTTCTTGAGAATATCCTTGAGCAACTAGCCTTGCCTTGTTCCTTACAATTACTCCTTGATCATCCAATTTGTTTCTGAACACCCACTTTGTTTCAACAATGGAGTGATCCTTAGGGTTTGACACATAGTTCCCAAACTTTGTTCCTTTCAAATTGATGCAACTCTTCTTGCATTGCAATGATCCAGTGTGGATCTTGCTCTGCATCTTGAATGGTTTGAGGTTCAATTTGAGATAGGAAGCAAGTGTGCAACAGGTTTTGGTTGACCTGATTTCTGGTTTGCACACCAGCTGAGATGTCTCCAATTACTTGGGAAATTGGATGGTCTCTTGATGTTACTAAATCAACAGGGGGTGTTGATTGTTCACCAACCTGTAAGGAATGAAGACATCAAGGAAGAAGTCTATGTTAGACAACCCCCAGGTTTTATTTCTCCAACTCATCCTGATTATGTTTTCAAATTTCATAAAGCATTACATGGTCTAAAGCAAGCTCCTAGAGCATGGTATGAGACTCTAGAATGCTTTCTTCTGAAAAATAATTTTATAAGGGGTAGAGTAGACCAAACTCTTTTTATTAGAACCCATAAGTCCAATACCTTACTAGTACAAATCTATGTAGATGACATTATTTTTGATTCTACTGATTCAAATCTGTGCAAAAGGTTTTCCAACCTAATGCATTCCAAATTTGAAATGAGTAGCATGAGTGAGCTTTCCTTCTTTCTAGGATTGCAAGTCAAACAGCATGCTGAAGGCATATTCATCTCGCAAACCAAGTATGCAAAAGAATTGGTTAAGAAATTTGGTATGTCTGAAGCATCATGTATGAAAACACCTATGCCTATTAATGTTGTATAAAATGCTGATGAACATGGGAAACCTGTTGATCAAACAACATATAGAGCAATGATTGGCTCTTTATTGTACCTTACACCTAGTAGACCTGACATAATGTTTGCTACATGCATATGTGCTAGATTCCAAGTGAGATTTAGAGAGTCACACTTAACCTTACTAAAAAGGATTCTTAGGTATGTGAAAAGTTGTCCAAATCTAGATCTCTGGTATCCAAAAGACTCAGCATTTGACTTAACTGGATTTTCAGATGCCGATTATGCTGGATGCAGAATAGATAGGAAAAGCACCATTGAAACTTGCCAGTTTCTTGGATCTGCTCACTACAGCACTCCAACTCCTTAGAGAGTTTGAGGTTTTCTGACTTTAAGATATTATGTTCAGATAAATGATTTCTGAGAGAAATAATTTCCTTCTCAGATTTTAGTAGGTCTAAACATAATGCCTTAAACTCAGATTTAAAGTCCTCTGAATTGAAATCAAAAGAACTAATTACCTGGTCTTCTTCAAGTTGAGTCTCTGAGTCTGACTCTGACTCTTCTTCATCTGAATTGTGTTGAGAGGCATTGATTGCCATCATGCAGAACTCATTCTCTTCTGCATCATCTTCATCATCACTGGAGCTAGATGAAGCTTCTGATTTTTCTTCAGTTTCACTCCAGGATTCAGCAATAAATCTCTTTCTTGTGTGTTTGTTCTTTCTTGAGGAGGGTTTGTCATTGTCATTTTTCTTGAAGTCTTTGTCTTTTCTTCTTTCTTTCTTATCCCTTCTGTCCTTGTTTTTGTTCTCTGAACAGTCAGGTACAATGTGCCCTGCTTTCCTGCAACCAAAGCAAACAATTTCTTTATTGTTTGACTTATCATACCTTTGCTTATCATGCTCTTTGTATGATCTCCTTCTGAAGTCCTTTCTGGCCATCTTGTAAAATCTTTTTGACAATAAACTGAGCAGTTCATCATTGCCTGTGACTTTGTCTTCAGACTGATCTTCAGTTGCTTTGAAGCTTATTGTCTTCTATTTTCTTGTGGCTGGTGAGGCAGCCTTCTGCTCTTCTTCTCTGTTCTTAATGAGCAGCTCATAAGATTTGAGCTTGCCCAAGAGAGCTTCTGTGGTAATCTCATTCAGACTTCTGGCATCCTTGATTGGCCAGATTCTTGAGTCTCAAGTGCTTTGGAAGCACATTAGAATTTTGTCATTAAGTTCAGTCAGTGAGATCTCCTTATCCAAAATCTTTAGTTCATTGACTATCAGACTGAGTCTATTATACATATCTCCAACTGACTCGTCTTCTCCCTTCTTGAAATTCTCATATTGGGATATGAGGTGAGATCTTCTGTCCTTTCTTTCATCAGCTGATCCTGACACTATTTCAGTGAGCTTATCCCAGATTTCTTTGCTGAATTACATTCAGCCACCTTTTGAAAGATGTCATCAGACATGATCTGGGCTAAGATGTTCATAGCATTTGCATCAGCTACCTTCCACTCTTGATATCAGCATCTGTTCCTGATGGAGGTGGAACAGCATTTGTGTTTGTGTTCTCTGGAGGTCTTGGACAAACTGTCAAAACAGAATTAAAAATATCCTCGTCAATAGAATTCATGTATAATCTAATCAGTGCTTTCCAAAGTACAAACTTGGACAGATTGCACACTGGAGGTCTGGTGTTAGCATAATCTTTGTTTTGGATCATGATTTGTGAAGAAATAATCTAATAATAAAATCTACAGCAACCAGATCTAACTAGGGATCTTGGGGTTTAGGTGTTAGCCTGTGCAACCACTGAGATGTGGTATTTTTAACCAACATCGCTCTGATATCAATTAAAAGTGCAGCTACATCTGATATACTCTACAGGGAGTGAATAGAGTATGGTGCTTAAAAACTTTTTACAACAATTGTTGCAATCTGAGTGAACAGGGAAGCAAATAAAAAATCTAAACAATTGTTACAATATACAAAAGAAGCTAATCACAGATCCTAACTAATCACAGATCAATCACAGACAGAAACAAAAATAAAGACAAACAAGCCAGAAGACACAAAGAGCTATAGTGGTTCCCCTAAACTTGGGTACATCCACTCTTCTACCACCCTAGGTAGGAATCCACTGCAGGATGAGTTGATCAGGTGTCTTGGGCACCAATGAGCTTTTGATAAGGTGCTCAAAAACCAAATCAAATTTTTTGATCAGGTGTCTTGCCACCAATGAGCTTTTGATAAGATGCTCAAAAACCAAGCACAAACTTTGAAGGGAGTTTGAAAAACCCTTTACAGAGATGGGGATGAGAGAGTGATGGAAGTCTTCTCTTTCTCAGAGCAGCTGAGAAGACTATGTGGATTTGATGTTGTCAAGGCTCCCCCTGAGTTCTTGAGATGTTCAGGAAATGAAGCTTTGCTGTAGGGTGATAGGCCTTCAGAAGTTGATCTCCAGCAATTGATGATTTCAGCAACAGCTGAAATGTTAGGTGTCTGGAGTCTTGAATGATGTTGGCCTTGAACACTTGAATCAAAAGAGATCAGAAGATTTCAGATGGTTGATCTCCTTGGTTGTGTGTTCTTGTATGAATTCTTTTAGACAGAGAATGTTTACAGCTCTTTTTCTTGTGACCAGTTGGTGTTCAGAAAGATGTTGTCCAGAGAATATTTTTTCTTGTTCTTCTTGTTCTGCTTATCTGTGCTGTGTGTAAGAGAGATTCAAAAAACTTGAGTTTTATTCCCTGATTGTGAATAGAAAATGATCCTTTGTCAAGAATAGTCGTTGGTCTGTCATTAATTGCATCCTTAATTGCAAATGTCTTCTGGGGGAAAGTCCAAAGAAACATTCCTTGATAATCCCTTGAAACTTGGTGCAGAAATAAATGAAAACGGCTACAAAATCTTCTGAATTAATTGCTGAATAACTCCTTAACTGTTCTGAATTTGAATCTTGAAAAACATTCAACTCTTCAAAAAAATCGTCGAACTGAGCTCCACTATCGTCGAACTGAGCTCAGCGATTTGGACTTAGACAGCAACAGAGATCGTCGATCTGAGCTCAACTATCGTCGAACTGAGCTCAGAGATAGAGAATCAATACTGAAGTCAAGATCGTCGAACTGAGCTCGCAGATCGTCGAATGGAGTTCGACGATTTGTTGAAGTCGAGCTTAGCGATCGTCGAATGGAGTTCGACGATCCGCCAAAGTTGAGCTAGACGATCGTCGATTGGAGATCGACGATTCGTCGTACTGAGCTCGACGATATGACTTAGTATCCAAACTGAAAAACCTTGGTCTTGAGGGCAGCTTCCAAACCTAAGTACTAACCCTTATACTCAATTCTGGTTGACCTTTAGATCTATACAGGAGGTCAAAACAGGTTTCTTAAAGATATAGTGATTCTGACCCAAATTAGTAATAGGGTGTTCCAACAAAGTCGAAGGGGAGGAAGCTCGTCCCAGGTGAGGGGGCCGCAGGCGAGTGGGAAGAGCAGTCCCGACTAGAAGCGGCGGAAGATGTGGTGGAGCTGAAAGTTCTCACCCAGGAGGGAAGGGTGGAGAATGTGCGGATCGGGGGGGGGGGGGGGGGTGCTGAGCCCCGATGATCATGGGAATATGTTGAAGTGCATCCAGAAGAACGTGGATATGTTCGCATGGCGCGCAGCAGACATACCGGGAATTGATGCGGATGTGGCCTGTCACCGCCTCAACCTGGATCCCGGTGCTCGCCCCATCAGACAGAAGAAGAGGTCCACCGCCAACAAGCTGGCCGAGCCCATCCGAGAAGAGGTGGGTAAGCTCCTTAAGGCAGAATTTGTATCGGAAATCCAGTACCCAGGCTGGGTCTCCAACATAGTTATGGTAAAGAAGGGAGACGGGCGTTGTAGAATGTGTATTGATTTCTCGATTTTCAATAAAGTCTATCCTAAGGATTATTATCCCCTGCCTCGAATCAATGCGCTGGTTGACTCAGCCGTCGGTTTTTCTCTAATGAGTTTTCTAAATGCCTTTTCAGAATATCACCAGATCAGAATGCACCCGCCCGACATAAAGGATGTTTCCTTCATCACCGGAGACGGGTGCTACTGTTACAAGATGATTTCCTTTGGGCTGAAAAACGCAAGGGCAACATATCAGAGAATGATGGACCGGGTCTTCCGGGAAGAGAATGGAAGGAACTTTGAGGTATACGTGGATGACCTCATGATAAAGAGTCGGGACACGAATTCTCACCTCCAAGATCTGGAGGAGAGCTTCAGCACCCTGTGAAAGTAAAAAAATGAGGTTGAACTTCTTGAATTGTGTTTTTGGGGCAAGCAGGGAAAAGTTCCTGGGTCACCTCCTTACTCCTGCGAGGGAAGAGGGCGATCATGGAGTTGGGGTCACCACGAAACTCCAAGTAAGTCCAGCGCCTGATAGGGAAGCTTGCGGAGCTGAGCAAATTTATATCTCGGGCGGGAGAGAAGTGCTTGCCTTTCTTCAAAGTGTTGAGGGGAGGCCAGAAGTTTGAATGGTCCAAGGAAAGCGATAAGGCTTTCCAAGCCTTGAAAAGACAGCTAACTCAAGCTCCACTTCTCCAGGGACCAAAAGAGTGGGAAGATTTGTCTTTATACCTTGGGGTCGGGGCCGAGGTCGTGAGCTCCGTCCTGGTCCGGGAGGAAGGCAAAAAACAGTTGTCGATCTACTATGTGAGCATAGTCCTGAGGAAGGCAGAGCTTCGATACCTGATTTTGGAGAAGTTGGCTATCACTCTGGTCATCTTGGATCGGAGGCTCCGGCTGTACTTCCAGGCGCATTCCATCCGGGTGGTGACCGATCATCCCCTCCGCAACATCTTTGAGGGGATGGAGCACTCCGGAAGGCTTGCAAAGTGGTCGGTGGAGTTAAGCAAATTCAACATTTCTTTTGTCCCTCGCCTCTCGATAAAGGCTCGGGCAATTGTCGACTTCTTGGCTGATTATATGGTTGAGGTGGTGGACACGGAGCTCACTCGTTTGGTTCCCTGGAAGTTGATGGTGGATGGCGCCTCGGGAAGGCACTCATTGGGAGTAGGAGTAATCCTGGAGGGTCCTCAAGCAACGAGGATAGAGCAGACGGTGGTCATTCATTTCCCCATTACCAACAACCAAGCAGAGTATGAGGCAGTGATAGCGGGGTTGCGTCTGGCAAGGGAGCTGGGGTGCACGACGTGAAGGTGTTAACAGACTCCATGCTGATGTCCTCTCAAATCAACGGCGAGTTTGAGGCAAGGGAGCCTACTCTTCAGTTGTATCTGACAAAGGTGAAGGGAGTCATCGGCACGTTCCAAACGTTCACCATCTGGCATGTGCCGCAGGAAGAAAATGAACAAGTAGATCGACTGACCAAGTTCGGACCCCGTGCGGGGGGAACCTTGACCGGCCTATTTTGCCCTTCCATAGAAGAGGGGGAGCTGATGGAAGTGGATCGTGTAAGACCCCCTCCCCCCCCCCCCCCCCCGCCAAACCTCTGCCCGGGTCGGGCCGGAGGGAATCTTACTTGCCCAAAACGTCCATCAGTGCTCCTAAAGGGGTAACGACCCACATTACTAAGCACTAGATGGTCGTCTTGCACGTCTTGAATCACAACATTCACATCTCATCACAGAATTTTGCAGAAGCATTAACAGGAAGCCACAACAAATATATATATAAATATATATTTAAAAGAGAACGCAAAAGGTCGTAGCCACTGTTTATACATGAAGCCCATGGGCTATAAAAGTACTACAACTAACACCTCACTCTATCAATCTTGTTCACTAGTACTCACGTATCGAAACTGGAGACGACAGGGGTGTCTCTGCTCGGGTAGTCCTATCAGTTGGTGTATTGTCCTGCAGCAGTTGGTCATTACGGTGCTTCATCTTTTGTGAATGGTTATTAAAATAATTGTTAGTCACAGAGCTAAGTGAAAACAAATCTACTCCTCGGATCCATATCCTGGGGACGAGCTCACGCACCCAACAAAAGTAGATAGCTGAAGTAAGAGATTTAGCACATCATTTCTAATATAAGCTAGGAGCAACCATAAAAAGAGGTGCGACATAGTATAACTAGAATAGCAGCAACAATATACATCAGTTATAATTAAAGTTCCACTAGCACATCAGCATAGCAGGTATTCACAACTTGTATTCATACAGCAGACATTCACAGCCGCACACACACCGCAGTCATTCACAGTCGCGCACACATCGCAGGCATTCACAGTCGCGCATAACATCCTATGTCGACACAGTATGGACCGCTTCTTTTCAAGAATGGTAGCGAGCCTCGCGGGCCTTACCGATGTGGACGTCGGTGACAGTAGTCGGTCCTGCCACTTCTGGGGGTGGTCGTACCGCACAACCCAGAGCCCAACATACAACCGCGACATCCAGCGATTCAACATTTTGGCCGACCAGCGGAGGAAACCCAATGGAGAAAACATAACGGTCGGTCACTCGTGGTACTCATCTCCCTGTCGCCTTGAGTCGTCGAACTTCGCGCACCGGTACGACCGGTCTGCAGAAGTGACTGACCTCCCACAATTTATTGCAAGCAATTTACAAGCAATCAAATTTATCAGTTTCGCTAGCATGCACCAGGTCTACAGCAGCTTGTCATTTGGGCAGACGGCACTTGACTCGACTTTCGACAAGGAGCATGCGAGCACTTTATTTGGGGCTAATTTAGGAGAAACATCTCAACTCATGTTATCTTCAACTAAGACTCAATCTATCAAATAACTGTCTGTCAGAACATGACTTGTGCTTAAAATAGTAAATTGCAGAAACGAAAGTGTGGTAATAGAAATTGTTGTTAGTATAAGCTGCATAATTGAAATGCTGTAATGAAATAGGACCATATGAAACTGCAGTAGTACTAAACTGAAAGAACTGAACTGAAAGTAAGTACTGAAAGAGACTTGACCAGTACGAGACTGAAATAGTACTTATATAAAAGAATTGAACTGAAAGTAAATAAGTAGGAGCAGTACGAAACTGGAGTACTTGAAAAAAAAATGACTGAACGGAAATAAATAAAGGAACTTGACCAATACAAGAGTGGAATAAATCATAAAAAAATAGTTAGTAGTCCAATCACTACATTCAGGAGGCTTCAGCTCCATCTCTGTTCTTAGGAGACAAGTTCAGTTTTATCTCGTTCTCAGGAGGCATGTTCAGTTCCATCTTCATTCTCAGGAGGCATGTTCAGTTCCATCTTCGTTCTCAGGAGGCATGTTCAGTTCCATTTCAACTTTTAGGAGGTTTCTTTGGAATTCACTCATTATTAAGATCCAATATTAATTCAGTTGCGCCCTTTTTAATCACGGCTTAAGCGGATCAGGGAGACTTATTAGGAGTTGCATCTTTATTATTCGTCGAGCAACTCATTTGCATCTTTAAAAACGAGACGCTCGGCGATTTCATGAAAATCTCGGAACACTCAGAGCTTGGGCACTTGCCTCGATCACTCTCGTCAGTAAAACAATTGAACTTATCATTCAATTTAAAAGATAATTGCGCGCTCCAATTTTCACTTTCGAAGAAATTGAGCGCATCAATTTCCGAGCGCGACCCTAGGCTCCAAAAAATTGAAAAATCTTTAATTTTTACCCCAAGGTTTCCAAATTTTGATACAACCTGTAAGAGTGCCTAAAAAGAGCCTGATAATTTTTTTCAAAAATTTTCGATCAATTTTGAGCCTCTAAATTGGTCAAATAAAATTTATTTGCACTTTAAAAAATGTCAAATCAACTCCAAAAATGCTCAAAAATTTTGTGGAGAAAGCCCTCATCAAGGGAAACAATTTTCATGTTCAACTCTTTTCCCCTAGGAGTCTACATTTTTTTATAACAAAGGTGCAAAGTTCTGCTTAAAAATTGGTCTGCATATAGCAGATCAAGCTCGGTTGATATTGAGCCAAACAGGTAAACTGACCAACCTGTCCCCACAGTGGATCGGCCACGGATCCGTTGTGGGGGGCACAAAAGTTGATGCGGGGGGGTTAAGCCCTCCTTTGGTGATGGTCCGGCAGCCTGGCGCCGCGCAGAAAAAGACATAGAAAAACTCTCTTTTCGGATGCCGCCGGAGCGGCGATTTCCGGCGGCACCTCGACCTTCCACCGCCGGAGAAGGTTGTCCCCGGTGGTTTAATCCTTCCCCAGCGCCACCACCGGCGCTGGGCAAAGCTAACCACATGCGGCCACCAGCCGACCTGAAGCTTGGCTCAGGTGGTTTTGGCGACGCTCCGGCCGCCGGGAGACGCATGCAGGACGTCAAAAAGATAGGGAAGGGGGAGGAGAGAAGCATCCACCTGGAGAGGAGGAGCTGGAGGGCCCTGGCCGAGATGCCATTAGAGGCGGTGGTGGAGCTCGGGTGGTGAAGTTTTTTTCGGCGAGCTGGAGCTCTGGTGAGGGTGCTCTGGGCTCGGGTAGGTTTGTGTGGAGGGGAGCAGGGTGGGCAGTGCCTTTTATAGGCTTGGGGGAGGGTGGCCACCCCTCCCCTACCCGATGTGGGACTATTCCCATGAGAGGAGGAGCTCCCCTCCTCCACTTACCCTGGCCAAGTGGCATCATCCTAGGGCCTTTAGGTGGCAGCCATCCAAGGTAAGAAGGGAAGGGCTTGGTGGGCTTGGGCTTGGGAGTGAGGAAGAGGGGAAGGGAAAGAGGGTGGTGGGCTTTTCCCCTAGGCCCATTTCCCACTATGCTTGCTTGTTTGGTGGCCCAACGAGTGAGGGAGGGGGGGTGGGGGGGGTGGTGGGGGGTGGGGGGGCGTAGGATCTTAACCATTAAAGAAGATGAGGTGAGCACCTGCTTTAGAAAAATTCCAAAAAAATGGGGGTTTAGGGGGTTTGACCTAAGTCAACCTAGGGTGGGTCCCCCTTGCTGGTCAAAGTCAGAATAGGTCCATGCCATTGGGAGTCGGGTCAAGGTTGGGGTGTCGTGTCATAATTTGTGTGCGCACACTTTTCGATGCACAATTATGTTTGATTTGACCACGGGTTGACCACTCGTCTTTGAAATTGACCGGGACGAACTCGGTTGACTTTACATTAACCATACGGGTCCAATGCCACTGACCGGAGTCGAATCGAAGTTCGTTTGCTAAATACCCAAAATTTGCGTGTCGCAGCGTGCTAAGACGGTCAGAATACTTATATTCGACGTTAGACTTCGAATTGCGACGCAACGACTTTCAATGCGTTCGTATTGACTATACGAAGTCATAGAAACTGACATGACTCAAATCGGAGCTCTCTAAGTCACTATCCAAAAATCTCGTTTTCGTGACGTTTTACGAGAAATGGTTATACCAACCACATGACGTTGGAGTTTAATGGGACGAGTTTCAATGCATTCGTATTAGTTACACGAAGCCATAGGAACTGACATAACTCGAATCGAAGTTCTCTAGCTTTATATACCCTGTCTAGGGTTACCTCCCACCCGGGTGTGGGCCGTGGGCAGAGGTTTGGGTCATTTTTTATTGGGCACACTAGGGTTCTGGTGGCCCAATAAAATTTGGGATGTTACACAACATCCCTCCTGGATGGGCCCCTTCGCAGCTTTCTTATCCACAGAGTTCCCGGAAGGCCTGGACAAAAGACGCTTCGAGTACAAGTCGGCATATTACTTTATGCGTGATGGGAAGCTATACAGAAAGACCCTCTCGGGATTGCTGGCACGTTGCGTGGCTGAGGAGGAGGTCGCAAGAATTTTGGAAGAAGTCCATTCCGGGGAGTGCGGGAGCCACTCGGGAAGCAGGACCCTGGAGGGGAGGATAATAAGGCAAGGCTATTTTTGGCCGACCCTGGCCCAGGATGCCACCGAGTTTGCAAAGAAGTGTCAGAAGTGTCAGTTGTTCGCTCCGCTCCAGCTGCTACCAGCCCCAAAACTCAGAAGCATCACTGCCCCCTGGCCCTTCGTCATTTGGGGAATGGATCTTGTGGGGCCCTTCCCTCAGGCCCGTGGGCAGAGAAGGTTCCTTCTAGTCATGATCAACTATTTCTCCAAGTGGTTGGAGGTTAAAGCGTTGGCCAAGGTGACCTCCCAGGTGATTCGAAATTTTGTATGAGGAGAGATCATTTGTCGGCACGGGTTGCCTCAGGCCATTGTCACAGACAATGAGCCACAGTTTGCCAGCACGGAATTCATTAGTTTTTGTGGTCAGCTCGGGATCGATCTTAGGTTCGCGTCGGTCCAACATCCTAGGAGTAACGGGCAAGTGGAGGCAGCAAATAAGATCATCGTAAACTAGTTGAAAAAGGTGGAAAATCTGAAGGGGAGCTGGGCGGAGCAACTCCCCTCGGTCTTGTGGGCCCTGAGAACCACGCCCAACACGGCCACGGGGGAGACCCCCTTCAAGCTTTCCCACGGCTACGAAGTTGTGCTCCCGATAGAGTTCGAGGTACGGACACCGCGAGTAGTGGAGGTCGAGCAAGGTGGAGAAGAATGGAGGACCGAGAACGAGAACGAGTTGCGACTCTCCCTAGATATGGTGGAGGAGCTGCGCGACTTGTCAGCCATCCGGCAGGGAGAGGTCAAGCGGCGGATGGCCAAGTACTTCGACAAGCACGTTAGGATTAAGCAGTTCGCAAAAGGAGACCTGGTATTGAAGAAGGTCGATGCGGCCAGGAGGTCGGCAGCCGTCGGCAAGTTGAATCCCAACTGGGAGGGTCCCTATGTTATTAAAGAGACCTTGAAGTCAGGAGGATATCATCTCCAGAATGTTGAAGAGGAGCCCCTTAGACATGCATGGAGCGGCGATGACTTAAAGCGTTTCTATCCGTGAGAAAATAATATAACAGTGTTTTTCCTCATTCTTACCTGACACTGATGGTCTGCTTGCTCGACATAAGGAGTATGGGTCTGGGTTGGCCAAAAATGAAAGACTGATTAATGCTCAACACCCGCCGCCAGGCTCCTACTAGCTGATTGGGCCGGTGGTAGCGCATGGTGGTTGGCCAAAAAGGAAAGTTTGGTTGATGTTCAACACCCGCCGTCAGGCTCCTACCAGTTGATTTGGTCAGTGGTAGCGTCCGGCGGTTGGCCAAAAAGAAAAGTCTGGTTGATGCTCAACACCACCGTCAGGCACCTACTAGATGATTGGGTCGGTGGTAGCGCCCGGTGGTTGGCCAAAAAGGAAAGTTCGGTTGATGCTCAACACCCGCCGTTAGCCTCCAACTAGCTGATTGGGCCGGTGGTAGCGCCCGGTGGTTGGCCAAAAAGAAAAGTCTGGTTGATGTTCAACACCCGTCGTCAGGCTCCTACTAATTGACTGGGCCGGTGGTAGCGCCCGATGGTTGGCCAAAAAGTAAAGTCCGGTTGATGCTCAACACCCGTCGTCAGGCTCCTACTAGTTGATTGGGCTGGTGGTAGCGCCCAGTGGTTGGCCAAAAAGAAAAGTCTGGTTGATGTTCAACACCCGCCGTCAGGCTCCTACTAGTTGATTGGGCATGTGGTAGCGCCCGGTGGTTGGCCAACAAGGAAAGTCTGGTTGATGCTCAACACCCGCCGTCAGGCTCCTACTAGCTGATTGGGCCGGTGGTAGCGCCCGGTGGTTGGCCAAAAAGGAAAGTCTAGTTGATGCTCAACACCCGTCATCAGGTTCCTACTAGCTGATTGAGCAGGTGGTAACGTCCAGTGGTTGGCCAAAAAGGAAAGTCTGGTTGATGTTCAACACCCGCCGTCAGGCTCCTACTAGCTGATTGGGTTGGTGGTAGCGCCCGATGGTGGGCCAAAAAGAGATAAGCCTAGTTGATGCTCATCTCTCGATGCTAGGCTCTCACCTAGCTGGCAGGTCTAGAAGGTCCTCGTTGGAATTTTGAAGTGACTGAAGATTCATAAGGAGATCTCGCCATCAGAGGTCTCGCCGGTCAATGAAAGGCATTCGAAGGTAAACTAAGGACAAGTGCCAAGGTCAGGATAAAGTATACAAGCAAATGTCTGGGGCTAGATCTCGCTAGAGGAACGTGGTGGGCGCACGTGAGCCAATATGGCAAGAACGACGCGAGATCCAATTTCTAAAGGACAAGTCTGAAGATGAACATTGTCAGCGCGTGTGAGCCAATGAGGCAAGAACGACGCAAGACCTGATTCTAAACATTGAAATGGCGAAATCAACACGGTGCAGGTTGTCGTGGCGAAAGGTTGATCGATGGTCTCACGAGAGGTCTTGACTATGAGCTACCTAAGTTAAAGCGTGAATCGAATGGGTTCTCGCGTGACAGATCATCCAAAATTAAAACAAAAAAGAGAAAAAAAATTAACAGCACAAAATCTTTCTATTTCATCTGTTTGAACGTTACATCTCGCCAAATTACAAGGCCAAAAAAAGAAGGAAAGAAAGAAAAAATACAGGGAAAATTTTGAAAAAGGCGAGAACTTCAGGCCAGCGATGCCGACTGCTCGCTCCCGCCGGAGATGTCACTGATGTCGTCTTTTGGCTCAGGGATTGGCAAGAACAGCTCTGGAACTAGGTCCTCGGCAGTCACCTTCGCACCCTCGCTCCTCAGAAGCCCGGCTCTCAGCATCATATGGAGAGAATGTCTTGTCGCCGCGATGGCGTTCTCTTGCATCATCAGCTCCAGCTCATGTTGAGAGTACAGTTGAGCCTTCTTCTCGGCCGGAGGTGGAGGAAGTAGCGAGTCAATCCACTGCTTATTCTGGGCCTTCAGCCCTGGTTCTCCTCATCTAGGCGGGCATTGCGCGCTAGTAATTGGGCAGCAGTCGCGGCATCCTGCAGTAGATCAAGGGTTAAAGCGAGAAGGGAATTCAGCGAATGAACGGGATGGGAGAAAACTTACCAATCCACCCACTCGCATGGCGAGCTCGTTCTTGGCTGCGGCGAGCTCCTGTTTCAGAGTTGTCACTTCTTTAGACAGTGCGGACAGCGAGTCGTTGACATCTGTCATCTGTCACGACAGGCGGAAGCTACGGCGAGCCGTCATATGGGCAAAGCTCGAGGGCGCGGAATTGTGCTCGCGAGCTTTCGTAGGCGAGAGACTGCATGCGTGCGTCATCATAGTAGGCGGCGCTGTCCCGCCCATATAACCCGAAGGCGAGTGCATAGGTCTGGCTCGAGATGGTCTCGCCCTCCTACCCGGAGGGGAGAACGGTAGAGATAGAGCCCCTGTTGGCCTCTCGGTCCTAGACCAATAAAGGCTCGTCGGCGCCGTCCGACAGCTTCTCGCCCAGGCCAAAGTTCATGTGGCCTCTAAGTGTTACCTTCTCTGTCGCAGCCGAGGTCCCGCCGATCTTGTTGGTTCTCTTCCCAGCAGTCTCGCCAGTAATCGGAGACATCGGTGGAGGAGCACTGCCGACCTCCTTGCCTTTGGCGAGATCGACGGTCTTGGGCTTCTGGAGGAGTGGTTGGATGGGAGGCGCGTCAGGTTTCCATTTTTGGCTGCTTGATTTCGGCAGCTGTTTCGGCTCACTCCTACAGGTCGCGGCAGCGGCCTCCGCGCGTGCCTTCTTAGAGGCGAGTGTCGTACTGCTCGCATGAGGAAGGTTAAGGGGAAGGTCCCGCGCCCCTGCATGTGTTGACAGCTAGCAAAATTTTGGAACCTTTTAATTAAAGAAAAGTATGATACCTACCTTCCCGGCGAGTACAGGAAGTAGCGAGTCGACGTTCCTCCTCAGAAAAGGAACATCGAAGTCTTTTCCAAAGAGGAACTGTTGAAGCTTGGATTCGTGGCCGCCAAGAGATGGAGGGTGGTAGGTTGATTCCTCCTACTGGACTGGCGAGAGGGGGAGGTTGCCGAAATCCCCGGGGACGAAGATGAACTTGTGAATGCAATGGTGGTTCTTGTTGGTGAGACCTCTGGCTTTTAAGTGGTTGTCGGAGAAGAACGCGATCTCGTCCCTCTTGGCGCGAAAATTAAAGAGCATGCGAAAGACGGGAAGGCTAAACTCAATCCGCTCCTCTCGCAGGTAGCAGGCGAACGCTACTAGCAGGGCAATGGAGTTTGGGTTGAGTTGTGCGGGAACGGCGCTGAAGTACCGCAGGGCCTGGCGAATCACCGACCAAATGGGGAGGCGCAATCCTACCTCGAAGTGTTCGACAGGGATGGCAAATTCGTGGGGCGAGAAGTGGTTTATCGACTCGTCCTTCCCCGGATGTCGCGCAGTGAAGCCCGGCGAGACGTAGAGTACGACGAGCGAATGGAATTCCTCTTCAGTCAAATTGCAGTTCATGAAGGGGTAGTCGGCGAATGCGGCTGCGCACTTGGTTCGTCCATCTGTATCGCCAGTCATCTCGCGCGGGTGGATAGAAATCGTAGAAGCGCGAGTGCAAAAGAAAAGAATTTAGAGAAAAGGATTGGAAGCTATCAAGTGTAGTGGTTAATGCGGTAGGTGAGGGGTTTATTTATATAAAATTTTGGGAGAGAAAGGATCCAAGAGGGGAAAGGTGTGGATAGCTAATACGGCAGGTCCCTCCTGTGACCCTATTTCGATCCCGCACCCCCCTCACTCGCCGCTGAGATCGAACTAGCACCACATTCAAAGCTTAGAAAGAATAATTCGACAAGTAAAAAGAGAATAGACACGAGAGTAGAAGCAAGAACGACAAGAAATGTACGAGTCTATCGCTTGCATTCGGCACAGATCAACCAACAGAGTTATTACTACAGACATTAGGAAAAGGAAAAGCAGGAAGGCGAGGGCCGGTAGGCCCACCTGGGGCCGTCACCACCGTCCCTGGCCTCTCCTTCCCACCCTAGGCATCATGCGAGAATACTGCAGTGATTGAATGGTATGTAGCTCCTGCTGGGCGAGGCGCGGTTGATCTTCGGCTCGTGCGACATGAATCCCGGGAAAGTCCATCCCGCCGTTGGCTTCTCCCCCCAGCTCGGCGATCAGTTGCGAATGACGGGAGTAAGAAATTTGATGAGAGGCGAATGGAGAAAAGATAACTCACCAGATGTTCGCGGGAAATCATCCGGTTTTTGTTTAGAAGTGATCTCGGGGGCCCTCTTGTCGTTATCAGCATCGAGCGAGTGCGGTTCAACGCTCGCCTCCCCGACTCCCTTCTCTTTTGGCGGGACCTGCGAGCGGACGTGTCAGCATCTATTTTCATCCTATAAATTGAGAAAATAGAGTGAGTGGGGATACCTGAGGGATCCCGGAGTGTGAGGGAATCTGCGAGATAGACTCGTCCCTTGTCAGGTTGCGCCTGGCCATTTTGGCCTTCTTTACTTTAGGAGACGAGCTCGGAGCTTTCCGAGCAAGCCAAGGGACGAATGCGGCGATCGATGTCTTGGCATCTACTCTCGCAGCGGCAAGACGGTCCAGGGTTTCTTTCGAGAGCGACATTGACTTATAAGCAAGAGAGAGGGGAAAACAAGTTCTATGGGATAGAGCAGATATCATTTGCTGGTGATTGGGTATTTATAGCACAGTGGCGGGGGCCGCCAAAGATTCCCTCCAGGTCAGCAAATACTCATCAAATACTTTGGGTTGGACATTTCTTTTCGAGCGTAGGGACTCGCTCGCAAAAGGCGGAGATTGTGTACAACCTCGTATTCGCTGAGTAGGCCCCTCCGGCAGGCTCGGGGCAGTTCAGGGCATTGTAAGACACTCAGGTCCGCGAGTTTCAGAAGTGACGAGTGGGGTAGGCTTACCCGCACTCGCCCAGCGCCTCAAGGGGCATTCGCCCAAGTCCAGGAGAGTAGTCAGGCCTTCATGTGAGTGCAATTTTCATCACGCATTCGCCCAAAGCTCGCGCCTTATTGCGCGTGAGAGCGGGTTCTTGCTTAGGGTCTGTTTGGGAGAGCTCTGGCGGCTGGAGAAGCTCTTTTCCAGCCGCCAGAGCTGTTATTTTCACTGTTTGGGACAACTCTTTAATGAAATCGCGTTTCGAAGAGCAGCTCCCAGAGCTCTTTTCCGGAAGCACCCTCCCCCCTGCGTTCAGCGGTCGACAAATCGCGCCCACAAATCCCGAACGGGATCGAGATCCGGGGAAGCAACGGCGGCGGCGACGCCGGAATAACGGGAAAATAATTCTCAGCCCTCGAGAACCATCCGCCTCCGTCGATCTCACAGATCGCGTCCATCTTCTACGGCGTTTGTCCCGTCTCCCACTATTTCAAACCGCGGAAGTCTGGTAATATTCATCTTCTTCCTTCTTTAGCTCTCCTTTTTCTAAACCTATGAATCCGTGTAGACATTGTAGCTGACGATTTGACCGTGGAGGAGGCGTTCTTTAGAGGGAGAAAGCTGCTCGGCATTACTGTTTCGATCCCCGATGGTTACCGCGGTATTATGTTGTTTTGCGCATTTGATTTCAAAATTTGTTCTTTTAAAGCGAATCGGGGAATGGATGAGTTTAGAAGAAAATAGTTGGGAATCGCTTGCAGAGTTTCAGAACTTAACTTATTGGAATCATGACAGTCTCCCTGCGAAGCATGATCTCATTATGCGCAGCTTCCATTGGTTTGCCGATGCTGTGAGTTAATCTCCATGTCTTCTTTTTTAATGAATTTGACATATATTTTGGTCTCATCTCTGTTAATGAAACTATCTCCATGTCTGCTTTTGCTGAAGTTGTGTCGTTGATGATTGTGTATATTGTGTGTGTATTTGTGTGTGTTTTTGATTGTGTATGTGTATGTGTGTATAGGTGTGTGTGTGTATTTTATTATGCATGCGTGTACATGTGATTTTTTTGTTTGTGGATGAGGATGAGTGTGTGAATGAGTAATGATTTTTTTGTTTGTGGATAAAAATAGAAAATCACTCTTCAAAGCGCACTTCTGCACAGAACACCCAAACACTCTGCAGATTTTCAAAACTGCTCCTCAGAGAACTATTTTAAAACAGCTCTATCCGGACAGCAGCTTTTCAATCCGCCAGAGCTGTCCCAAACAGAGCCTTAGTGGGCGAATGCATGGCTCTCCAAGCATTCGCCCCTTTAGGCGAGTGGTGTCTTCATGGACCACTCGCCCGGTGGGGTCCAGAGGTAAGATTACCTGGATGTCCTCAGAGGTCTGCATTTAGCTTCTCAGAACAACGGAGTTACGTTGTTGGCAGACCCTATTAGGCTGCATATAGTCTTTTAGAACATCAGAGTTACGTTGTTGACAGACCAGATTTTGAAATCTATAAATAGAACTGAGAGGGTACCTCAGAAAGAGAAGTTTTCTCATTCTCTAGTCTTGGTGCGTTTTTTGAGGTATCCTTAGCTCAGCACTGGCTAAGAAGGGGAAGCGCTCTAAGATCTTTCGGGTGTGTGGTGGGACCTCCGTGCTGCTGCTTTGGGTTAGTTTCAAATCCTAAGTTCTCGGTCAAGCAGGCTTACTAGGAGAAGTAGGTGTGCGACCTCCCCTTTCTAGGGTCCGAACTCCACAGAGGCCGAGTTACGATTTCAACATTTCTGGTGCGGTGAGCGTGGAGTGAGACCAGCACAGAAAATCCTTAGCAAGTTCAATGACTGGAGACGAAGGACATGGGTCTGATAGGGCTGACTCGCCACCTCCCCCCCCCCCACTCTCGCCACCATCAGAATGTTCAAGGACTTCTGGCAAGAAGTCCGGAATCTTGTACTCTTCGCACTCGGGTTCGCGGCGAGTGCTCGACACCTGTCATCCCAGTGGTCGCTGCCCCAGCTCTGGGCGAGAATGCCACTGTCAGGCGACCTGGGAAGGAAGTTGCGGGGGAAGGCGGCGAGCGAGATCTCCTCGGGCGAGAATTATTCCCCAGCTCGGCGAGTGCGGGTAGGACCGGCGAGGTGGAGGCGCGAGACCGTCCGGCCCGCATGGCAGGGGAAGGAAGTCCCTTCAGCAAGCTAGTCGCATCCTCCCCAGTCCCAGATGGGTTTCGCGAGCCGGAGATGTCCTACTACAACGAAAGAGATGATCCGGTCCAGCACATCCAGTGGTTCGAGGATGTGGTCTCAATCAGGCAGATGTCGGACGCTTTTAAGTGTCGTCTTTTCACCATAACCCTCAAAGAGAAGGCGAGAGATTGGTTTCATCGGCTTCCCGCCAGCTCTATCTACTGCTTTGAGGACCTGTGTCGGGGGTTCTTGCTGAGGTTCTCAACTTCGAAGAAGAGGAAGGAGTCGGAGTCCCTGTTTCTCATCAAACAGGGTGTGGAGGAGATGTTGGGAAGCTGCGTTGTCTTTATTTTTTAAGTTATTAGTTGTTATGGATAGTTTTTATCAATAGTGGCCTTCACTCTGGGGTTGCGGGCGCGCGGGCGCGGGCGCGCGGGCGCGGTGCATTGTCTTTATTTTTTAAGTTATTAGTTGTTATGGATAGTTGTTATCAATAGTGGCTCATCCCCTCATCTGCCGTCTCCTTCTCGGCTGACTAGCTGCTATGGATAGTGGATACTGCTATCTTCCTCTCTCGCTTTCTCAAATTTCTCTCTTCCCACTACCTCTATTTCTCTCTATTTATCTCTTTCCTCTTCCTCTATTTCTCTATTTCTTTATAGTTAGATAGCTGTTGTTGGCAGTGACATTGTGATTGTGGCTATTTGGCAGTGGCATTGTGGATGTCTTCTTCTTGGTTGGCAAGCTGCTATGGATAGTTGGAATGTTGGATACTACTCTCTTCCTCCCTCCTTTCTCTATTTCTCTCCTCCTATATTTCTCTCCTCTCTTCCTTAGTTGGCAAGCTCGGACATGTCAGCAAAGGTCTGAGGGGACAACTTTTCATGGAGCAGCTCGCATCCTTACATGTTTCAGGAATCAACAATGGTGGCGCCTGCAAGATAAAGCCAAAAGTGGCTAGCAGCCAGGTGAAAAAACATGAAGTTTTGTAGATGGGTGTGTAAGAGCTAGTTAGCGCTAGTGGATAGGCTATTCTAGTGAGGGAGTTAAAATGAGAGAGTTGTCACCATCTTAGAGATAGGAAATATTAAAGTGAGGTGTTGTAACACCACCATGTTTAGTGAAATAGTGCCACCAAAAATTTGTGAGTTTGTATATTTGTTTTTATAAATAAGGTTTTGCTTTGACATCGCAACTTTGGGCTCAATCCGCTTGCAACAGTTCGCGCCAACTAGACTGGAGGAATCTTCGGATCTTCCACAATAAGTCCCTGCTGCTCTGAAGCATCAAAACTTCGTCTTGACTCCCCAAATATGTGCTAGATCCAACAGATTCACATGGAAAATGCAAGCTTGAGAATTATCCAGTAATAAGATCATCAATAATTCCCCTCCTCGAAAGAGAAGACTATGATGAAATTCACTTAATTGCTGTTATTGGGCTCTTGATCACCAACCACTGTCATACTCACACCATAGGTGGAGCTGAGCTCCGACCACCACCATTGGCTATGTCGGTAGTATATACATATTTGTAGTTGATAGCCTCATAGCAGATGTGTGTGAGTTTAATTGATTTAAACAACTGATCTAAATCGCGCAGAAGTACTCCACAGTTTCAGAGGGGGGCCTTATCCACTCTTCATTGTACTTGTCATGCTGATTGAATTCGAGTAAGCATTAAACTGGGCATCTCTTCCGAAAAAAATCTGCAGCTACCAGCATCTCTTCCAAAAAAAAATTCTGCAGCTACCAGCATCTCTTCCGAAAAAAATCTGCAGCTACCAGCACTGTTTGAGGCCGGATGGTGGCACTGCAGCTATGGATAATACCATAATTTTTAGATATTGCATATACTCCAAATTGATTTCCTTTGGCCCATTTTCCCTGCTTCTTCTCCCCCTCAGCTTTCTGATTTTGTTTTTGCAAGTTTTTAATAAAATTGTGGCAGCAATTCATTCAGTTTCTCATCCCTTTATCGCAAAAATTAAGGTGGCGTTTGGTTGGGCTGCTAGGCTCCGGTGCGGATGGCGAAAAATAGAGTTTAGGCTAAAAGCGGTGTTTGGTTCGGCGGCTCCATTAAATGGCGGTTGTTAATATCCGCAATTTCCTCCTATAAGCGATCCGCGCCCCAGAGCTCCGGTTAATCCGCTCTGCTGCGCGTTTCTGATTTCTCGCGACACGCCGCACCTGTCCTCCTTCTTGATGGCGATATTTCTCCAGATTGAGTTCCAGCATTGATTCCAGAGTTTAGAGGCATTTGACTCCAAAGTTAAGAGGTGAGTTCAGTCACCTTCCAGAGCTATGTCGTCTTGAAGCCGAGTTCCGACCACCTTCCAGAGCTCCAGATGGAGTTCCAGCATCCCGATCGGCTTTTGATTCCAAAGCTCCGTCTATTTGAAGTCGATCTGTTCCAGATCTACTCATGTAAGTGATCCCGCTGTCGTTTTGCGATCCCATGTTTTTATTGTAGCTTATGCAATTCCCCTGTTTTGGTCGATCGAGCTTGCCGCCGCTTCACTGGACTGAGGACCTCAAGCTGCTCCCTAGAGCCGTCGATTGAAGGTATCCGAGTTGCTGAATGATCATTGGAAGAACGAGTTGTCCATTGGAAGCCCATTAGTCACTTGTGAAAACTGCAAATTTATTTTTCTTGTATTGTTCTTGAGATTTCGTGGGATGCTAGGCTAAGGATGGATGGTGAATGCTATGTTTAACCTTAAATTGGTCAGTATAGCCAGTTTTTTGTTGCAATTTTGTAAAGTAGATATTTTTAAGAGGAGAAAAATACTATCGTTAGCTTTATTATCATATTTACTGATGGCATCCTTCAACTGGTGCCATGAAGAGGAACAATTTCAGATTAATGGATGAGAAAAATTTGGTTCCTGTAGATTTACTACTAGCTTGCATCTTCACGTGTGTTGGAGTTGAGCATTATTCCTTTATTAGAGTCTTCTAGGTGTTATGGATTTAGTCCCACACCTTTAGTTTTGAGTTGGTGTGTCCATGTAAGTCTTATATATTGCCCCTATATGAGTTGAATAAAATTGCACTTGATACTTTTCTCTTCTTTCAACTAGGTATCAGAGCCAGGTTACCCTAATTTTTAATTTCGTCCATCTGTTTCTCCCAGCCGGACCTCTCGTTTTTTTCTTTTCGAACCCGTCCCCATCTTGTGCTGTTGTTAGGGCTCCCGACAAGCCGTAATACGCCCGCCCTTGTCGACGGAACCGCCGCTTGACTCAATTGATGGGAGTGGCCCTTTTTTCCTCGATGAAGGCGTCGATCCCCCGTCCCCATTCGTGACCGCTAATCCCGTGCATCGTCAATCCTGTGCATCTCTGCTGCTGAATGCGTCTCCCGTCGGCGTGTTTGCTGTTCTCGCTCATCGATCCTGACGACATTGATGCTCGGGGTTGGTGATCTTGTTTTTAGCCGATCTCCCGCGTGGTTCTTTGCTTCCGTCAACGGCGTTGTGCTTCCTCTTTGCCGACTGTGCCTCCAGCAGAGCTTCCTCTTTGCCGACTATGAAGGCTGATCGACAACGCTGTTTCCCTAGTCCTCCCGCCTTCCGCTTCCTGGCTAGTCTCCCGCTACCGTTCCTATTTTTGTTCGTTGTGGACATCTTTGTCCTGCTTCGCTTCTGTCGACGGGCTCCGCTACGTCTTCCAGCACTTTCGTCCGCATTTTGGTTGTCGCAGATCGTCGTCAAATACATGTCAAGCTACTGCTGCGCCTATTCCTCTCCTCCGATCTCGACGAATGCTTCTTCTACGACTGCGGTTCATGCGCCTCTTCATCATGTGGCTTCGTGTGGCTGCCTTCGACCCAATCTGGCTTGACGTGGATGATTTTGATCTAGTCAATGTTCTCTTTTGCTGATCTCATCGTTGTCTCGGCTCCTTGCATGTTTGTTGTTGTTGTCGGTCTATCGTTGGTCTCCACAATCGTTCCTACTGGAGTTATTGTTGCCGCTGTTCGCTTCTCTTGTCAATGATGGGGATGTCGTAGTGTTTTTTTTGCTGTTTTTTGAAGTTTTTTTTGTCATCTTAGTTGTTTTTCGTGTTATATTTATATAAGCACGTGCTTTCCACGTGAGGGAGTGTTGGGGCGAATGCGACTCGAATGATATTTCCCAAATTTTTTCGCTTTCGTTCCACACGGCCTCTAGATTTTTGTCATATGGGTCTCCCCATATGTCTTTCTATTGGTCGTGTTTTGGGGACACGATTGATGTTGGTGTTTTATCCTCAACGGATTGTGTTGTGTGGGATCGTGTCGTGTGGGACCGGTCTTTGTGTGGATTATCCCCGACAGATTATCTCTAACAGATTATCCTCGATCACCCGTTTGATGATGTGCTCAACAACTTTCATTCTTTTTTGCATGTGTGTGTAGGTGATGTTGGTTGACCGGTTTCCAGCAAGTACACGCCGTATGTGGGTCCTGCGTCTGTGGGTCAACGTCGTGTGGTTATGTCCCCGACTTAATTTCTCGGTTTGGATTTTCCCTGGTGCCTCGTCTAATGTTTTGTCCTGCATCACCTACCCCCATTGTCATTAGTTGATGTGTCCAAACTGAAGGGTCCCCCTTCAACTTGAGGGGGAGTGTTAGAATTATGAGTATTATTCCTTTATTTGAGTCTTCTAGGTGTGTATGGGTTTAGTCCCACACCTTTAGTTTTGAGTCGGTGTGTCCATGTAAGTCTTATATATTGCCCTTATATGGGATGAATAAAATTGCACTTGATTTTTTCTCTTCTTCCAACAATGTGTTATTTATCGTAGTATCTTTTTTTCGTTTGTTTCCCATGGGCATACAATGTGCATATGTGGCTGTGTTTGTGGCGAGATAAATGGATCAGGAGCAAAGATATATGAGTTCATTAGCCAAGCTTAAGACATGGATTGTATGCATGCGAGCAGGTTTATTTAGAGAATGTTTGTATTGTTAGCAGATAAAAATGTTATTATATGAGGGTTTATTATAGGGTTAAAAATGTATACAAGTAATAGTTCCCCTCATATTTCATAAATTGTCACTTTTTGGTGTCATATTACGAAAAAAATGGCTTTTTATATATTTTTGTGATTGGTAATCATTTTATGGGAAAAAAAATTCAATCAAAACTCTTTTTTTGTTTCCAAACAATTTTTCTAAAATTTTTTTTTGCAAATTTCATTTCACCCAAATAGTTTTTTAACAAAACTCTATTTTCTACAAACAACATTTTTCTCAAACTTCAATTCCTATCAGCAGTTTTCCATCAGCAACAACTCAACCAAACAGAGTCAAAAACTCTATTTTGGACACTTGAAGCATTAAACGTGGCAGTGTGCAACTACCGTACTAAACACGCGGATTGACAATTTACATAGGATTGAAATTTCTGTGGCAATGTTTCTAACAAACTATATATTTTGGGCCTAAAAATTTTACAACAATTAGCATCTCACAGCATCGGAATGACAGTAATGGCATTAGGGCACAAAAAGCTGTTTTCAGGAATAAAGTTTGTGACTGCAACTACCCAAACACAACATGCATTTTTCACCATTGTGTCTGAAACTGCAGCCCCTCCCAAACAGAGCATGCCTATGGCTATGAAATTTCATCCACGTGCCTGATGCTTTGGAGAAAAACAATCCTGCAAACGATCCAAGGTTGTCCGGATCGCGATCTGGATCATAGGATCTTACAATCCTACGATCCTGATTTTGTAAATCGATCCTGATTTTGTAAATCGATCCTGATTTTGTACAACGGTCCTCGATCCGACCTTACTATCTGATCCGATCCTACTTCAAAACGATCTCATATAGGATCTCGATCCTGAAAACCTTGAGACGATCCAACTTGAGATATGGAAACTCAGTCTCTTAATTACACCAATCCTGGGTATTCACTTAATCAGCATACCTACAATTAATCATATGGCGGATAATTAACACCAAAGTTTTTGGCACTGCTGCTACGTACAACTTACAACGTATGCAATCCAATTTAGAACCTCAACATTCTATCAACACTTTTGCTAATTCTGACTTTTCTGCTTCAAACTCGAATCTTCAAAACTAAATTCACTTACAACTAATATGCTGCCGGTAGGACTGCATCAGTACATCTTGTCGATGTTTCCATTGCCTAAGGTTGCAGACGTGAGTCACGTGATGAACAGAGTAATAGACCCATCACCACCTAGGAGTTAAGGATTTTTGAAAATAATACTACCCAGAGTACGAAATACGAAATATGAGGCCAGGGCTAGAGTCCATAGCTTAGAACAAAAGAGATCAGTATGGTCGGGATATAACTCAAGTCAAACCAGATTGGTTCCACCTCAAACTAATATCTTTACAACAAAGAAAAACTTGTCTATACTATGAAAAAAATATTGGAACAGTCGAAACAATTTAAGCTATTAGTCATGATTTTCAATTAGGACCATCAAAATAATTTCAATTCGCCGTGGGAAGATTGAAAACGATCTCGCCTTGTGGTAAGAATTATGTTGATATGTTGTTGTTAAATTTTTTATTTTATTTTGTTTATATATAATTTACAATCATTATATAAAGCAATTTATATTAAATGCCCTGGATAATAAATCTGGAAAGACTTCCAAAAGGAGAACAAGGATGTGAGACTTGGCATAGGATAGAATCATTAGATAAGCCTATTTTTTAAATGTGAAATTTGTGTTCATATTTTTCACTATTTTTAATGTGGATTGACAAGAAAATTTATTTGATTAAGGTTTGCTAAATAATAATATGAATTCAAGTAACACAAAATTCAATTTCGTTATAATTAAAATAGTGAGATGCCACATTTGTGGAATTCTTAAGTACATATGTGCCAAATTTCTCTTGAAAATTATTGTTCTTATACCTCTCTGAGATTATTTTCTAGGTCATGGATAATTTAGATTGTTTTCTAGAAAAATCTTAAATAATATAGCTCTTAGATCATTGTAGCTACATTTTTTTAGAATAAGAATAATAGGCATGCCAATGTGAATGTGGAAAAAAATACAAAAAACATAGTGAGGAATTATATTAGAAAAACGAAGTGATTGACATATATTATCTATCAGATGCTAAATAATAGAAAAAAAATCATAATTATAAGCATGTATAACAAAGGCAAGAAATTGTATAAATCAGATAGGTAGATAAAGCTTGTATCAAAGAACTAGGAAAGGGGGTCAACCCACATTAACAACATTCAAAATTGTTCAAGATTATTTAGTAGATTGGGTGTAATGGAAAATTAGGATTTAAGTTGACACCAACTAGTTGGGATAAGGCTACTAATGATGATATAGTTTTACTACTTAACCAAAAATAATTATCTTTTGTTCCTATATAATTCAATTAAGACAAAGGAGAGGAATTAGCAATCAAGTAAACAGTCCCTTTCGGAATAATAAGTATCAATGCACGTTGAATTATAGATAGTGATTAATCATTCACAAAGCAAGAATCAATTCTACTATTGGAGTCAACAATAAATGAGAGAAAAGTATGATAAAAAGATTGTTAAGGACAAATGAACACGGAACTAAGTATTTTTCTATGGAAAAGCTCAGATCTTTTGAGTTTTGGTACTTCCAATGGAGCCCAATCACAATCACTGTACCCTTTTTGGTACTTTAAATGCACATTACCAAGAAATTTGTAACTAATATTATGAGGAACTAACAAAAAATAGTTTTGACATCTCGACATCTCACAAATAGCAAATTTATAAACACTAGGCAGCTTAGCTTTTTCTTTTTTTTGATAATTTCAACATTGTAATCACATTACAGAAAAACAATAACCAGAAATCTCACAGGTAAAATGCAGCCCCTGACAACAAAACAAACAACACTCAAACCCTTATCCCACTATAGTGGGTATGGCACTTGGCAAAGTAAAAAACAAATAACTAAAAAACTTAAGCAAGCTATAAGTTTTCAGATCTTAGTGGAAAACATCAACCACAAACTCAAGGATAATCCAAGAACAAAATTTGCAAGTACCAAGGTTGAAAAAGAAGGCTGAAGCTTACTGCATGCACCAAAGTTTACACTTCAAGGTATAAAAATAAGTCACTCCATACTGTTAGTATTGTCATTCTCATCATCACTGATATCAAGTTCAGCAATCAACTCATCCAATGGCACAGAAGGAAGATCATCTCCATCTACGGTAGATGCCATCTCTGATGGCTGATAATCCTTATCGCGATATAAAGAAATATTAAACCTCATTTCTGGATTCTCCTCCAAATCCCACAAGAACTCCTCATACTCAGCAGCCCTCTTCTCCTCATCCGGTCTTGCTTTGATTGTGCCATCAACCTCCATGTTCAAGCTTTTTAGCTTCCATGAACGAGCCTTTCCACGCTTCTTCTTTCGCATCTGTTCATAGCTCTTCTTTAGAAGAATTACATGAGGGATGTCAAGGCCCTTATACTTGTCCATCTCAATATCATTGATATTGGCTCCATAAAGATCATATCCAAGTGCATAATCTCCTGGACACAAAAGATGCCCAAGATGAGTTCTCACGGAGAATATATTATCATTCTTTCCAAAATCAGACAATCTTGCCACCTGAACATAGGCCAATGCATACTTTAATCCTCCAACAGCAATCTCTGAGGATTCCAAATCAACATCCAACACAATAAACTCAACAAGTTGTCGACTTGAAAGAAAAGCCTTGAAAGGTGACGCCCAGTACTTATTTGCATCAAGATAAGCAATTCTTAGAGTGAGCGGGTCCAAAAGTGCAATGCTATTACTTACCTTCATACAGAGTACAAGTGGACCAAGGTTACCAAAAGATTTTGCAACTTTGGGAGGGAGGCAGATCAAATCTTCCCTGCAAATGGGGCATATTTCAACAGAGAAGGTGTACTTGTAGTTATAGGTACTGCTCTTCGGATCATGAGATACTAACTGTTTATCTGACCTTGACTGGGCGGGGATAGAGTTAGAAATGAAATCAACAAACTTGATGGCATGGCTCCGATTACCAAAGAAGAAATCAACACCACGATCGGCCTCTTTGATGTTGATCGCCCGCGACGCTGCGCCGTGGCGAAGGATTAGTTGCTCAAGGAAGAAGAAGGTGCGGCGGTGAGAGACGTGTTGACGGAGTTGGACTGCGGCAACCCACTGGTCAGGATTGGCTTGGTAGCGAGTGCAGGACTCGCAGAGGTTATCATGTTGGGTGAATTCAACGATGTGGGATTGCTCTAAGATGGCGCCATTGAGGACCTCTTTCTGGATGCGGAGGCGGAGCTTAATGCGCTTGGAGTGGGGTTCAGTCCATACGAACTCGGCGTTGATGATGCGAACATTGCGGGTGAGTGGCTTAAGGCGGCGGAGGCAGAAGGTGAGGAGCTCTTTTGATTCGAGATCAGCGCGGATCCAAGTACGTGGGGGTTGGAGGTAGCACTGGCACTCAGGGCAGTAAAAGAGTGCAGCGTGACGTGGAAGTCCCTCGGTAATATCAACTCGGGAACGGAGGCAAGTGACACACATGTTTGCAGAATTTGGCGACATGGTGACGCCGCATATGCAGCAGAGGATGGTACCAACCGTTTGCGGTGGAAGAAACATGCCTGAAGCTGCCAAATCCATCACGGTATACAGTATAGTATGAAAGCTTTAAGGTTTGCTTGGAGCGACAGTGGTGGTTGAGCGTTCGGTGCTACCTGAAAATAATAAAAGCATAAAATTAATTAAATATAACACAACCAGAATCTGTGACAATATATATAACCAAAATATCTACAAAAAATGTTATTTGTCAAAATATACATAGCAAGGATGGTCATATCTATTTCTAAGTTCAAGAAAAGAAAACGTATGAAATAATCGTGATATCTTGTTAGATTTCAAGGCAAGTAGATGCATGTAACAATCTACAACGCAAAAAAAATTCTAAAGAAAAATAAAAGAAAATCCAAATTTATGCAATAATCTTGTTATCCAAATCTAAAGAGAAATGAAAAGCTTGCTATCCAGATATATAAACAAGGGATATCTAAGAAATAATAAATCTGAAATCAAGTGTTTTTGCTGTATAAAATCAGGTAAGGAAAAGAAGAAGAGGAGGGTATTTACCTTGAAGAAGAGAACCTGCACAAGATCATACAATAATAACAATAAACCAGTTTGAGCTTGGAAATTTACAATTAGATTTATGCAATCGTTCTTACTCAAGTATGTGGTAGATCTATTACCCAAGTCAATTTCTTGTTTGCCCAAGTCAATTTCTCGTATACACGAGTCACAAAAGACTACATGTGCTCTCCCCTATGTAGCTGTTAAGATCACGAGTATTGATCTTAATGGAGCACTAAATACGTCTCCAACTTCAATCTCGCAACATCTCGCAGAAAAAAATAATGAAACATTTGCAAAACGTATTGGAACAAGATTCAACTAATCAGCTCGACGATGAATGATTCAGTTTCAAAAAGAATGAAGATAACATGACAAACACATAAGCAATCGTAAGGGAAGAATCCCTGAACAGATATCGCAACAACTCGTAACTCAGCAGAGTTAGAGCTCAACAGAAACAAAAGGAAAAGAGAACTCTCAATCAGTTTTTTGCATACCCGCTCAGCTATCCCGCCACTTATTTAAACTGCTTGAAAAAAACCCAATTACAAAGTTTCCCTCACTAAGTAATTATAACTACTTGAATTGCCCTCCAGCCAAACATTGACTACAAACTTCTGAACACATCAATACCTCCCCTGATCAAAACATCTTTGTCCTCAAGGAAGAAAGTGAGAATAATGCTTCTGAATTGTCCACAGATCCTCCAATGTTGCCTCCTCCGGAGAGTTGTTGGCCGCCCATTGAATTAGTAGTTGTGTTATTACTCCTCCCTGCTTATGAGCTAAACGTCGATCCAGAACTGCAATTGGCTCCACCATAAGGGTACCTTCCTTATTCACAGTTGATGGTAATGGAATACTCTGAGTTGGCACATCTGCTTTATACTCTATAAGTTGTGAAACGTGGAAGGTATGATGAATTTTAGCTGATTCTAGCAACCTCAAATGGTATGCCACTTCTCCTACCCATTCCAACTTTCAAAAGGACCAAAAACTCGTGGACAAAGCTTGTGATCTCCATGATTGTGAATGCTTACTTGCTTATAAGGTTGTAGTTGCAGACTTGCAGTCGAACATAATCCTATGACCCCACTTCCAAACACCTTTGACGTCGCTTGCCATTAGCCAAGAATCACATTCGATTTTCGCCTGAGTCAAATAAAACTTCAACAACGCATTAAACTTCAACAACGCAATCACACGCTTACATGCTGATAGAGACCTATCCACCTCCTCCACCATAGATGAATCAGCAATGTAAGAACAATGCAGAGTTGGCTCTTGCCTGTATACCACTTCAAAAGGATTCATCATTATCGCACTCTGAAATGTGATGTTGTACCACAGTCAAGCATGTAAATTGCGGCCAACATGTCGGCCGGCCAACATGTCATTTTTGAGGGAAAATTTACATCTTTCACCACATTTGACTATTCTGGCATTTTTCAGTATTGCGTCCGACATGTCGGACATGTCGGCCAAATATTGCGACTAATGGTGGCTAATTGTGACCAACATTATAAATTATATACTTTTAATGAGTTATTAAATGTTAAGTATTATTTTTTTAATATAACTTATTAACGCTGCTCGATTTCTCACATTCTGCATGTAGCTTACCTTAATCTAATACCTGGACATCCTTCGACTATCTCCGTCTCTCGCAATGTTCTTCATCTCTCGGCTCTCATCTTCTTCGCGACACTAGTTCTTTGGTTCTCTAGTGATTCTCGCATATGTACTGTAATTTTCTGGTTATTTGGTGTTTGCCTTCTATCATCTTCCGTTTGATGTCTTCTTCTAAGTATTGGTTCTCGACACATTTCCTCCTCTCCTCTCATCCTCTGTGGCTCACCTCCTCGGCACTATGAATTGTCTTTATTTTTTAAGTTATTAGTTGTTATGGATAGTTGTTATCAATAGTGGCTCATCCCCTCATCTGTCGTCTTCTACTTGGCTGGCTAGCTGCTATGGATAGTGGATACTGCTCTCTTCCTCTCGCTTTCTCAAATTTCTCGCTTCCCACTTCCTCTATTTCTCTCTATTTATCTCTTCCCTCTTCCTTTATTTCTCTATTTATGTATAGTTAGATAGTTGTTGTTGGCAGGGACATTGTGATTGTGGCTATTTTGGTATTGTGGAAAGTTGGCAATGGCATTGTGGATGTCTTCTTCTTGGCTGGCAAGCTGCTATGGATAGTTGGAATGTTGGATACGACTCTCTTCCTCCCTCCTTTTTCTATTTCTCTCTTCCTCCCTCCTTTTTCTATTTCTCTCGTCCTATATTTCTCTCTTCTCTCTTCCTCTATTTCTCTCTATTTCCCTCTTCCCTCTTCCTCTATTTCTCTATTTCTCTTAAGTTGGACTTGGATAGTTGCTCTTGGCACTTGTCAGTGACATTGTGATTGTGGCTATTTTGGCATTGCGGATAGTTGGCATGGGCATTGTGGTTGTCTTCTTCTCGGTGGGCTAGTTGCTATGAATAGTTGGAATGTTGGATAGGACTCTCTTCCTCTCTCCCTTGATTTATTTCTCTCTTCCTCTATTTCTCTCTTCCCCCATCCTCTATTTCTCTCAATTTCTCTCTATTTCTATCTTCCCTCTTCCTCTATTACTCTATTTTTCTATAGTTTGACTTTGATAGTTGTTGTTGGCTGATGTAGACTAGGGTATGGCTTCTCAAAAACTAAATATTTTTAGTCAACATTTTAATTTTCTCAAAATAAAGTAGCATTTTGAAAATAATTTGATTTGATTTTAACCTTGAAAGGAGAGCCAAGTTGGTCAAAATGGAGCTTTGCGCGAAATCGCTCTCAACGATAAACTCTCACAAATCTATTAATCGTTATTTGAAAGATATTCTCTTGATCATTTAATGGACGGAACCGTCGCGAGATTTGTAATGTCCACAAACAAAAATACAACTAATAATTTATGAAGTAGCAACAATTCAAATAGTTTGAACGTTCGAAGGCAAGCTTAATCTTAATTAGCGAGGACACATAAAATTAGGCTAAAAATGAGGAGCAACGATCAATTCAAGTTTACCCAGAAATTTACTTCTTACAGTCCCAACTGGTTGGCCTTCTGAACGGCCGTCAGCCGATTGACCGTAGGAGGGGGCGAATCGGCCGACTGACGGAAGAATGGCGTCGATGTCGACGTCAGTCGGAAAGGAAGCCGCAGTCACGGGTGAGGTCGATAGCAACCGCGCAGACAGAGGAGGTCGCCGAATGTTGCTGAAGCCCGGACTCAGTCCGGCGGCGGCAGTGGTTGATGTCGAGCACGATTCGGCGCCCAGGTGCAGGTGCGTCAGGACACCGGAAAACAATCCCGAGGTCGACGGTGCCCAGCCCACGCGCATTCGTTGACTGTGCCAAGTGGGACGAAAGATGTGCCGACGGTTACAAAGGGCAGGTGAGACAGACGGTTTTCGGGGAAGACCTAGCCGGTATTACAGAAGGGCGGAATTTTATTTCCTCCTCTGTAATTCTATCTGACCCCTTCTCTTTCTCCAACATGGATATTAATAGTTTTTGCCTAATGTTGTCCAATCAATCATTTTCCAAAATTTATTCTTTGCCTAATGTGTTGCTTTAATTTTGGGATTTTCCTAAATAGCTCTTTTCTTAAATTGTTATTTCCTTTGATTTTGATTATCCTCTCCTTTACTTTATGCGACACTATATAAGTTTAAGCTTGCCTTTCCCGTCGTCACTACCTAAATTACCATACCTTTTTATTAAGGGTCTCCTCGGACGGTCAAACCGATGAGCCAAACCATTTTGAACAAAAATTGGTGCAAAAAAGAACAAAAAATACATGACAATAAAATAAACTACACGGCAATAAATAAATGCGTAGTAAATGAAACTCCACGACGCATGATGACGTCTTTAAAATTGGAATGCGACGGAGGATGCATCATTGGCACTTGGCAATGACATTGTGATTGTGGCTGTCTTCGCATTGTGGATAGTTGGTAGTGACATTGTGGCTATTTTTGCATTGTGGAATTGTGGTAATGTGATCTAGACTAAAATTGGGGCTGTAGTTTTAAAATTATAACTTGGTGATCAAATCAATTTAAGCGGCCCTTTTAAAACTAAATTTGGGGATTAGATTTTAAAATTTTAAAATTTGAGATCAAAATTCAATTAAGTGGCACTAGAGAACACTTCACGAGCATAATCAAGTGTTAATCGACCTAGGGCTCGCTTACGCTCACAAGGCTAGACATTTGCGCGCATTCCGCAATTTGAGACACGACATCCACAAGCATGCAAACCGCGAATAGAAAGTGTGAGAACGGTCAGAAATTTAAATTGACAACAAACAAGAAAGGGACATCTAAGGAAAGCTCCAAATTTTAGTGTTCAAATTAAACATAGAGCATAAAATTAAACCTGCAAGATGAGAGCACAGGGAGGAATATCAGTTCTACCTCTAGCCTTAGAAGAAGGCCCACAAGAGAGGTTCTCTGGAAACTGGCAGGCCTCGGGGATTGGGTTAGCCGGTGTGAGGGAGAGGGTTGCTGGAGCTGCTGAATGAAGGAGGGAAAATGACTGGCGATTCAAAGGCAGGGCGGAAATGGACCCCCGAACATAGGAATAGTCGGACAGGATCGTGGCCTCCGGTGGTAAGGTCTACTGAGGTGGGTTCGCTGGAGGCAGAGGAGATGAGCAGCGGCGGCCAGACCTGCAGGCGGGATCTCGGGCGGCTGGAAGCAAAGCAGTTGACGGAGGATTCGTTGGAATCGTTGAAGGAGCTGGCCTGGACGTTCGCCGGAGCCTGTGAGAGCTGACGAGGAGCACTGGGGCCGTTTTAGGCGCCGTCGTTCATGGGAGGAGGCTTGTCGGCTGGGAGATCGAGAGGCAGGCTTCGCCTTGGAGAGAAACCCTAACGAGAAAATGTATGGTTCAATTTTCTATTTTGGATTTTTGGCACTTAATAACATTTAATTGAGGGTATTTGGCACATTGTACTCCTCAGTTTGAAATTTTGACAATTTGCACCCTCCAATTTGATTTTGGAGTTTTAGAGAGTGCATTTGGGGTTTTAAAATAAATAATTTTAATAGAATGAGGGTGCATTTGGAGTTTTAGAGGGTGCAAAGTACCAAATATTTAATATGAGGGTGCAATGTGTCAAACACCCTCAATTGAAGGGTGTTAAGTGCCAAAAACTCTTTTATTTCCAGACTAGGGCATCAATTAAATAGACAGTTTTGTTTTGACCAATTTCTTTAATCTTTTAATATCATTAATGGGCGGCTGTGACAGATTAATCTTTTTTAATAAAGGAATAGGACATTTAAAATAATGAGATCTTTTGCGGTTCACCACAGCACTCCTGGTAGACCGGACTAACTAAATCGTCTTAGTTATCATAGAGGTCGGTTGTGCAAACTGTCACTGAAATAGATCACAGACATGACAATTCTTTTTATATGGAAAACCCTATGAATAAGGTGAAAAACCACAGTCGGAGATGAGCCAACAGGAACTCCACTAGATCGGTCGAGGTTAAAATGCTTTTCTGGCAGAACTGAGGGCGACAGACCGCGTCTCGTTACAACTTGAGAGAGGAGAGAAAGAGACAATGTTCCGTGCGCGGGAGAATACTTACGCGTTTTTGGACCATCATTAGCAGACTATTAGGCAGGTAGGGCGGGTATTCTGCAAACGGTGCGCTCTGGATGCTGATGGTTGCGGACGATGAACGAGTGATTTCCTATGAGAACCGAATTGCGCGGAGGAGATCACGAGCGGTCTTTGACTTGAAGGCGAGCGTGTCGGCGACGGACTTTGCCTTAGCGGCGAGCACGGTGACGACGGACCTGTGAAGGGAGATGGAGAAAGCAAGAGAGAGAGAAAGCTAGAGAGAGAGACAGAGATTTCATAGAGATCCGAGTTCCGAAGTTAGTGAAATGAGAAGTACCAGGATTCTATTTATAGGCTTGGAGAGAGGCAAGCCGGTAACCACCAATCAGGCCATTAGGAAGGCCCGAAAGCGATCCCGTGGATCACCATTTTTAGGAAAATACCAGCCCTACCCCCTGGGCCTAAAAGAGACCCGCCCGAACTCGAGAATGGCCTAACGGGCTATGGGGGTGGTTACGTGCGGGAACCACCCCCAACCGCCCACTTGGTGGGTGGTTACGAGTGGCGATCGCCCCCTAAGGGGGCGCCAGAAGGTGGCGGCGGGCCATAGGAAGTCGGGTGACCCTACGACCGCCCAAACGGCGGGCGGTCGACGGGGGAGGCGGCCGGGTTCTTGGGGTTCGGCGCCTCCCAGACCGTCCGAGCAGTAGACGGTCGGGGGGAAGTAGGCGGTCGGCCCTTTAGGGGTCGGTGCTTCCCCGGCCGCCGGCGCGGTGGGCGACCGGGGGAAAGAGGGAATTGACCCCTTAGGGGTCGACGCCTTCCCAATCGCCCAAGCAGTGGGCGACCGGGGAGAAAGAGGTGGTCGACCCCTTGGGGGTCCACGCCTCCTCGGTAGCCCACGCAGTGGCCGACCGAGGAGAAAGGGGTGGCCGACCCCTTAGGGGCCAGCGCCTCCCCGGTAGCCCGAGCGGTGTGCGGTCGGGGAGAAAGGGGCGGTCGTTGCCGCTAAGGCTGTCGACTAGCCGCGAGGAGGCCGACGCGCTGGATCCCAAGCGGCGGTTGGCGATCCCGTGCACGGGGGGTTAGGATCCTACGCGCGAGAGTTGGGATCCCGTGCACGGTGTTTAAGATTCGGTGCGAGACGGTTGTGGCTTGGATCGGACGCGGTGATCGCGCGCGGGGCAGTTTTAACCATAACCCTCCACTTTGCTAATGGGGGAGTGGATGCTTTGGCTATGTGCAACCCGATTCGCCTATATATTGGGGATGGCCCCATCAAATGCCCCCCAATGCCTGCCGAGAACGAATTTCGGGAGAGGAGTGTGAGGCTTTCCTTTATCGTGCAGATCTTCGACATCGATGGCGAAGAAAGAACAATGAAGCGCAATAGGTGGCGGCTGAGTCCAGAAAGGTATGCCAATGAGTGAACGGTGATGGGGAAGAGGGGGGCACGCGAACGAGCCCGGGCCACACGCGAATGCATCCGTGTGCACTTGCATGCGGGCTCGTGCTACGTGCGCCCAAGCAGGCGCGTGTAAGCAAGCGCGCGCCACCCATCCCAGGTGCACGCGTGCGCCTTGCGCGCGTGCGTGCTTAGTCGTGAGCCCGTGCAGGGCTTTGTGTGCACGCTTGGCGGCGCGTGCGGTGCTATGCATGCCCATGTGCGTGTGCGTGCCTTAAGTGGTGGGCGCGGGCTTTGCTCCCAAGTCCTTAGGGTGTCACGTTTTTTCTCTTTTGGATGTATTCATATGTGCAAGCTCCACGTCGTGTGGTGTAAGGTAGGCCGATGTAGCTGCGCGCTACACTTACCCCGGAGCAGATTGTTGTTTGGCGCATATTTTGTTGTATTGTGTTATGGTGTCGTGCGGACAACTATAAGTTGCGTTTTTGAGGTCGGGGACTGGCGGGCGGGCCCGAGGTAGCTCTGTGATTTGCTTTCAAGGTGAAGAGCAAATGCTCTGAACCAGGTAACGTGGAGTCGGGCTTTTTGAGTCGGGAATGTTGTCGAGCGAGGCGGTGAAGACCTTTGAACTAGAGCCTCTGTGTGAGTGGAACGCCCTAGTGGTGTCGCAACCTCATGCGGGGGAAGGGCGTACCTTCGATTGTAGGAAGTGAGGATTGCATGGGGCTAGGAGCCCATAATAGACGGCGAAGTTTGGACACTTGCAGAATGCTGGCGAGCGCGAGGGGGCAGGCCCTGATGACGTCGCGACCTACTGCGGGAGAAGGGCGAAACTTCAATTGCGAGCAGTGAGGTCTGTAAGGGATGGGAGCCCTATAGAAGAGTTAGGGGGCAAATCCCGACGTAACCTTCTGCTTGAAGAAATGGTGAAGTTCAGAAACTTGCAGACCGCTTGTAACACCCCAAGTTTTTGTTGTCAGGAAAAGAGGGTACCGCGCGGAGGTAGTCTAATACTATGTCGCGGTAGCGCTAGATGTCAAGAGCATCGTGTAAGACGAGTCGTCTCAACACAATGATTACTGCGAGACGGTAGGCTGATACCGCGTAGCGGTAGAGTTTGGCATCGAGAGCGTTGAGTGAGGCGAGGTGACTCAACGCCTAGTCTACCGTGCGGTGGTAGGACGTTGTTAGCGCGCGACGTTAGCCATTTATTTGGTAGAGCTCTCAGGAAGCTATCACCCAGCAATAGAGATATCGCAGGCTGTAGCTGGACAATTTATTTGTCAATGCTCTCGGGTTTCTACCGCGCGTCAGTAGCTGAAGAGGTCAGGTCGTAACTGTCGCTAGCTACTGCAATGCATTAACATCCTAACGCGCGATGATAGTGAAGCTGTAACGGCGTGGCCACGTGTCGGCCTGTGTTTGAAGGGCCTGGGCGGTGCCACGCGAATCAAGGAGTTGATTGATGGTGTCCGCGCTGCGGAAGCTCTGTATATAGTGTTGGTTTGGTCGTTTTCACTTCATTCTTTTGGAGTTTGAGAACCTTGGGCTGGACGTTTGGAGGAGGAGAAGCAGCGCCGGAGAAAGGAGATCTTGCCGCCGTTTGAGATTCGGAACTCGGATTCGCGAGGCGAGTTCGGATCTACGGAGGCAAATCCGAAGTGGTTGTTTCCATCCGACTAGATTCTCTCTCATGGTGCCGCAACAGACTTCTAGGGTAACGATCCTCTTCATTGGACATGTGAAGTCTTTTTTTTTGGCATTAGAGGGTAGACACTTCACAAACATGTGGAAGTGGTTCTCCCGACGGGTAGATCCGTGTAACCCCGTTAGTTTTGCATTTAGATCCAGAATCGAAGTACGGAATAGACATGTTGTGTGAAGCCCATCCGGACAGGCTGGTCTGGATTAGTGATGTTTTGTATGCTTTGTATGTTGGAGAAGACTCCGTGGTTGTCATGTAGATTTCGGAGTCACAGGTGTGTAGATGGCTGCAGTGAGAGTACTGGAGGTAGTATCTAGGAAAACACCTGAATTTGGGGAAGAATCAATAGTCTGTCCCCCTACCACGCAGCGGTAGCGCTACCGTCGGTGATAGCTCCCAGTGAGCTACGTGTGATTGTGAAGCTTGTTTCTTGGAAACCTTGTGGACGTTTGTTGAGGCCTGTCTTATGAGATCTAGGGGTCGTGATGGCCAGTCTCTCGAAGACCTGGGGCTAATTTGTGGAGCGTGAGCTTAATTTGCTCAGCGTTGGTAGCCATGAGTGCTAGCCTTGGATCATAACGGGATTATAGATCATATGAAAAAGGGAAAGGGGAAGCTAACCCGCGTCAGGCCTGCGAGCCGGACGATTTGAGCACGGGATGTGGCTGAACTATACCCTTCCCTATGTCGTTCGATCTGCAGTGAGTCAAAGTGTATGTCACTGCCATTGGTCGTAGTCATAGGGGTGTTGTCTCTGGCTTTGGCCATGTGAGACTGAAAGCTCAAACATTGTTGACCGTCACAGAGGACGGTGGTGCGACCCTTGAGGTCCTGTGCTCCAAGAATGTGCCCTGAGAGCACGGGGCGTTGAGCGTTTGCGCCAACGTCTGTGGCGAATGGTGCTTAAGCTGCATGTTCTGATTGTCATGTTATGTTTATACTAATGCATGCAGGGAAGGAGCACCGCCACCCCGAGTGAGGGGTGAGATCGTTATAATTTGGTTAGCTAATGCTGACCGTTGCTATTGTTTGTCACCGTGCAGTGAAATGATCATGCAGTTGCTGTCGAGCCAAGCGGGAAATAACGGGCTGGAGCCCCGGATTGCAAAAATGGTCCTTGAAGGCCAAAGCGAATTGCCCGTTTACTTTATTATTCATGTGTGGCAGGCCTGCGTGCCGATGTATGCAAGACATTTATATCTGAGAAAAACAATGTAAGGCCTTAAGACCAAGACTATTTGTGTATTTGGTTATTCATTCCTGATTTATGTTAGTGGACATTCATATGGTTGAGTTCTAATTAAAATCTTTAAATTAACTTCCGCAAGAATGCACTCTGTGTTAAATACACAATATTGGATTATGCTTGCAATTAGTAACTCCTTTGATTGTCCTTAGTATATGACATCGGGCCCCAGCCGGACCTTCTGTTACATGCTATGTGACAGATAGGGTGTTACACCATTGGCAAGAGCGAGGAGGGCAGGCCTTGGCGATGTCATGGCCCATTGTGGGAGAAGGGAGAATCTTCGATCGCAGGTAGTGAGGTCACAAGGTGCTGGGAGCCCTGTAGAAGAGTCAGCGGGGTAAATCTCGACGTAACCCTCTACTTGAAGAAACGACGAAGTTCAGAAACTTGTAGACCACTGGGGTTTAGGGGCGGGGAACCGGCCACCCTTCCTCCGTCGACGGCAATCTTCCCCTCACCGGCGAACTCGGCGGGGAGTTCGCCGGCAGCCCATGGAGGTCGTTCCCGTCGTCCGATCGAGGGGAAGCATCCCTGGCCGTCTGATTCACGTGTAACCACCGGTTTAGTGAGGAGAATTTAATTAATATTTTATTGTTTATTTATGACGGTCTCCAAATAACGGGATACGCACATTTAAACTATAATAAAAACATTTATGAAGGCAGTTACGTTGTGCGGATTGCCGCGTAACCACTGTAACCACCTCCCGGAGCCTATAAAAGGAGCCACAGGCCTCCTCATTTTTCATCTTTCTCTTTGGAGGCTTTTCTTCCTCAGGTCGAAGCTCTGTCAATTTCCTCCTACGAGCCACCTCCGAGCCACACGCGAGTCGCACTCGAGCCACACCCTAGCCACACCTGAGCCACAAGCGGGTCAAGTCTCAATCACCCATCAAAGCCAAATCATCCGAGTTCCAAGCGGCTCCTGCAACTACAAGACCAAGTGCTCCGCCTCCCATCCAGAATCAGTAAGCCGCTATCCAAAGACCACCAGCGCGAAGCGCAATTTGTAACAACTCCCGGCGTGACGGCCTGTCGTCCACCGTGTGCAAAGTATTCTCTCACCCCATATTTGTAACGAGAGGTGGTATGTCACCCTCGGCTTCACAAATCAGATGTAACCGCCAGAAAATAGTGGATTTTGACCGGTACAGATCCGGTCACGTGGTTTTTTATCCAGTTGAGGGGGTTTTCCACGTTAAAACTGTCTATGTACAATAAACCTACTCTTTTGACTGTGTGCGCGCTCGACCGTTCCGAGAGCTAAGACGGTCCAAGAATTTCGCCCCGACCGAGACGTCGAGTTAGTCCGCAACAAATGAAACAATTGCAAAACTTATTGGAACAAGATTCAACTAATCAACTCGGCAATGAATGATTCAATTTCAAAAGGAATGAAGATAACAAGACAAACACATAAGCAATCGTAAGGGAAGAATCCCTGAACAGATATCGCAACAACTCGTAACTTAGTAGAGTTGGAGCTCAACAACAACAAAAGGAAAAGAGAGCTCTCAATCAGTTTTTTGCATGCCCGCTCAGCCATCCCGCCACTTATTTAAACTGCTTGAAAAAAAACCTATTACAAAGTTGCCCTCACTAAGTAATTACAACTACTTGAATAGTCCTCCGGCCAGACATTGACTACAAACTCCTGAACACATCAATGCCTCCCCGGATCAAAACTTCTTTGTCCTCAATGAAGAAAGTGAGAATAATGCTTATGAATTGTCCACAGATCCTCCCATGTTGTCTCCTCCGGAGAGTTGTTGGCCCATTGAATTAGTAGTTGTGTTATTACTCTTCCCTGTTTCGGAGCTAAACGTCGATCCAGAACTGCAATTGGCTCCACCATAAGGGTACCTTCATTATTCACAGTTGATGGTAAGGGAATACTCTGAGTTGGCACATCTGCTTTATACTCTATAAGCTGTGCAACGTGGAAGGTATGATGAATTTTAGCTGATTCTGGGAACCTCAAATGGTATGCCACTTCTCTTTAGCTGATTCTGGGAACCTCAAATGGTATGCCACTTCTCCTACCCCTTCCAACTTTCAAAAGGACCAAAAACCCGTGGAGAAAGCTTGTGATGTCCATGATTGTGAATGCAAACTTGCTTATAAGGTTGCAGTTGCAGTCATGTTAAATGTTATATTAGAGAGCAAAGACCCCGAAATGTGCTAGGCATGTCGTGAATATAGTTGTAAAACTAGAAACTTATATAAAATTGTGCACTTATTTAGTTCCATGGGGATTTTGATTAGTTGCTTTTGTCTAAACTTGTGCTTGAGTTTATGCCGAGCTTGTACCTTTTCCAATGCTCGACCCACAACCCAATCCGTTGTCCGAGCTTGAGCCAGATGCACTACTTGAGCTCGAGTCTAACCTAGTGGTTGGGCTTATGCCCAAACTAGTTCCCGAGCATGTGTCTGACCCAGAGACGAAGTTGAAGTATGATATCACACCAAAACTCTTCTGATGATGTTATTCCATTGCACATTTTGATGTGAAACACAATGTTAGGGAGTTCCATATGCCACTCCATATTCCATTATTTAGCCTAGAGGTTGACATACACCATGCTTTTTTTAGTTATTTTTGCTGCTTTTTGGCACATTGCACCCCCTGAATTACCTTATTTTGGCACTTTGCATCATGAATTTTTAGAATTAGCAATTCGCACCCCCTAATTATAGATTTTGGCACTTTGCACCCCAATGGTAAAATTTAAGGGATGTTTAGGTCCGGGCACCACCCAAAATGCTCATTTTGCACTCTGCACCCCGTACTACCTATTTTGGTTATTTGCGAAGTGCTAAAATGAGCATTTTGGGTGGTGTCCGTACCTAAATACCTTAAATGTCAGCCTTGGGGTGCAAAATGCCAAAAATATGTAATTAAGGCTCCGTTTGGGGGGACTTATTTTTACCGGTCAAGCGGTTACCACCGCATGAATCAGACCTTAATTAAGGTCCGGTTCATCCGGTCGTAACCGCTTGACCGGTGAAAATAAGTCCCCCCAAACAGAGCCTAAGAGTTGCAAAGTGCCAATTTTAAAATTTCAGGATGCAAAGTACAAAAATATGATAATTCAGGGGTGCAAAGTGCCAAAAAGCTTATTTTTTGCCTAGATTTATGGATGAATGATGATATTCGGATTCAAAGCCCGATGATCCTTTTACGAGGACACGAACTGCTTTCACCGTTATCAATAGGTTCCTCCATCTCCACCGCGACCGCTTTCAAACTATTCAAAGAGCAGTTTTTGGCAAGGATGAGGGATGGAGGATGCTGTATAGCAGTATAGAAATATAGACCCATTCACATTGCCATCCAAAGCTGATTCTAGACTGGTTCTTTTTTTCTTAGTGGGTGATGTTTCTGTATCAGCTGTTATGCTAGTAGGGTATGTATTTTGATTTCATCTGCCTGTGTGAAAATATCATGAGAAAGTTTGGTACATCTAAAGAAATTTTCACCATTTTCTACATGAAGGATTCTCTTGTAGAACAATATCATTGAAGTTTGAATCTAATTTGTCTTACAGAACAAGTCCTCACCCCCTCTGCGTCTAGATCCACCCTCCCCTAGTCAATTATATGTTATCTATATTGTGTTTATGTCCGCGCGTGTCGAGACCGACTCAGAACGGATTATCGGGTTCGTGTCGTACTAGGGTTAGGCTCTACGCTGAAGATACTATATAATCCTTATTCCAAACTTGATAGAGTTATGTGGACTATCTTGAATCTTGAACAAACCCTCTCCAACATTATATCCTTCAAGGGGACAAAACAAACAAACAAAGTTTATGATGCAAACCCATTAACTACTACCAGTGAAAGGCTGGATATTGGCTGACTATTTCATCTTATTTACCAATGAGTTCATGCTGCCGCTCTCTTAGAATCTTCATTGTGCATGGAAATGTGAATGCATTTTAACCGGCAAAATCTTTCATCTGTTTCAGCTCGGGTTTTTATAAATTGATTCGATACAAGTAAGAAACGATCCCTTCAACGTATAGATGGTTCATGGTTGTGAGTTCATATTTTCATCATCCTTGTAAAATGAAGTCCAACTCATACCGCTCTACCATTGTTTTTTTTTTGCAGATAATCCCAATTTTGGTTTTGTTGATTTATTACGCGATGATTTTATTGAAAAAGAACGAAGTCGCGCTATTTTTTCACTCAAGACTGGGTCTCTTTGGCTGGTGTTCTGCCCGTGGCTTTAGGGGGTATTCATGTTTGACATATGGCTGCCCTAACTGAATTTTTTGGGGATGATTCTATGCTACAGTTCGGCGGACAAACTTTGGGACACCCTCGGGGAATGCAAGCGGTAGCTAATCGGGTGGCTTTACAAGCATGTGTACGTACAAGCGCGTAATGGTGGACGTGATCTTGCTCGGGAAGGTAATGAAATCGCGATTTTGCACACAAGCCTCTATCTGGAGTTGTGTGATAACTGCTGCCGCTGCAAGCATCTATTAAAGGTGAAACATTCTGAATGTACCTTTGTAGGCTCTCTATTACCTTCGGCACCAAATTCATCCAGACAGCTGAATGATTTTTCTAGGGTTCCTTTCTTTCTTGGTGCTGCTTTGATGCCTTCTGTTAGAAAAGACCGTGTAAAGGCTCATTTATAAGGCCCATTTATTTCTTATTTTTAGTCCCACAACTTGGATTGGGATCTTCTCTCCTTACTCTCTTCCTATATAAATGTATTCATACTTGTAATTATGCATTCATTAAGTATATACAAGGTTGGAGGTTTCTCTATTTCTACATGGTATCAAAGAGACCGGTCTCCCTCTAACCGCCTGTCTGTTTGCTAACCGCCTGGTCACCCAGCTGACCGCACGGCCTGTTTTTCTCTCCTGCCCAAGCCGCCGCTTCCGGCGACCTGTTCCTCTCCGGGCGGCCTGTTCCTCTCTACCCGCTTCTCCTCTATCTTCCCCTCTGCTCTCCCCTCCTCCTTCTCTTCTTCTCTCCCTCTTTTATAACCTTCTCTCACGTGGGGCCCACTCTTTCTCCATTTTCTCTCCTGTCTGGCCTTCCTCTCTGACCGTGCGGTCTTCCCCTGTCTTCCCACTTCTCGCGGCTTCCTTCTCCCAGCCGCTGCGCCTTCTTCCCCGCGGCCTTCCTTGCCAAGCCGCGCCTCTTCTCCGAGTCGCCCGACCTTCCTTGTCAAGCTGCCCGGCCTCCTTCTTCTGCTAGCCGAGCGGCTTCCTTCGGCTTGCCGAGCGACTTCCTCTTCTCCTAGCCGCGCGGCTTCCTTCTGCTAGCCGACCGGCTTCTTTCTTCTCCAAGCCGCCCGGCCTCCCTGGTCAAGCCGCCCGGCTTCTTTCTTCCCCAAGCCGCCCGGCCTCCCTTGTCAAGCCGCCCGACTTCCTTCTTCTGCTAGCTTGATGTCCTTCGACGCCTCTGCTGCTACTGCTGCTCCTCCAGCCCGTGAGGCCCCTCCAGCCTCTGAACTTCGCGATGAACTGCGCATTACTACTATCTCTTTGACGGGCAAACAGAATTTTGTTGAATGAGTCCACTCTGCTCGTCGTGTACTGCAGACGAAGGGTCTTCTCCACCACTTGACTCGGGCTACCCTTGATGTCCCGTCTGATGATTGGCTCTGAGATGACGGTCGGGTCCAGTCATGGCTCCTCAACTCTATGAACACCGAACCCTATCGGATGGCCATGTATCATGATACGGCCAAGGCCATGTGGGAAGAGCTCCACTCCTTTTACTCTGGGCAAAACAGTCTTCAACACCTCTATGATATTATCTCCGGCCTCCAGAATCTTGCTCCTGGTTCTCCTAGCGACATGATTTCCTTTGTTGCTCGGGCCAAGACTCTTGCTGAGGCATGAATTCAACATCAACCTCCTACCACGGATCTTGCTACTCAACGGGCCCAGAAAGAGGTTGTTACCATCACGATGATGATGTCCCGGGTTCCGCCTCACCTGCATAGTGTTCGGGCCCAGATCCTCTCTTCCACCACTACTCCGTCACTGTCTGACGTCTGCTCCATGCTACTTTGAGTTACGCCTCCTCTGGAGGCCCCTTCCGGCTCTGCCCCTGCTCTTCTCCAACAGCCTCTCCTTCCCACTCCACCTCCTGCTCGTGGCTCTTCCACTCGGGGTGGCCGACCTCCCTCCAGGGGCCGCGGCTGTGGTGGCCGCTCGTCTCTCAAATGCACATATTGTGGCGGGGGTGGTCATCTGGAGGGCACCTGTTACAACAAGCATGGGTTCCCTCCCCACCTCGCTGCCACTTCCTTTGATGCTCCGGCCTCCACTACTCAACATGATATTGATGAGCTCCGCACCCAACTCCATCAGCTACAGGGTGTTCTTAGTCGCTCCTCCGGCTCGGTTGCGAACTTTTCTGCGGAAGGTATAACCTGTCTCTCTCCCAGCCCTCACTGGATCGTTGATTCCGGTGCTACTCACCATATTACTTCCCAGAAGCCCTCCAAATATCTCCAGCTGGCTCACCCCCCGAGTATCACTGTGGCCAATGGTGACACCCTCCCGGTCTCTGGTGCTGCTGCCCTCCAACTTACCCCGACCCTTTCTCTTCCCTCGGTTCTTCACGTTCCGGGCTCTCCTTTCAATTTGCTATCAGTTAGTCGCCTGACAAACGACCTTGACTGTTCAATAATTTTTTCTCCTTCTTCCTTTCTTATGCAGGATCGTCGCAACCAGAGTATCATTGGTAGGGGACAGCTGGTGAATGGGCTTTATCTCCTGGATACTCAACCCACTCTTCTATCCGCCTCTCGTCTGTTGACTGGCACCGTCGCCTTGGCCATGCTCCTCTTCTGATTCTCAAGCGGGCTCTTCCTGATGTTCCATTACAGGAGTTTTCTTGTGAATCATGGATCTACGGCAAACACCACCGTTCTGTTTTCCCCCCTACTTGTACTCGGAGTAGTACTCCGTTATCATTAGTTCACTCTGATGTATGGGGTCCTTACAAGGTCCCTAGTATCTATGATTATCGATATTTTGTCACTTTTATAGATGACTACTCGCGTACGACGTGGCTCTATTTAATGCATGATCGTACTGAGCTTACATCTGTCTTTCGTGCCTTTGTTACTGAAGTCCGTACGCAGTTCGCCACCCCACTCAAAATCCTCTGCACTGATAATGCTCGCGAATATACAGGGCGCGCCTTCTCCTCCATCTGCACCGAGTTTGGCATTATCCATCAAACTTCGTGTGCCTATACCCCTCAACAAAATGGGGTGGCCGAACGCAAGAATCGTCATTTACTCGATGTTGCTCGCTCCCTCATGTTTCAAATGCAGGTTCCAATCGAATATTGGAATTTCGCCGTCTCCACAGCCTGTCATCTCATTAACCGGCTCCCTTCTTCTGTTCTTGATTTTGCCGTTCCTCTCGACCTCCTCTATCCTACTACCAAACCCACCTCTCTACCTCCACGGGTCTTTGGGTGCGTCTGTTATGTTCATCTTCTTGGCCCTCCATTAGACAAACTCGCTCCTCGTGCGGCCAAATATATGTTTGTGGGCTACTCCCGTACTCAAAAGGGGTATGTTTGCTACTCCCCTTCCACTGGCCGGATGGTTGTCTTCGCGGATGTCACCTTCTACGAAGACCAGTGTAACACCTCCCTTGTAATGGACGTATAATATGGGTCCGGCCGGGGCCCCACAACATACGAACGCCACAGCTTTAGTATTAAAAGTTGATATAGCTACCCAAACTCAAAACACTTGCACAACACAGCGGAAAACCAAGCACATCTAGAAGTTATCCACTAACCAAAAGAGTAAACAAATGGCCTTAACGCCTTACATCAAATATCCAAAAGTGAACAGTCCATCAAACATGAATGTGCTCAGCACTCCTAATCTACCTCGGCATGCAAGCCGGACAAAATAGTCTCAAACATACATCAATCAAAAGTAGTGCTACAGAAGAGAAAACACTTCATGGGCTTAGGCCTTTTTGGCCGGCGTGCTAGCTCCTGCATGCGATCCTTGCCCTGTAAAAATATTAGTAACGTGGGTCAGCAAAGGCTAACCTCAAACTGTGTAACAACACATCTCCTCCCGGCCGCCCCTAACGGACCCCGGGGAACCCTCCAACCTGCAAGTCAGCACTTCATATGCAATATAAATTTCTATAAATAGAAAAGCATTAAAACAGGCTTGGATGTCTCAATCAACAAACATGTTCTCTACTGGTTGAGCATATAAAGAAAGGGCCTACTATGCAACATGAATGCAACATCCGGGCTTCACCCAAGGTACCCTACAGCGTATGCATCTAGCACAACATCACATCACTTGGGTACTCACACTTCCCCAATTGGCATAAAGCCGCAAACACTAAGGGAGTCACCTCTCCCTTAAACGGCGCACAGGCCGCCACAAGGAATTTTTGCCAAGGCCCCACCCGCTCGTGGGCTTAGCCCCGGCTTGCCTGCAAGCTCTGACGTCTCATGTCAGGATTCCAACAAACACAGACCGACCGATTCTAAGAAGCCTTGCTGGACCCCACCCGCTCATGGCCTCTTTGCCCGGGCTTGCCCCAAGCTTGGCATTCTCGTCAGTCTCACTGAAGGGGCTAGTCTCGCCGGGACACTCTCCACACATGACGCACATGTCACGGGATAGCCAGCCGACCACGGAGACATAGCCACGCCTTGGCACAACACAACCAAGACTAAACACATCGCAATCCCTCTTTGTACCGCAGCGTTCCCGCGCACCAAGGAAAACATCTCCAACTCGTGCGGAGCTAACCTTGTCCACCAAGGAAACCATCTCCATTCTCATACGGAGCTAACCTTGTCAAGGAAACCATCTACCACCACGAGGAGCTAACCTTGTCCGGGTTCGACTACATGTACTCTTTTCAAGCAAACGGGACAATCACCACCACAACACAAACGGCATCTTGCCGCATCGGAAATCTCTACGAATCCCTAAGTTCGTATGCAACATCACCGAGTCGGACTAACGGTCGCGACTACGGCTTCACCCACCATGCCTAATCCACTAGCGAAGCGGATCTCTAATGCAAAGATATGCCGGGGACGGACTCAATCGACCGGAAGTTTCTCTTGAAACTTGGCAAGCCAAAACCCCTCTCATTTGAGAGTTTGGTGCCCAAAAATTAGAGAAAAGAAAACTAGATGATGCTAAAACGTGCATCCTAAAGACCGAGAGGAGAGATGTCGTTACCTTCCGACTCCTCTTTCTTGCCATGACAAAATAGCCGGATGGAAATCTTCGCAACGGTCTAAGCTTCACGGATCCGGACTCGGCTCGCGATTTGGAGCACCGAAACCCTTCCTACAGCCCAAGACCTTCTTCTTCCTCCTTGCTCTAGGTTTTCTCAAGATCTTAGAAAGAGAAACTTGGAAAACAAATAAGGGTTTCCAACCCTGAATTCGGTCTTAACTCCCCAGGAGATGGCCTGAACTGTTAGATCCCAAAACCAGAAAAAGACTGGCCGCGATTCGCCTGAAAAATAAAAGACCTGGGCCGAACACGGCCTGGCACACGCCCGTGTCTAGGGCCGTGTGCCTCATTCGCCGTCTCAAATCGACGCGCCTGGAATCAGACACGGGCATTCGACACGCCCGTGTTCAATCCGACACGCCCGTGTCCCCAGTGACACGGCCGTGTGGCCTGCCGTGTGTCTCCAACGACACAGCCCCAACACCAACCCGAGAGGTGACACGGCCTGGGACACGGGACACGCCCGTGTCCCAAGCCGTGTGCCAAGTCTCGACACCCGTCGACAGGCTTTGTGTCGACACCGCGGAAAAACGTCGAGCGAAGATCGTCGACCAAGCGGGACACGCCCTGTGACACGCCCGTGTCACAGGCCGTGTGCCCCAGTCTCGACACTCTGTCGAGCACAAAGTGTCGACACTTGGGCCAAGTGTCGACACGGCCTCGACACGCCCTGCGACACGCCCGTGTCGCAGGCCGTGTGCCTCACTCTCGACACTCTGTCGAGCACAAAGTGTCGACACTTGGGCCGAGTGTCGACACGGCCTCGACACGCCCTGCGACACGCCCGTGTCGCAGGCCGTGTGCCTCACTCTCGACACTCTGTCGAGCACAAAGTGTCGACACTTGGACCGAGTGTCGACACGGCCTAGACACGCCCTGCGACACGCCCGTGTCGCAGGCCGTGTGCCTCCTGCCAGAACCCAAAAATTTTCAGCACTGCAGACTGAACCTCTTGCAAAAACTGGGGTGTTACAACTCTCCCCCACTTAACAGAATTTCGTCCCGAAATTTCAAAACAAAAGAGGTACAAAACTTAAATTGTACCTGACAAAATAGTTCTGGATAGTCTTCTAACATGGCCCGTTCTCGCTCCCAAGAGAACTCCTCACGACCGCAGTTGTCCCAACGAACTTTCACCAGTTTAACTTCTTTATTCCGCAACTGCCGAATCTCCGAATCCTCTATAGCGATTGGGAGGACTCGCGTACTCAAGTCTTCCTCAATCAACACCGATGCCTGCTCAATCACCACGCTAGCCTCCGCCAAGGCTTTCCTCAACACGGAGACGTGGAAGACGTCATGCAATCCACTCAAATCTGCGGACAACGCCAACCGATAGGCTGCTTCTCCTACCCGCTCAACAATTTCAAAAGGCCCCAAAAACCTTGGACTCAACTTCTTGAGTCGGCGAACCCGTGAGACGCCTTTGAACGGCTTGACCTTCAGATAAACCCAATCACCAACTGCAAATTCCAACTTCCGGTGACGAGCATTTAAATATTTCGCTTGCCTGTCTTGAGCCACCTTCATACGCTCTTGGATGGTCCGTACCATCTCACAAGCGTCAACTACCGCATCCTTTCCCAAAAGTTTGGTGTCTCCCGCCTCTGCCCAAGACATTGGCGTTCGACACCGCCTCCCATACAAAGCTTCGTAAGGCGCCATCTTTATACTAGCTTGAAAACTGTTGTTGTACGCAAATTCTACCATGAAGAGGTGATCCTCCCACCTCTTGCCAAAATCAAGAACGCACATCCTCAACATATCCTCCATAGTACGGTTCGTCCTCTCCGTTTGCCCATCGGTTTGAGGGTGGAACGCCGTACTGAACTTTAGCTTCGTGCCCAAGCTCTTCTGAACAAGTCTCCAGTCCTTGGACGTAAACCGTCCATCGCGATCACTGACTATGCTCTTTGGAATTCCGTGCAGTCGCACAATGTTGCGAACATACAACTCCACCAGCTTCTTCACGCTGTCCTCTTTACGGTTCGGGATGAAGTGAGCCACCTTGGTTAGGCGATCCACGATCACCCAAATAGCATCATTACCATGCTGCGATCTAGGCAAACCATGCACAAAGTCCATGGAAATGTCCTCAAATTTCCACTCAGGAATTGGAAGGGGCTTCAGGAACCCGCCCGGTTTCTGACATTCGGCCTTCACCAAGGCACATGTTTGGCAACGACTCACATACAAAGCCACATCTCGCTTCAACCCCGGCCACCAAAAGGATTTCTTCATATCCAAGTACATCTTTGTACTGCCCGGGTGAATGGAGTACTTTGAGAAGTGAGCCTCAAACATCAACTCCTCACGGAGCTTGCCAAACTGCGGTACACAAACCCTTCCGCCCTTCCTCAGAATCCCATCAATCATCTCCCAGGTGCTGCTCTCGCCCGTTTGAGCCTCCAACACAAAAGGTTGAAACTCCACATCCAACCGAGTCGCTTCCCGAATACGATCGGACAAGTCGCTTTGCACTTCAATCCAGTTCAACCGAGCCACGCTAGACTCGCCTTTCGCAACACATTCCAACCCAAGGGACTCTCACTCCTGAACCAACCGCTCATCATGAGCTTCGATCCAATTTCCTTGCCCCGAGTACTTTCTACTCAACGCATCCGCCACCACGTTGGCCTTACCCGGCGTATACTGAATCGCCACTTCGTAGTCTCCAAGAAACTCAATCCATCTGCGTTGCCGCATATTCAAGTCCTTTTGATCTAAGAGATACTTCAGGCTTTTATGGTCCGTGAAGATCTCCACCCTTGCGCCATAAACATAATGCCGCCAAATTTTCAGTGCGAAGATTACCGCCGCCAGCTCCAAATCATGGACGGGGTAATTCCTCTCATGAGGCTTCAGCTGTCTAGACCCAAAAGCTATCACCTTACCATGCTGCACTAACACGCAACCCAAACCGCATCCCGATGCGTCACTGAAAATTTGAAATCCATCAGTCCCTTGCGGTAAACTCAGGATCGGAGCCATCATAAGCCTCTCCTTCAGGGCCTCAAATGCTTGACCGCACTCTTGAGTCCACACAAATTTATGGTCTTTGCGAGTGAGAGAGGTGAGGGGTAGAGCTATCTTCGAGAAATTCTCCACGAATCTCCTATAATACCCGGCTAGTCCAAGAAAACTTCGGACTTCCACCACGGTCCTCAACACCGGCCAATCTCTGATGGCCTCCACCTTCGCTGGATCCACTGCCACCCCATCACCACTAATCACGTGGCCCAAAAATGCCACCTTCTTCAACCAAAACTCGCATTTGGAGAATTTTGCATACAACTCGTTCTCCCTCAACACTTGCAAAACTATTCTCAAGTGGGTCTCATGCTCCACTTCCGATTTGGAATACACCAAAATGTCATCAATGAAAACAACCACAAAAGAATCCAAGTATTCCCGGAATACCCGATTCATCAGATCCATGAACACCGATGGTGCGTTCGTCAGCCCGAACGGCATCACCGTAAACTCAAAGTGCCCATACCTTGTCCCAAAAGCAGTCTTGGGTATGTCCTCGTCCCGAATTCGTAGCTGATAGTATCCCGACTTCAAGTCCAACTTCGAATATACCACTGACCCCACCAATTGGTCAAACAGGTCATCTATCCGAGGGATCGGATACTTATTCTTAACGGTCAACTTATTAAGCTCTCGGTAGTCTATGCACTGGCGCATGCTACCGTCTTTCTTCTTAACAAACAGCACCGGTGCGCTCCACGGTGAAGAACTGGGTCTAATATACCCTTGCTCCAACAGTTCCTGTAACTGTACCTTAAGTTCCGCTAACTCCTTAGGTGCCATCCTAAAAGGGGGACGTGACACCGGTCTAGCCTCCGGCACTAACTCGATCGAGAAGTCGATCTCCCGCCGAGGAGGCGCTCCAGGAAGTTCATCCGGAAACACATCCTCGAACTCTGCCACCACAGGCACTTCCTCAATCGACAGTTGGGAGAGACGAACCTCCAATAACGCTACAAGCGCTACACCACCCTGGTTAACCGCCCGCACCAGCTGCATGGCCGATATCAGGGAACAGGCCACTCCACCAAGGCCCTCAAACTTGACTTCTAATTGCCCTTTACTCCTTAAGGTCACCACCTTAGAAAGGCAATCAATACTGGCGCGCTGCTCTGCAAGCCAGTCCATACCCAAAATGACATCGAACTCTACTAATGGTAACACTGCCGCTTCCAGAGCGAAGACAACTTCGTCTAGCTCCCAACAAATGCGCCCTTTAGCCCCGGTGGTCATAGAAGACCCATTGGGCATGCGCACTTTCAGCTCTGCTCCCGACGAGAAAGACTCAACTCCTATTCTCCGGATGAAGCTCTCCGCAAGAAAGGAGTGCGATGCTCCTGTATCAAACAACACCCTAGCGGGGTATCCGGAAACTAACACGAAGCCTACAACATAGACATTACACAAAAGTCTAAAAGGATGAAGCATAAAATTTAAACTTAAATTCTCTTCATACCTGTCACCACATCAGTTTGGCGGATCGCTTCTTGCTGTCCAAGGTTGTAAGCCCTTGGTTGCACCGGTTGGAACCGAGAAGCGCTCGACTCCGCCATCTTTCCTTTCTCTGCAGCACTGGGGCCCGAGCGCACAGACTGCTCCTGCTTTGACTCTTGCCCCGCTCCCCCTTGCTGACAAGCACGGGCTATGTGCCCAACCTTCCCGCAGTTGTAGCACGCCGGCGGTCCCCTAGAGTAGGAACCCCCAGGCGTCCAGTTGCTCCTCTCACCAGATCTGGAAGTGTAAGGCTTCTTCCTCCACCTATTCCCATCAGACTTTCCATGAGATTGGGAAGGCTTCCCTTCCCCTTGCTTGGGAGTAAAACCCTTACGGCGTTGGGTTCGCTCCAAATCATTCTCCAAACTCCTGGCGGCTTCAACTAGCTCATTAAATCCCGCCCTCTTCATGGAGATGAGGGGTTGTCTCAGATTTTCCCTCAACCCTTGGTAGAAGAGGTTATCCCTCTCTACATCATCCGCCATTGTCGTTCCCGCATAACGACCCAAACGGGTGAACTCTTGCACGTACTCATCCACTGTCTTGTCTCGCTGCATTAGATGCAGAAACTGCCTCTGCAGGGCCAATCGTGTTGAAACTGGGATATACCTCTTAAGAAAAGCGTCCCCGAACTCTTCCACTGACGGGGTGCGTCCGGAAACTGGCGGCCGCTATGGCTCACCCACCACAACTTGGCGTCTCCTTCCAACATGAACGCCGCATACTCAGCTTTCTTTTCCTCTGGCGTCTCTGCCGCCCTCAACAGTTCTTGAATGCGAACCCACCAGTCCTCCGCATCCGTTGGCGTTCCAACACCCTTGAAAGACGGGGGATGGAAACTCAGGAAATACTTCATGTGTCGGTCTCCATGTCCGACAACTACCCTCTCCGCCAAAGGCTCCACTCGCCTGGCTTCTGCTCCTGGCACGGCCGTTGCCGTATCTGGTGTGGCAGGGGCTGCCACCTGAGCCGCTGCTGCAGCTTGAGCTGCCACCATCGCTTCTGCAAGCATGCGGCAGAAGTCGGCCGGGTCTACACCCGTGCCCAAAAGACCTGGAGCAGTAGCACTGCTCGCCGAGAGATCATCCCTTGCTCTTGAAGTGCCCGCCTCGTTGCTTGCACTCTTCAGGAAGACAAGAAATAAGGGATTAGTCTCCAATCTCAAGACTAAAACATACGGACACTCATGGTCCCGCGTTACTCTTATGTGGATAACTTCTCTACGCACTGACCTTGAATCTAACCTGCCTCTGATACCAAATTGTAACACCTCCCTTGTAATGGACGTATAATATGGGTCCGGCCGGGGCCCCACAACATACGAACGCCACAGCTTTAGTATTAAAAGTTGATATAGCTACCCAAACTCAAAACACTTGCACAACACAGCGGAAAACCAAGCACATCTAGAAGTTATCCACTAACCAAAAGAGTAAACAAATGGCCTTAACGCCTTACATCAAATATCCAAAAGTGAACAGTCCATCAAACATGAATGTGCTCAGCACTCCTAATCTACCTCGGCATGCAAGCCGGACAAAATAGTCTCAAACATACATCAATCAAAAGTAGTGCTACAGAAGAGAAAACACTTCATGGGCTTAGGCCTTTTTGGCCGGCGTGCTAGCTCCTGCATGCGATCCTTGCCCTGTAAAAATATTAGTAACGTGGGTCAGCAAAGGCTGACCTCAAACTGTGTAACAACACATCTCCTCCCGGCCGCCCCTAACGGACCCCGGGGAACCCTCCAACCTGCAAGTCAGCACTTCATATGCAATATAAATTTCTATAAATAGAAAAGCATTAAAACAGGCTTGGATGTCTCAATCAACAAACATGTTCTCTACTGGTTGAGCATATAAAGAAAGGGCCTACTATGCAACATGAATGCAACACCCGGGCTTCACCCAAGGTACCCTACAGCGTATGAATCTAGCACAACATCACATCACTTGGGTACTCACACTTCCCCAATTGGCATAAAGCCGCAAACACTAAGGGAGTCACCTCTCCCTTAAACGGCGCACAGGCCGCCACAAGGAATTTTTGCCAAGGCCCCACCCGCTCGTGGGCTTAGCCCCGGGCTTGCCTGCAAGCTCTGACGTCTCATGTCAGGATTCCAACAAACACAGACCGACCGATTCTAAGAAGCCTTGCTGGACCCCACCCGCTCATGGCCTCTTTGCCCGGGCTTGCCCCAAGCTTGGCATTCTCGTCAGTCTCACTGAAGGGGGCTAGTCTCGCCGGGACACTCTCCACACATGACGCACATGTCACGGGATAGCCAGCCGACCACGGAGACATAGCCACGCCTTGGCACAACACAACCAAGACTAAACACATCACAATCCCTCTTTGTACCGCAGCATTCCCGCGCACCAAGGAAAACATCTCCAACTCGTGCGGAGCTAACCTTGTCCACCAAGGAAACCATCTCCATTCTCATACGGAGCTAACCTTGTCAAGGAAACCATCTACCACCACGAGGAGCTAACCTTGTCCGGGTTCGACTACATGTACTCTTTTCAAGCAAACAGGACAATCACCACCACAACACAAACGGCATCTTGCCGCATCGGAAATCTCTACGAATCCCTAAGTTCGTATGCAACATCACCGAGTCGGACTAACGGTCGCGACTACGGCTTCACCCACCATGCCTAATCCACTAGCGAAGCGGATCTCTAATGCAAAGATATGCCGGGGACGGACTCAATCGACCCGGAAGTTTCTCTTGAAACTTGGCAAGCCAAAACCCCTCTCATTTGAGAGTTTGGTGCCCAAAAATTAGAGAAAAGAAAACTAGATGATGCTAAAACGTGCATCCTAAAGACCGAGAGGAGAGATGTCGTTACCTTCCGACTCCTCTTTCTTGCCATGACAAAATAGCCGGATGGAAATCTTCGCAACGGTCTAAGCTTCACGGATCCGGACTCGGCTCGCGATTTGGAGCACCGAAACCCTTCCTACAGCCCAAGACCTTCTTCTTCCTCCTTGCTCTAGGTTTTCTCAAGATCTTAGAAAGAGAAACTTGGAAAACAAATGAGGGTTTCCAACCCTGAATTCGGTCTTAACTCCCCAGAAGATGGCCTGAACCGTTAGATCCCAAAACCAGAAAAAGACTGGCCGCGATTCGCCTGGAAAATAAAAGACCTGGGCCGAACACGGCCTGGCACACACCCGTGTCCAGGGCCGTGTGCCTCATTCGCCGTCTCAAATCGACGCGCCTGGAATCAGACACGGGCATTCGACACGCCCGTGTTCAATCCGACACGCCCGTGTCCCCAGTGACACGGCCGTGTGGCCTGCCGTGTGTCTCCAACGACACGGCCCCAACACCAACCCGAGAGGTGACACGGCCTGGGACACGCCCGTGTCCCAAGCCGTGTGCCAAGTCTCGACACCCGTCGACAGGCTTTGTGTCGACACCGCGGAAAAAACGTCGAGCGAAGATCGTCGACCAAGCGGGACACGCCCTGTGACACGCCCGTGTCACAGGCCGTGTGCCCCAGTCTCGACACTCTGTCGAGCACAAAGTGTCGACACTTGGGCCAAGTGTCGACACGGCCTCGACACGCCCTGCGACACGCCCGTGTCGCAGGCCGTGTGCCTCACTCTCGACACTCTGTCGAGCACAAAGTGTCGACACTTGGGCCGAGTGTCGACACGGCCTCGACACGCCCTGCGACACGCCCGTGTCGCAGGCCGTGTGCCTCACTCTCGACACTCTGTCGAGCACAAAGTGTCGACACTTGGACCGAGTGTCGACACGGCCTAGACACGCCCTGCGACACGCCCGTGTCGCAGGCCGTGTGCCTCCTGCCAGAACCCAAAAATTTTCAGCACTGCAGACTGAACCTCTTGCAAAAACTGGGGTGTTACACCAGCCCTTTCACTTACCTTCCTCCTCCCCGAGTTCCTCTCCTGCTCTGCCTTGCCCTGCGGTTCCCACGACACCTTCCTTTCTACCCTCCTCCTCTCTTCCTGCTCCCAAAGTTCATCCGCCCGTTATTCGTGTCTATACTCGTCGCGGCACCAAGGATGGTTCCCTGCCCCAGCTCCCTGCTCCTAGTGACACTCCGGCACCGGCGGATTCTGCTCCTGCTTCTACGGCTCATCCCCTCGCCAACTACGTCTCTCTCCACCGGCTCGCCCCCCTCTCTACGCCTTTGCCTCTTCTCTTTCCTCGATTTCTATTCCTAACACTGTGCAGGAGGCGCTTCGACACCCCGGCTGGCAGGCGGCCATGGAGGATGAAATGAGGGCTCTTTGGGCTAATCAGACTTGGGATCTCGTGTCCCTTCATGCTGGCCAATACTGTGTCAGCTGCAAGTGGGTCTTTGTTGTCAAACATACCGCGGATGGGTCTGTTGAGCGTCTGAAGGCCCGCCTCGTAGCACGGGGTTTTACTCAGCAACACGACCTTGATTACGAGGAAACGTTCTCTCCCGTGGCTAAATTGAACACGGTCCGGGTTCTTATTTCCTTGGTTGTGCATCGTCATTGGCCTCTCTATCAGCTGGATGTGAAGAACGCCTTTCTCAATGGTGATCTCCAGGAAACTGTTTATATGCATCAACCACCCGGGTTTGAGACCACGAGGGAGTCTCGGGTGTGTCATCTTCGAAAATCAATTTATGGTCTCAAACAGTCCCCGCGTGCCTGGTTTGACAAATTCAGCAAGGTGGTCCGCGATATTGGCTTTACTAGGAGCTCGGCTGACTTCTCTCTCTTCACTCGACACCAGCCAACCGGAACTGTGATTCTACTTGTCTATGTTGACGATATCCTCATCACTGGAGATGACACTACATGAATACAACATACCAAGCAACAATTGAACTCCGCCTTTCAGACCAAAGATCTTGGTAACCTACGATATTTTCTTGGGCTTGAGGTTGCACGACGGCCTGATGGACTTGTATTATCTCAAAGGAAGTATTGTATGGATCTTCTTCATGATGCTGGTTATTCGAGATGCAAACCTACAGATACTCCAATGGATGCTAATCACAGGCTCTCAACCCATAGTTCTGACTCCGATGAGCTACTTACAAATCCGGAATACTACAGACGCCTGGTTGGGAAACTGATCTACCTCACAGTTACTCGACCAGACATCTCCTTTGCCGTAGGAGTCGTAAGCCGATTTATGCATGCTCCTAGGACATCTCATCTTCAAGCTGTCGAGCGCATTCTTCGGTATCTCAAGAACGCTCCAGGACAAGGGCTTCTGTACAAGTCATCCACATCACTATCCCTCGTTGCATACTCGGACGCTGACTATGCAGGATCTGTTGATGATATACGCTCTACATCTGGTTTCTGTACCTACTGTGGTGGTCATCTCATAACCTGGCGTAGCAAGAAACAGAATGTGGTTGCTAGATCTTCTGCTGAAGCTGAGTACCAGGCCATGGCTTCGGTAGTGTCCGAGTTAACATGACTTGAGAGTCTTCTGGGAGATTTGGGTGTCCGTCTCTCATCACCGGCGATCCTATTTTGTGATAGTCAAGCAGCAATACATATTGCCAAGAACCCGGTATTTCACGAACGCACAAAGCATATTGAAGTTGACTGCCACTTTATTCGGGAAAAAGTTCAGTCAAAGAAGGTAGACCTGGAGCATGTTTCTGCTACAAATCAAGTTGCCGATATTCTGACCAAAGCTCTCTCCAGACCGTTATACTACCAGTTTTTATCCAAGCTTGGCGCCTACGATTTGTACGCTCCAGCTTGCGGGGGAGTGTTAGAAAAGACCGTGTAAAGGCCCATTTATAAGGCCCATTTATTTCTTATTTTTAGTCCCACATCTTGGATTGTGATCTTCTCTCCTTACTCTCTTCCTATATAAATGTATTCATACTTGTAATTATGCATTCATTAAGTATATACAAGGTTGGAGGTTTCTCTATTTCTACACCTTCCATTTCAAAATTTGTTTTTCTTTCTTTTTACTTGATTGTATATTCTGAAGCTCATGATGCTCATGTCAGTCTTATGGGTGGTGAGTTGCTTTTGCTTCAGCTTGTTTATTAGAGCATTTCCAACCGTGCTCTAAAAATACAGATCCTCCATTTTTACCGAAAAAAGGGCTCCAACCGGTCCCTAATTTGAGCCGCATAAATGCAGATTCTCTCTCTCTCCTTTAAATTTAGAGGGAGGGAGAAAATGGGCTGCATTTTATTATTATTGTTTTATTTTTTTAATACTTAATTTGTTTATTAAAAAACTTTAGTATTAACATATAATCTTCATATCTGGCCTGTTACTATTCTTCTTCAAATTTGACATATAATATATCAAAAAAATTGACTTTTCGAGAACTACAAAACGAGACTAATATTGAATAACTTCTAATTATTATTTATCATAAAAAAGAGGAGATTTTAGTAAAACTAAAATTTATCATTATAATTATTATATATATGTTTATGTATACATATAAATATATAAATATTAGGTACATTATAATAAATAAATAAATAATATATAATATATATATATATATATATATATATATATATATATAATATTATATATATATATATATATATAAGTATCATGTTTTTCAAATATGAAGAACATGGTTGGAGTTGCTGCCACCATGTTCTCCATATTCGAAGAACATGATATAATGAAGATCTCTAAATATAGAGATCTCCATTGGAGATGCTCTTATATAAGAAAAGAGGATTCTCTCCTGCAAACAAACAGTCGAGAATGATTCAATTATAATTTAACAATAATTTTTTGTGAGCTGCATTCTCTTCACAAAATTGTGTTAAATTTCTCTGGGTTAAGTGACATTTCATATGAGTTTGTATAATTGTCGCGGTTATGTGTAAATATATATACCTATATATAAATATAAAAGTATCATGTTCTTCAAATATGGAGAACATGGTTGGAGTTGCTCCCACCATGTTCTCCATATTTGAAGAACATGGTATAATGAGCAGTGGCGGAACTAGGATTTTGAAGTCGCACGGGCACAATCTAAGTACTGTCAATTCGGGGGGTTCGGGGGACAGCGCACCCTGAGCGGGGGTTCGGCCGCAGGGGCCCCGATTTTTTTTTTTGCAGGCGTGTGGCCCTCCTAACTCCTAAGCAAACTAAAACAGAAAATCGGGGAACAAGAGTAATTACCAATGGTGTGTTCCAGCAACACAAGACGATTGAAGCTCCAAATCAACCCTTCACAATGGATTTCAGCAACACAATGATGTGTACCTAACATTAAAATGCTCGAAGATTAGCACAATGGTGCGTTCAAATCAACCTTTCACAGAAATCTGGACTGAAATTCACAGTGAAGAAGAAGAACCTCATGTCCAGGTCTAGTTCCGCCCAAAACCGGTCGGGCACGTGCCCAAAGAAGAATAAGAACCTCCTGTTCAGGGCTAGTTCCGCCCAAAACCGGTCAGGCACGTGCCCTACCGTGCCCAGGGCTAGTTCCTCCCATGATAATGAGGATCTCTAAATATAGAGATCTTCATTGAGAGATGCTCTTATATAAGAAAAGGGAATTCTCTCCTGCAAACAAACAGTAGAGAATGATTCAATTATAATTTAACAATAATTTTTTGTGAGCTGCATTCTCTTAATAAAATTGTGTTAAATTTCTCTGGGTTAAGTGACATTTCATATGAGTTTGTATAATTGTTATGAAATCGAATCGAGTTTGCGGTAGCGCAACAGAATTTAATCGAGCACACGCAGTAACACAAAATAAAATACGGAACGAGATTTCAAGCACACACACAGTCAACACAATTAATTTACGTGGTTCAGAGAGAACCTCCTACGTCCACAGGGAGAGCACTGGAGAAGATCCACTATAATCAGAGAATATAGTACAAATTTTACGCTAAAATCACAAATATCGGAGACGCGCCAAGAGAAATCGTCCGATTTGGAATTGGAAGCTATAGCCGGGTGATAGCGATATCGCCGGGCGCTATCGCACTAACAACGTTCGTCTTCTTCCGCGGAACTGCCTGCGCTACCGGCCTCCAGAGATTCTCCACCTGAGAACTCGTCGTCGATTTGATGATCCTCCTGTGCCGATCACAGGAATTGCCGAAGGGTCTCCGATTTGCTTGCGGTCAAACCACCAGGGAGGAAGAACCTTCTTTGGCCGGCCGGGCAAGGAATGAACTTCTCCTTTATTGATCTCTTGTTTATCTCTTGTATTTAGCCCTAGAGATATCCCCTCTATATATAGCCTTGAGGATGAGGAGGTTGCCAAAACGAGACTTAGTTGAAATAGGAAAAGTATTTCTGAAAAAGTATTTTCCTCATAATGATATTCTAAATATAGGACTTCTCCAAAATCAGGAATTACCGAGACACACGGATTGATGAGGTGTCACAATCCAACAATCTCCACCTTGACACCTCAAATAACGAACTCCACCTGCAGCTTGAATCTTCACCCTCCAACATCTTACCCCCTCTCCGTGTGGTCATCCCAATCAGCATGCGCGAATGTGAGTCAAGTCAAGCCAGTGCTTGAACTTGACTCATGTCAGCGGCTTGGTCAACATGTCCACAATGTTGTCCTCCGTGGGCACCTTTAGTAACTGAATGTCTCCACTCCCAACGAACTCTCTCAACTTATGGTAGCGCACATCAATGTGTTTTGTCCTTGTGTGATAGACCGGGTCTTTAGCCAAACAAATTGCACTCTGCCTGTCGCAGTGCAGCTTCACCGCCTCCTGAGAAATCATGAGTTCTTCGGCGAAACCTTTGAGCCAGATGACCTCTTTTGCCGCTTCTACCGCAGCAATGTACTCCGCCTCTATTATAGATAGAGCCACGATGTCCTGAAGAGTGGCTTTCTAACTGATGGGGCCTCCACCTAGAAGGAAGATATACCCGAAAGTAGATCTCCTCCGATCGAGGTCACCGACATATTCAGAATCGACGTAGCCCTCTAGAGCACTGACATCCTTGCACCTTTAGAAGACTAGACCAACATATGGCGTTCCTTTCAAGTACTGCAGAATCCACTTAACTGCTTCCCAATGTTGTCGTCCTGGATTCCCTATGTATATGCTGGCAACGCTCACAACCTGAGTGATATTTGGTCTCATACAAATTATTGCATACATTAAGCATCCTACTGCACTAGCGTACGGTACCCTGAGCATCTTTTGGCATTCCTCTTCTGAGTCTGGACACTACTGTAATGATAATCTGAACTGTTGTACCAACAGATTCATGGCTGCTTTAGATTCCATCATACTAAAACTTTCCAGAACCTTCTGAATATAGTCTGTCTGAGAAAGCCAAAGCATGCCTCACTTTCTGTCCCACTTGTTTTCCATCCCAAGGATTTTCTGTGCATGACCCAGATCCTTCATTTCAAACTTAGCATATAGCTTTTGCTTCAGTGATTTGATCTCCTGAGCTGACTTGCATGCAATCAGCATGTCGTCGGCACATAACATCAGAATTAGAATGTCCTCATTAGCCAGGAACTTGTAGTAGATGCAGTTGGCGTACTGGCTTCGGTTGTAACCATGTGAAGTCATGAATGCGTCAAACCTCTTATTCCACATCCTCGGAGCCTGCTTCAAACCGTAAAGAGATCTCTTCAGCTTGCACAAAGTTTTCTCATCACCGGGTTGAATAAACCCCTTAGGCTGCAGTATGTAAATCTCCTCCTCTAAGCTGTCGTGAAGAAATATCGTATTCACGTCCATATACTCCAGCTCCATGTCTTACATCAACATCATAGCAAGTAGAGCCCGTATGAAATAGTGATTCACCACGGGTGAGAAGATTTCATCGAATTCAACTCCTTTCTTTTGTGTGAACCCCTTTGCAACAAATCTGGCTTTGTACCTCCACTGATCATTCCCAGATGTGGACTCCTTCTTCCTGAACACCCACTTGGAGCTGATTGTCTTGGCTCCTTTGGGTAGACTAACCAGCTCCCAAGTTTGGTTCTTTTGAAGTGAATCCATCTCCTCCAGCATAACTGCTTCCCATTGAGAGCTATCTCTACTCTCTATAGCTTCTTGATAAGACCCAGGGTCTGAGGAGATCACATGAAAGGCGTATGCTAAAGTGTCCTGTAGCCTGAGAGACAGTTTGACCTCTTTCCTCGCCCTTTCTCTGGCAATTAAGTATGACTCCACACCAGTAGGTTGCACAACATCAGTATCCTCCAAGTCGGAGGAATCACCATGATCGTCAACGTTGTCACTTCCTTCCAACTCCACCTCCAGTGGTTTGACTGGAGTCTTCTCAACTTCTTTAGATTGAGACTGAGACTTCTTAAGCATAGAGGCCTCATCGAAGATGACGTCATGCTTCACCTCCACTTTCTTTATTTCAAGATTTCACAGCTTGAATCCTTTTGTGTCGACCTTTTGGCCGAGATAGATGCATCTTTTGGACTTTGCATCCAACTTAGTCCTCTATGAGTCCTGCAGCAGTATGTAGACAGGGCAACCAAAAATGTTAATATCAGAATAATTAAAGGAAGTACCTGACCAAACCTCTTGTGTATACTTCAGATTTAGTGACATCGATGGAGGCCGATTCACTAGATAGGATGTCGTATTAATGGCTTCGGCCCAGAAAGACGTCGGTAGGCCGACAAACAGACACATGCACAGAGCTCTCTCTAACAATGTCCTATTCATCCTTTCTATGACACCATTTTGTTGCGGTGTACCGGGAATGGTAAGGTGGAGGGTGATGCGCTCCTGATCGCAGTATGCTTGAAACTCCGCTGAGGTGTACTCGCTGCCATTATCAGATCTGATGCACTTCACCCTCTTCCCGATCTGCTTCTCCACCTTGGTCTTCCATATTTTTGAGCTTTTTGAACACTTCAGATTTGTTCTTTATAAAGTAGATCCAAACCTTCCTTGAGAATTCATCGATGAAGGTCACAAAGTATCTTGCACCTCCAAGTGAAGGTTCTGAGGTTGGCCTCCTTCTGAGTGAATGTATTCCAGTATCTATTTGATGCGCTTGCTTGATGTCATGACAAACTTCACTTTGCACTGCTTTCCGAGAACGTATGTCTTGCAGAAATCCAGCTTGCACGTCTTGACCCCTTTCAGAAGACCTTTTTTATGTAGCTCCAACAGTCCTCTCTCGCTCATGTGGCCAAGCCTGGCATGCCATAGCAGAGAGGAACCCTCTTCTGACGTCGCAGCGACCGCTGCATCACCAGCAATTGTGATACCGATCAGTCTGTAGAGAGTACCAGAGCACTCTCCTTTCATGATCACCAGAGCGCCTCTCTTGACCTTCAAGTTTTCGTCCTCACCGGTGTAAGAGTATCTGCCCGCCTCCAGAGTACCTAGGGAACTCAAACTCTTCCTTAGATCGGGCACGTACCTTACGTCTGTAAGGGTTCTGATTGTTTCGTCGAACATCTTGATTTTAATACTGCCAATCCCCAGCATCTTGCATTCTGAGTCGTTCCCCTTCAAAACACAACCGTCATCACATTGCCTGAATGTTGAAAACCATTCTTTGTGTGGGCACATGTGATAGGAACATCATGTATCCATGATCCACGTATCGGTGGTATCAAGAATGGGTGAGACATGAAGGATGTCAGCGTCGCTCTCAGGATCGGATGCCACTGCAACCTGCTGTGGCTCTTGCGTATTCTCCTTGAGCTTCTTCTTCGGGCAGTTGTTTTTCTAGTGCCCCTCTTACTTGCAGTAGTGCCACTTGTTTTTCTTGCCCCTGGACTTAGACCTAGGTCGGTTTTCCTTCTAGCCTCTGTCTCTCGATCTGCCTCAGACCGGCTCTTTGTTCTTCACAAATAAACCCTCGCAGATGCCAGGACCAGACTTGCTCCTCGTTTCATTCGAGAGCAAGGTCGTCATCACCTCCTCCATCTTAAGGGTATCCTTTCCGTAGAGAATTATGGTGACCAAATGGTCAAAGGTCTTCGACAGAGAAGACAACAAAAGAAGAGTTTGGTCTTCTTCTTTGACCTTCACGTCCATGCTCCACAAGTGGGAGATGAGTTTGTTGAACACGTTTATGCGCGCCAATAGTTGAGTGCTCTCTGACATCCTCAAGTTGTACAACTGACTCTTTACGTAGAGTTTATTTGTGAGAGACTAAGACATGTATAACTCCTCCAGTTTATTCCACAGGTCTTCTATAGTCTAAGCATCGACTATATTATACATGACCTCATTTGCTAGACACAACTGGATTGTGCTAATGGCCTTCAGATCCAGTTCCTCTCATTCGTCATCCTTCTTCCTGGACTTCTCCTTGCCGAGGAGCGCCTTGAGGAGACCTTGTTGAATGAGAACCGTCTTGATCCGCTTTTGTCATAGACCGAAATCGATTTTGCCGTCATACTTTGAAATCTCAAATTTTGTTGTCATTGCTTTGCTCACAGAGCTACTAGGTAATTTGATTGAGTTCACGGATCAGATTTGAGAAGATAGAGAGCGGACTAATGTCGTCACCTACTGTTGACCCTAACCTAAAACCGGAACGTCCAATCGATCATCTCCTCCCAACCTGCCTCTGATACCAATTGTTATCAAGTCGGATCGAGTTTGTGGTAGCACAACGGAATTTAATCGAGCACACGTAGTAGCGCAAAATAAAATAAGGAATGAGATTTCAAGCACACACATAGACGACACAATCAATTTACATGGTTCAGAAAAAAGATCCTACGTCCACAGGGAGAGCACCGGAGAAGATCCACTATAATCAGATAATATAGTGTAGAGTTTACGCTGAAATCACAAAAATCGGAGACGCGCCAAGAAAAATCGTCTGATTTAGAACTGGAAGCTATCGTCAGGCGATGGCGATATCGTCGGGCGGTATCACACGAACATCATTCGTCTTCTTCCGTGGAACCGCCTGCGTCCCCGGCCTCCAGAGATTCTCTGCCTGCGAACTCACCGCCGATCCGATGATCCTCCTGGATCGATCACCAGAATTGTCGAAGGGTCTCCGATTTGCTTGCGGTCAAACCACCCAGCATGAAGAACCTTCGTACGCCTCCGCTGCACCTCCTTTGGCCGGCCGGGCAAGGAATGATCTTCTCCTCTATAGATCTCATGTTTCTCTCTTGTATTTAGCCCTAGAGATATCCCCTCTATATATAGCCTTGAGGATGAGGAGGTTGTTAAAACGAGGCTCAGCCGAAATAGGAATAATATCTCTGCAAGAATATTTTCCTCATAATGATATTCTAAATATAGAACTTGTTGAAACCAAAATCTTGGTCTCCCGTGGAGTTCGGGGTCTCTTGAAAGGGGCGACCTCACACTTACTACACTCAGGGGGAAGTCACGGACCAAAGGCTCAAGAAATTAGAAACAGACCCTCGGTTCTAGCGCGGAGGCCCCACCTCACACTCAGAAGACCTTGGAGATCTCCCCCTCCCTAGCCAATGCTGAGCTAGGGTGACTTGAAGGATGAAGAGAGAGTGAAGAAGTGATGCTCTCCAAGGCACCCCTAAGGGCCTATTTATAGTTTTCTGGGAATGACCTGCAAATAAAAAACCTCCACTGCTCTGAAAATTTCCGAAATACCCCTGAATTGGCCTGCCAATAGCCAAATCCCGCTACTCTAAGCGGCTAATTGCAGTCCATCGGGGGTAGTCCCTCAAGTCAGGCGAGTTGGCAGTTAGGCGAGCTGAGGCCGGGCGAGCTGGGGCTAGGCGAGACAGTCGGCTGGGCGAGCTACGGCCTGGCGAGCGGAAGCCTGCTTAGCGAGACGACGGCCTAGCGAGATGGCGGCCTGGCGGTTGGTTAAACGATCATCCGAGTACAGTGAAACGTTCACTCGAGTACAGTGAAACGTTCACTCGAGTACATTGAAACGTTCACTCGAGTACAGTGAAACGTTCACTCGAGTACAGTGAAACGTTCACTCGAGTACAGTGAAACGATCACTCCTCAAAGGGGCCGGGGGGAGACAAATATTTTCTCCCCCTACTAGTATATTACGCAGGTCCAGCCAAAATTGGCCTCCAGGAGTGCAAAACTACCAAAAAGCTTAAAAACGCAAAGTTGGTCATGCGCATGCGGAGAGAACCCTACTCTTCGAATACGGGGTTGTACAGAACTCCTCCAAAATCAGTAATTACCGAGGCACACATATTGATGAGGTGTCACAATCCAACACATAGTATAATGAAGATCTCTAAATATAGAGATCTCCATTGGAGATGCTCTTATATAAGAAAAATGGATTCTCTCCTGCAAACAAAAGTAGAGAATGATTCAATTATAATTTAACAATATTTTTTTGTGAGCTGCATTCTCTTAACAAAATTGTGCTATATTTCTCTGGGTTAAGTGACATTTCATACGAGTTTGTATAATTGTTGCGGTTATGTGTATTAGATGTCGGAAACTTGATCGGATTGAGCTTTACAAAATATTAGATTTATAAGATATTATGGGCATGCTACAAATAGATATTTCATTGGATTTTCATAGACTAAAATATATTTTTATGTATAATATATTAAATTAAATAATATATGTCATATATATGTATTTATTTATTTCTATATGCATATATGTTGCAAGACTAATAGGTAGCATAATAAAGAGACCAATAATGAGTCTTGTATATCTTAAATAACAAAAATTTAATGACACTTTGATGAGTTAGATGACTAATAATGAGTCTTGTATATCTTAAATAACAAAAATTTAATTACACTTTCGTTTGGGGGACTTATTTTCACCGATCAAGCGGTTTCGACCGCATTAACCGGACCTAAAGAACTTCATTCACTTTTATGTTCAAACGGATCGGATGGTGTTTGTTAGGTGATCCTTAACGAATGACGGTTTAACCCATGCGTTTACGACCGCCACCACCATGCCAAACGGAGCCTAACCAAACTAGAAGGTTCATGATGTAGGTTGATTATGCTGAGTCTAAGATCGAGCTGCACGCTTCATTGCATCAAGAAATTCATCTTAGTTTTAATCGCAAACAAGGGAAAGAGATAAAGCAGAATTTCAAGAGTTTTTGATTTTTAATCATGATTTTACACTTGCAGGTTATCCTAATTTATAGAGGATCATAAACGTATCCTCTTAATGATGCTTGGGAACATTAAACAATTAATTCTCGGGTCATTATTTTCCTAATTAAACCTGCTTTAGAAACAATGATACAACATTAAATTCTACTCTTGGAATGAAACGCCTGGAGTTAATTTTTGCGGGCTGGATTTATTCCTTTTACCCCCTCTAAATTCTGGCCGTTGATGAGTCTGATCTTATCTCTGAGCTCAATAAATCTTCTGCGAGGTAGTGGCTTGGTTAGAATGTCTGCGAGCTGCTCGTCGGAGTTGATGAAGACGAAATTTACTTCCTTTTTCTCTACTAGTTCTCTGATGAAGTGCCATCTTATGTCTATGTGTTTGTTTCTGCTATTGGGTACAAGGTTCTTTGATAGGGCAATCGCAGATGAGTTGTCACAGTAAATCTTTACTCCTTCTTTCTGATGGAGATCAACGACGACGATGACCCACACACGTTTATTCCCGCCGAAAGCGGGAGTGATGTTCTGATCCCGTACCTTGAGGGCCCTTCCGGACGATCCGAGCCCGCGGATGCGTCCGGAAGGTCGACGAGAGTATTTTTCGTATTTCGTTTTATTTTATTCGGACACGTATTGACGTTATTTTGGCACCCGGAAGATCGGACAATCTGAGTCATTGATTCCGGATGCCCTAGCTTTTATGTTCTATTTATAGGAGCCATGAGAAGGGTTTAGACACCGATTGCTTGAGTGAATCTACAGCCGGTCCGTTGGTGCGACGCCAACACCCCAGGTGCGACGCTTGGGTATTCCTCCTGATTCCGCTGCCGCCCGCCCCTTCCATGCCTCCGCCGACCCTCCTTCACCGCCGACGGGCCTCCTCCGGCCACTCCAAACCCCGTCGACCACCACCAACCCTTCCGCAACCCCCCGGGGCCACTTCCAGCTTCTCTCGGCCCGACACTCCCCCTCTAACCCTCCACCACTCCCGCCGACCCCCCGTCCAGTCCACTGGCAGCTTTGAGGAACACCTATTCCCTCCACTCAGCCACAATAGTCCACCGTCGTTGGCCACCAAACACCCGAATCCATTCCTCTCCGCATTCGGTGTCACCCCCGCTCGATTGGTTCTTCATATGGTTGTAAGTTGTAATGTGATTTTGAGTTTAAACATGGCTTGCTTTGCTTAGATTGTCATTTGCTTTGCTTATCGATTAAGTGGTATTTGAATTACTTGATTTTGTACTAATCTGCAGGGCACACCCGCTTTTCATTTAAATCTTTACGCTCCCGAGTCGTAATCATACCCGCGTGCTTTTTTCTTTGCTCTAAATCATTTGTGCAATTCTGCATAGGTTTAAAATATCCATTTAATTCACTCGAATAATCGCTTGGAATTCGTGAAGCTCGTGCCGTGTAGGATTTGCCTCATCACAAAACCCGTAGTGCGTTTAGGTCCCAACACCCTAGCCTGCCCCTGCGTCAGATTGGTATCAAAGCGAGGTTCGCGCACATCGCATGTTACGTAGTGATAGGACATTTAGACGAAACATGTCTGATCCGAACCTCACTGATGAGCGGGCCGGCAATTCCAACTCCAATTCAGAATTGTCCCCCGCCAAATTTCAGCGCATGATGTTAGACCGTTTTGATCAATTGGGCGTTCAAATCAATGAACTTCGTGCGCGCCAGAACGCATACGAAGGCCAGGGTGACCATGCCGTCCCCCGAGGGTACCCAGATCCCCCTGGTTATGATCATGATCCCCCACGACGCCCTGAGCAGCCTCGATACGACTATGCCCGCCGTGACCGCCTTGACGGCTACCCCGAACACCGTGGAGGGACACCGCCACGAGAGCATGACATCATTCGCCGTATTCGTATCGAGGTTTCGACATTTGACGACCATCAAGATCCTGGAGCATTCAGTGGCTGGCTTCGGGAGATGGAACACTATTTTGAGTGGTACGATATGAGTGATGAGCGCAAAGTGAGATTTGCCCGTATGAAGTTAGTGAGATCTGCGATGAATTACTGGACTAGTGTAGAGCGAGCCTTAGAGCGGGATGACTATCAGCCCAATATTAGGTGGGAAAATATGAAGAGACATTTGAAGGAGAAATACCTCCCCGCGTCATATCGTGATCGATTGTTAGATCAGGTCTATGCGCTTCAACAGGGCACAATGTCAGTAGCTGAATATATGACCAAGTTTGATGACTTGATGGTGAAGAGTGATCTTCGAGAGGAGAGCAGTGCTGCAGCATCCCGGTTTCGATACGGCCTACAGCCCGAGATTAGAAGGGAACTAATTCCCCACCGACGAGAGACAGTCGAGCAGATTTATGAGTTGGCCTTGGAGTACGAGCTCTACCTCCGGACCACCGGGCCCCGCCAGCAGGTCCCTAGGGCTGATAGTCCCGCATTCAGGAGGACCACCCTTCCTCACCTCCAGGCCCCCATTCCTCCCCACATCCCTGAGGATGTGAAGGGGAAGGCTGTTATGACTGGGCCTCCTAGGCCCAGTGGACCTCAGTGATATAGATGTTCTAGATGAGGTCATTATGCCGCACAGTGTCCCATGCGGAACTTGTTGATTGAGGAGGAGGAAGACGAAAGTGTAGACCCGGTGAGAGAGACTGAGGGCGATGTAGTAGCCACTGTTGGGGAAGACCGGGAGAGTGACGCTGAGAGATATCTAGAGCTAGGAGTTATACGCCGCCTTTTGCATACCCCTCGTTCGGAGGATGATTGACGACGTACCACCATCTTCTATACTTATTTCCAGAGTGCAGGTGGCCCCTGCAAGCTTGTTATCGATGGGGGAGCTGTGTGAATATTGTCGCCAAGAAGGCGCTGGAGCGGATGCAGATCACCCCCGAGCCGCACCCTCAGCCCTATCGTGTCCTATGGGTGGACAAGTCTGCTATCCAGGTCACCCAGCGGTGTCTAGTGCCCCTGCGACTAGCGTCCTTCGAGGACAAGGTCTGCTGTGACGTCATCCCGATGGACGTAGCCTATGTCCTCTTAGGTCGACCCTGGCTGTTTGATCGTGACGTGACGTGTTTCGGGCGATCGAACATATGCGAGGACTCATCCAAGGGCAAGGTCGATTCCCACATCAGTGCCGGATCCTCCAGACCCCTGCACCTTCTGAGGATGCATAATTTCATGAGAGAGAGCCTAGAATCGGGGATCGTATTTATTGTAGCGGCTACCTTGCCCCCTGATACTCCTAGTGGAGGCGTCGTTCCTACTGACCCTGATTTACAGCGACTATTGGGGGACTTTACAGACATCACGCCCGAGGAGCTTCCCGATGAGCTTCCCCCTCTGAGGGATATCCAGCACGCGATCGACCTTGTGTTGGGGGTATCTTTGCCCAACCTCCCATACTACCGTATGAGTCCGACCGAGCATGCCGAGCATGGACGTAGCCCAAGGACTCATCCAAGGGCAAGGTCGATTCCCCCATCAGTGTCGGGTCCTCCAGGCCCCTGCACCTTCTGAGGATGCATAATTTCAAGAGAGAGAGCCTAGAATCAGGGATCGTATTTATTGTAGCGGCTACCTTGGCCCCTGACACTCCTAGTGGAGGCGTCGTTCCTACTGACCCTGATTTACAGCGACTATTGGGGGACTTTACGTACATCACGCCCGAGGAGCTTCCCGATGAGCTTCCCCCTCTGAGGGATATCCAGCACACGATCGACCTTGTGCCGGGGGCATCTTTGCCCAACCTCCCATACTACCGTATGAGCCCGACCGAGCATGCCGAGTTGAAACGTCAGGTTGATGATTTACTTAGGAAGGGTTTTGTACGCGAGAGCTTGAGTCCGTGCGCGGTCCCCGCCCTTCTCACCCCGAAGAAGAAAGGGAGTTGGCGCATGTGTGTTGACAGTAGAGCTATCAATAAGATCACGGTGAAGTACCATTTCCCGATTCCCCGTCTCGACGACTTGCTTGACGCTATGGTCGGTGCTCGTATTTTCACGAAAATCGACCTTCGGAGCGGGTATCATCAGATTAGAGTGTGTGAGGGAGATGAATGGAAGACGACCTTCAAGACGAAGGATGACCTATTTGAGTGGTTGGTGATGCCCTTCGGATTGTCGAATGCCCCCAGTACGTTCATGTGGGTAATGACCCAGTTCTTCCAGCCCTACATGAGCAAGTTTCTAGTTGTGTACTTCGATAACATTCTTATTTATATCCAGGAGCGTACTGGCCATCTACACCACGTCCGATTGGTGTTCGATGCCCTCAGGAAGGAGCATTTGTTTATTAATATGAAGAAGTGTGATTTTCTGGCTGAGTCGGTCCACTTTCTTGGCTATATTATTTCTGCGTCGGGCATCTCCGTGGACCCCGACAAGGTGAGAGCGATCCGTGAGTGGCCCGTCCCCACGACCATCCACCAGGCCAGGAGTTTCCATGGACTTGCCACTTTTTACAGGAGGTTTGTCCAAGGTTTTAGCATGCTTATGGCCCCCCTTTACGAACTACGTTCGTAAGGGAGACTTCGTGTGGACCACGACCGCCACTAAGGCCTTCGAGGAGGTCAAAGATCGTTTAGCTTCTGCTCCTATTATTTGATTGCTAGATTTTAGCCTAGCCTTCGAGGCTGTGTGTGATGCTTCAGGACTAGGGATCAGAGGAGTACTTAGCCAGGAGGGCCATCCGATTGCATATTTCAGCGAGAAGCTGAATGAGGCCTGCCAGCGGTATTCCACGTATGACCGTGAGTTTTATGTGATCGTCCAGACCTTGCATCATTGGCGGCATTATCTCCTGCACAAGGAGTTCGTGCTGTATTCTGACCATCAGGCCTTACGATACCTTGAGTCCCAGTTAAAGCTTAGTCATAGGCACGCTAAGTGGGTAGAGTTTCTGTAGAGCTATCACTACGTTATCAAACACCGCGTGAGTGTTGAAAACAAGCCGGCTGATGCTTTGAGTCGCCGGATTAACCTCTTGCAGGCGATGAGCACATGTGTCACTGGTTTTGAGCGTCTCGTTGCAGAGTATGCTGAGTGTTCGGATTTTGGGGATATCTATAGGTCCCTCACCCGGGACCCACCAGACATTTAAGGGTTTACGGTTCCGAGGATACCAGTTCTCGGCACCCTTAACGCTGCATTCATCCACTCTCTCTCCGTGACTTCTGATCTGGGAGATGCATGCGGGAGGTGCCGCGGGACACTTTGGGCGATACAAGACTATCGCCTTAGTTGAGGGTCGTTTTTATTGGCCTTCACTGAAGGGGGACGTAGCGCGTGTGATGAGGCATTGTAGGACGTGCCAGATGGCAAAGGGTTCACGCCAACTTAGTGGCATGTATTCTCCTTTACCTATTCCTCACAGACCCTGGGTTAACATCAGCATGGACTTTGTTCTCGGGCTTCCCCGCACGCCCAAGATACATGATTTCATTTAGTGTTGTGGGATCGGCTTCTCGAAGATGACCCACTTTATCCCATGCCGCAAGACGGCCGATGCCTCCTGGGTTGCCGCCCTATTCTTTAAGGAAGTCTTTAGATATCACAGATTACCTTCATTTATAGTGTCTGATCGTGATGTCCGGTTCATGAGCTATTTCTGGAAGACACTATAGATGAAGACTGACACCACTCTGAAGTTTTTCACCGCCTACCACATACAAACGGATGGACAAACTGAGGTGGTCAATAGGAGCTTGGGTTCCCTCCTACGTTGTCTTATCGGTGAGCATGTGTGTACTTGGGATTCCATGTTTCCCCTAGCAGAGTTCGCGTATAACATCTCAGTGAATTGGACTACTGGCCTTAGCCCATTCCACATCCTATTAGGTTACGAACCCCGGAAGCCGGTTGACCTAATTCCCCTCCCACTCGAGTCCCGCCCTAGTGAGTCGCCGAGCTCCATAAATTCTTCCTCCACAAGACTTCGAGATCGTCTTCCTGCGAAGGGGCCTCGACTCGCTCCTCCCCATTCTTCCCGGCAAAGGTACTTCCTCTTTTTCTTCTTGTTCAGCTCGCCGAATTCCACAAAATTTTTCCGACAAAGTTTTTTCATGCAGGAGCTCGACTGATTCCCGCGAACCCACCTTTCGCAGACTCGAGATTGCTCCCTGAACCACTCACGCGCGAGAAAGCGGCAACGATGGCCTTCCGAGATGAGCTGGACTCATCCAGGCCTCGTCCAACAAGAAGCGGCCTGACTCCGCGGGGTCCAGCTCGCCCCGCCGCCAACAGCCACAAAAGAAGATGAAGAGGGTCGTGGTGGTCCCCCAGGCGAGACAGCAACAACAACAACAATAAGAGCCAAAATACATGAGCTCGCCCGAGACTACCTCGGATGGGTCGCCAGAGAGCTCGCTGAAGGAGATCTCGGGCAAGGGGCAGGGGGTGACGAGTCCTCTACTACGAAGAAATCGGCCAGCAAGCCGAGCGCGCCGAAGGGCCACCCCCTCTTTGGCTTCGGGGGAAGGTGGAAAGACTCGGCCGGCGAGCCCATGGTCCAGTGGGACAAGCTGGCCCACCGAGTCCCCATCTCCACCCTACACCCTTCCTGGACCGACCGCCGGCTCTCCACTGGCCATGCCTACGTGCTCGGCTTCGGCCTTTAAGGGCACGAGGACGCCGAGGCCTACAAGGGCATGACACTGCGTCAGCTCGACCATGAGGGCATGCAAGCCCATATGCGGGCTATGGAGTTGCACCATATGATGATCCGCCACGGATTCAACCTCAACAACCACCTGCAGAAAGTTGAGCAGGTGCGCGACGTCGCCAAGGACAAAGCCGTCGACCTGGCGAGGCAGGTCGGCATCGTCGAGAAATTATTTGCCCAAGCCGTCGACGGTCTGGTAAGTACCAGGTTGTTTATTTCTCTTTTACTTAGGATTTTCCTGCCTTCTTTGTTATAAGTTAGTTCGCCCTTTTTTCTTTTTCAGGACACCAAGGCTGCTGATGAGTTGTAGGCTCGTGCCACCGGGCTGGAAGAAGAGAACATCCAGCTACGTGCCCATGCCGCCGAGTTGGAGGGTTGCGTTGCCGGGATGGAGGAGGAGAACGGGGCGCTGAAGGAGAAGAATAAGGGCCTTCACGGAGAGATCCCCTATCAAGCGAAAATCTTCTTCCCCCGGGCAACAACGAGCCCCACTTCCCGTACAAGAGGTCGAGGGTCTTTGGAGAGTCCGATGTCGTTGAACGGCTGCGGGTCAACTCGTTCGAGTCCACCGAATGCACCCTTCAGATGATGAAAGACACGGGGGTGCTGGTGGAAGGCTGCGAGGAGATCACGGCCCGGGACCTTATGTTGAGTCTGTTCCCGCCCACCCCGCCCAGCGAGAAGGAGGACAACTTCGACCTGCTCTTCGGAAAGGGCTTCAAAGATGATCTGTCCGGATGAGTGGGCAAAGACCACCTGCCGGGGGGGGGGGGGGAGGCGATAGCTGAACCCCCCCCCCCCCCCTTTGTAATTCCTTCCCCCCTCCTATTTTTAACCTCGCCGAGGCGAGCTCCTCTTTTTGTAACAACATTATATAAATGAAAACAGCTTTTATATGAACTTTGTCTTTAGTTTTTCAATCTTTTTTCTGGGTGGCCTTGCTGTGACGTACTCACTCGCGAGCTCTCCTCCTCGGGGGACCTCGCATGTACAGATCTTGTCGTTAGAGTGGATGATAGGACTCATACCTGTGAGTAGATCTTTAGAGTTCGCCAGCCCTAGACGATCCGGGGGTGGATCTCTCGCGAACCGGCTCGCCATCCCCCAGCTCGCTCGCGAGCTGCCCCCCTTTTAGCCAATGTGAAGTCCAAAATTACCGAAAATTTCAAAGTAAAGCTGAAGGGAGGTGGAGTGCCCTGCTGGAGCTCTCCTCTTTCGGTGGGTGCCAAGGACTCGGCTCATCACCCCGTTGTCGAGCTGGTCCTGCGAGTCCCGACTCGCCTTTGGGGAATCTTCTCCTCCTATTTTTAGAAAAAGGGCCAAATTTCCCAAGTAACATTTTGGAGAGGGTAGGACTCCCGCAAGTGACATCCAGCCCTGCCAGCTAGGTGAGAGCCTGGCAGCGGGATCTGTTCGAGGTCTAGGTAGACGCTCTCGAGTGACATATAGCCATGCCAGCTAGGTGAGAGCCTGGTAGTGGTATCTGCTCGGGGTCATGGTAGACGCCATCGAGTGGCATCCAACCCTGCCAGCTGGATGAGAGCATGATAACGAGATCTGCTCGGGGTCTAGGTAGACTCTCTCGAGTGACATCCAGCCCTGCTAGCTAGGTGAGAGCCTGGTAGCGGGATCTGCTCGGGGTCTGGGTAGACGTTATCGAGTGACATCCAACCCTGCCAGTTAGGTGAGAGCCTGGCAGCAGGATCTGTTCGGGGTCTGGGTAGACACTCTCGAGTGACATCCAGCCATGCCAGCTAGGTGAGAGCCTGATAGCGGGATCTACTCGGGGTCTGGGTAGACGCCATCGAGTGACATCCAACCCTGCTAGCTGGGTGAGAGCCTGGCAGCGGGATCTTCTCGGGGTCTGGGTAGACGCTCTCGAGTGACATCCAGCCCTGCCAGCTAGGTGAGAGCCTGACAGCGGGATCTGCTCAGGGTCTGGGTAGACGCCATAAAGTGACATCCAGCCCTGCCAGCTGGGTGAGAGCTTGGCAGCGGGATCTTCTCGGGGTCTGGGTAGACTCTCTCGAGTGACATCCAGCCCTGCCATCTAGGTGAAAGCCTGGCAGCGGGATCTGCTCGGGGTCTGGGTAGACGCCATCGAGTGACATCCAGCCCTGCCAACTAGGTGAGAGCCTGACAGTGGGATCTGTTCGGGGCTTGGGTAGATGCTCTCGAGTGACATCCAGCTCTGCTACCTAGGTGAGAGCCTGACAACAGGATCTGCTCGGGGTCTGGGTATACGACATCGAGTGACATTAGACGCCAGCGAGTGACATCCAGCCTTGCCAGCTGGGTGAGAGCCTGGTAGTGGGATCTGCTCGGGGTCTGGGTAGATGTCATCGAGTGACATCCAGCCTTGCTAGCAAGGTGAGTGCCTGGTAGTGGGATCTGCTCAGGGTCTAGGTAGACGCCATCGAGTGACATCCAACCTTGCCAGCTGGGTGAGAGCCTGACAGTGGGATCTGCTGGGGGTCCGGATAGACGACATCGAGTGACATCCAGCCCTGTCAGCTAGGTGAGAGCCTGGCAGCGGGATCTGCTCGGGGTTTTGGTAGACGCCATCGAGTGACATCTATCCCTGCCAACTAGGTGAGAGCCTGACAACGGGATCTGCTCGGGGTCTGGGCAAACTCCATCGAGTGACATCCAGCCCTACAAGCTAGGTGAGAGCCTGACATCGGGATCTGCTCGGGGACTATCAAATGAACACTTCACCCATTCACACAAATCACTGCAGGAGAATTGACATATCAAGAAGCTTTATTATTAAAAAAACAAGCATCACTTGCATGTATTCAAGGGTAAAAACATTTCATGTCATCACCGCTCCAGGTGAGACTTAGGGTCTCGCGCTCCACATTCCGGAGGTGATACCCTTCTAATTTTAATGCTTCTTTTACGATGTATGGACACTCCCAGTTGGGGTTAAGCTTTCCCACGGTAGCTGATCTCCCCGTGCATCCACTTTCTTCAAAACCAAGTCCCCGTCCGCGAACTGTTTGATCCTGACGTGCTTGTCAAAGTACTTAGTCATTCTTCTTTTCACTTCTTCCTGTCGGATGGCGGAGAGATCACACAGCTCCTCCACCATGTCAAGGGAGAGCCGCAGCTCCTCCTCATTTTCATCCTGCCATTCTTCCCTGCTTTCCTGGGCCTCCGCCACCCGAGGTGTTTGGACTTCAAATTCTACTGGGAGTACTGCCTCACATCCATGGGAGAGCTTGAAGGGTGTCTCCCTATGGCCGTGTTGGGAGTGGTCTTCAGAGCCCATAGGACCGAGGGGAGCTGCTCCGCCCAGCTCCCCTTCAAATTCTCAACTTTTTTTCTTCAGGAGGTTCACTATCATCTTGTCTGTTGCCTCCACCTGCCCGTTGCTCCTGGGGTGGTGGACTGAGGTAAATCTGAGGTCAATTCTGAGCTGCTCACAGAAGCTAATGAATTTCGTGTCGGCGAACTGAGGCCTATTGTCCGTGACGATGGCCTGCGGCAACCCATGCCGACAGATGATCTCACCCCAAACAAAATTCCTGATAACCTGGGAGGTCACCTTAGCCGGTGCCTTCACCTCCAACCACTTAGAAAAATAATTTATCATTACTAACAGGAACCTCCTCTGCCCGCTGGCCTGTGGGAAGGGTCCGACCAAGTCCATCCCCTAGATGACAAAGTGTCAGGGGGCCGTGATGCTCCTGAGGCGTTGGGAAGGTTGCAGCTAGAGGGGGGCGAATAGCTGGCATTTGTGGCACCTTCTTGTGAACTCTGCCGCATCGTGGCCCAGGGTAAGCCAGAAGTACCCATGCCTGGTAGTGGTATCTGCTCGGGGTCAGGGTAGATGCCATCGAGTGGCATCCAACCCTGCCAGCTGGATGAGAGCATGACAACGAGATCTGCTCGTGGTCTAGGTAGGCTCTCTCGATTGACATCCAGCCCTGCTAGCTAGGTGAGAGCCTGGTAGCGGGATCTGCTCGGGGTCTGGGTAGATGTTATCGAGTGGCATCCAACCCTGCCAGTTAGGTGAGAGCCTGGCAGCAGGATCTGTTCGGGGTCTGGGTAGACGCTCTCGAGTGACATCCAGCCATGCCAACTAGGTGAGAGCCTGACAGCGGGATCTGCTCGGGGTTTGGGTAGACGCCATCGAGTGACATCCAACCCTGCTAGCTGGGTGAGAGCCTGGTAGCGGGATCTTCTCGGGGTCTGGGTAGACGCTCTCGAGTGACATCCAGCTCTGCCAGCTAGGTGAGAGCCTGGCAGCGGGATCTACTCAGGGTCTGGGTAGATGTCATCAAGTGACATCCAGCCCTGCCAGCTGGGTGAGAGCTTGGCAGCGGGATCTTCTCGGGGTCTGGGTAAACTCTCTCGAGTGACATCCAGCCCTGCCAGCTAGGTGAGAGCCTGGCAGCGGGATCTGCTCGGGGTCTGGGTAGACGCCATCGAGTGACATCCAGCCCTGCCAACTAGGTGAGAGCCTGACAGTGGGATCTGTTAGGGGCTTGGGTAGATGCTCTCGAGTGACATCAAGCTCTGCTACCTAGGTGAGAGCCTGACGACAGGATCTGCTCGGAGGTCTGGGTATACGACATCGAGTGACATTAGACACCAACGAGTGACATCCAGCCTTGCCAGCTGGGTGAGAGCCTGGTAGTGGGATCTGCTCGGGGTCTGGGTAGATGTCATCGAGTGACATCCAGCCCTGCCAGCAAGGTGAGTGCCTGGTAGTGGGATCTGCTCGGGGTCTAGGTAGACGCCATCGAGTGACATCCAACCTTGCCAGCTGGGTGAGAGCCTGACAGTGGGATCTGCTGGGGGTCCGGATAGACGACATCGAGTGACATACATCCCTGTCAGCTAGGTGAGAGCCTGGCAGCGGGATCTGCTCGGGGTTTTGGTAGACGCCATCGAGTGACATCTATCCCTGCCAACTAGGTGAGAGCCTGACAACGGGATCTGCTCGGGGTCTGGGCAAACTCCATCGAGTGACATCCAGCCCTACAAGCTAGGTGAGAGCCTGACATCGGGATCTGCTCGGGGACTATCAAATGAACACTTCACCCATTCACACAAATCATTGCAGGAGAATTGGCATATCAAGAAGCTTTATTATTAAAAAAAACAAGCATCACTTGCATGTATTCAAGGGTAAAAACATTCCATGCCATCACCGCTTCAGGTGAGACTTAGGGTCTCGCGCTCCACATTCCGGAGGTGATACCCTTCTAATTTTAATGCTTCTTTTACGATGTATGGACACTCCCAGTTGGGGTTAAGCTTTCTCACGGTAGCTGATCTCCCCGTGCATCCACTTTCTTCAAAACCAAGTCCCCGTCCGCGAACTGTTTGATCCTGACGTGCTTGTCAAAGTACTTAGTCATTCTTCTTTTCACTTCTTCCTGTCGGATGGCGGAGAGATCACACAGCTCCTCCACCATGTCAAGGGAGAGCCGCAGCTCCTCCTCATTTTCATCCTGCCATTCTTCCCTGCTTTCCTGGGCCTCCGCCACCCGAGGTGTTTGGACTTCAAATTCTACTGGGAGTACTGCCTCACATCCATGGGAGAGCTTGAAGGGTGTCTCCCTATGGCCGTGTTGGGAGTGGTCTTCAGAGCCCATAGGACCGAGGGGAGCTGCTCCACCCAGCTCCCCTTCAAATTATCAACTTTTTTCTTCAGGAGGTTCACTATCATCTTGTCTGTTGCCTCCACCTGCCCGTTGCTCCTGGGGTGGTGGACTGAGGTAAATCTGAGGTCAATTCTGAGCTGCTCACAAAAGCTAATGAATTCCGTGCCGGCGAACTGAGGCCCATTGTCCGTGACGATGGCCTGCGGCAACCCATGCCGACAGATGATCTCACCCCAAACAAAATTCCTGATAACCTGGGAGGTCACCTTAGCCGGTGCCTTCACCTCCAACCACTTAAAAAATAATCTATCATTACTAATAGGAACCTCCTCTGCCCGCTGGCCTGGGGGAAGGGTCCGACCAAGTCCATCCCCTAGATGGCAAAGTGTCAGGGGGCCGTGATGCTCCTGAGGCGTTGGGAAGGTTGCAGCTAGAGGGGGGCGAATAGCTGGCATTTGTGGCACCTTCTTGTGAACTCTGCCGCATCGTGGCCCAGGGTAAGCCAGAAGTACCCATGCCTGACAATCCTTCCTTCTAGGGTCCGACTCCCAGAGTGACTCTCACACTCACCAGAGTGGACTTCTTCCAAGATCCTCTGCACCTCCCTCTCGGCCACACAATGAGCCAACAATCCTGAGAGGGTCTTCTGATACAACTACCCGTCCCAAAAGAGATAGTATGCAGAAGGGATCCTCATGATCTAACATATCCTTTCTTGAGAAGGTAATCTTCTCCTCTGGGGATGGGGTCTGAGATGTGGAGCCAACGCTCCGGTGGTACATAATATGGAGGCTCGCCTTCCGGGAAGCCTCTATACCCCCCATGGATCACTCTGATCGCTCCTTGGGTTCCAACATCTATCCGGTCTTCGCACCTATCCTCCTTTGCCTGAGGCAGGACCTCCTCAATGCTCACCTCCTGGCGACCTTGTTGTTGATGTTGCTTCCTGTTACCTCTCATCTCGAGGAACTCTGGGCACGTGGCCGTAGCGTGCCCTTCCTCTTGGTGGAAGTCGCAGTAGGGCAACTCCACCCTGACTTATCCTCTCCTTTTTCATGCTGCTCTCCTCCTCTCCCCCATGGCTATAACCATGACCTGATTTTGATCATGGAGGGGAGGTCTATGGGCCTGCCTCCAACCCGGAGGATGGAACTGACCCTGCCCCCATGACGGTTGTCCCCTCTATGGTAGCCTCTTTGCGGCCCCTGGTCTTTCCACTCTGGCCTCCAACCCAGCCAACGGACAAGCTCCTGAAGCCCCCACCTGGACTATTATTGTTGTTGCTGCTGCCGCAGTTCCCTCTGCCGGTGTTCAGCTCTCCTTTCCTCCTGACCTCTGCCACCCCTTGGCTCCTTCTCCTCCTTCGTGGCCCACCTGGCCAGCTTTCGGAAAAACTCCGAATTCAATGCCTCCCCGTCAACTTCTCTTATCGCCCTCTCCATCAGCTCTTTGTAGGAAAGGGGGGCAGCCTCTTCAGTTCCATCCTGAAGAACCCTTGTTGCAGCCCCAAGGTAAAGGCCATCATCAGGCTATGCCCTGACATCTCTTGTACCTGGGTGACCTCCTGCTAAAACAGTCAACATAACTCCACAAGGTCTCGTTCACCCCCTGCTTGACGTGGAACAGGGACTCTGACTCCTTCTTCCTCCTCTTGGAGGTGGTGAACCTCAATATGAATCCCCGATGCAGGTCCTCGAAGCAGTAAATGAAGCTGGTGAAACAACTCTCTCGCCTTCTCCTTGAGAGTGATGGCGAAGAGACAACACTTGAACCCATCCGACATCTGTCGGATCGATAACGCATCCTCAAACCACTGGACGTATTGGACCGGGACTCCCTTCCCGGTGTAGTAAGACATCTCTGGCTCTCTAAACCCCTCTGGAACTTGGGCAGAAGAAACCAGCTCGTTGAAGGGGCTACCTCGCCCTACTGGGAAAGCAAGAAGGCCTTGCGCCCCCATCTCGCCGAACTGACCCCTGCTTGCCGAGCCCGGGAAGAGCATGCACCCAGGGAGATCGCAACCTCTCCCCTCCTCGACGACCTCCTTCCCAGCTCGCCTGCCGGGAGCGTCCTCGCCCAGAGGCAGGGCAGCTATGACCGGAACTGCTGGAGTCGAGCACTCGGCCCGCCATCCAAGTGTGAACTTAACGATGCTGAGCACCTCCAGCTTGAAGTCTTCGAACATCACCACCATGGCCAGAGGGGGAGGGGGTGGCGAGTCGGACCTGCCCGAACCTTGCCCTGATCCTCCCGTCATCGAGCTCACCAAAGATTTTCTTTGTTGACCATGCTCCACACTCACAACACCAAAAATGTTGAAACTGAAAACTCAGTCTCTGTGGAGTTCACCCTTGGGGAAGGGGTGATCGCACACCTACTTCACTCCTGCAAACCAAATAACAAAGGAAAAGAAAAGGGAACTGACCCAAGGGCTCGGCGTGGAGGTCCCGCCACACACTCGGAAGATCTTAGAGCGCTTCCCCTCCCTTAGCCAAATGACGAGCTAAGGCTACCTCAGAAAGCGCTAGAAGACTGGGGCAAGTAAGCATAAACAACATGCCTTCTAAGGTACAACTTGAGTCCTATTTATAGATTTCTGAAAAAGACATGCAAATAGGCAACCTCTGCTGTTTTGAACAGCTATGTGCAGCCCAACTAGGTCAGCCAACAGCATGACTCCGCTGTTCTAACAGGCTATAGGCAGACCAGCGGGGGTAAAATGGTAAAAAAAACATCATAGATCCCTGGGTGAGTGTCCCCTGAAGCCTCTGCCCGCCTGGGGCGGCGAGTACTCGATGGACCTGGCATTCGCCGCCTCTTCCTGGACTTCGGAGAGTACGTGCCCGACTGGCCCTACTCGCCTACCTCTTGCCGGCCTCTTCTAGGCGAGTGCGAGCCCTTCAGCTGTACTCGCCCCTGGTAATCCCACCTTGCCTGGGCGAGTCGGGGGCTGCCAAGCTCTGGCCCCTTAAATGCTCGCCCGGGACTTAGACTGCTCAATCCGGCTGGTCCGGCTCCTGAGTGATTGAGCCCGACGAACGTTGAGCTCCGTTCGACAAACGTCGAGCTCCGTTCGACTAATGTCGAGCTCCGTTCGACGAACCCCGAGCTCCGTTCGACGAACCCCGAGCTCCGTTCGACGAACGCCGAGCTCCGTTCGACGAACGCCGAGCTCCGTTCGACGAACGCCGAGCTCCGTTCGACGAACGCCGAGCTCCGTTCGACGAACGCCGAGCTCCGTTCGACGAACGCCGAGCTCCGTTCGACGAACGCCGAGCTCCGTTCGACGAACGCCGAGCTCCGTTCGACGAACGCCGAGCTCCGTTCGACGAACGCCGAGCTCCGTTCGACGAACTGAGTGGATTGGGTGGGCTTCTCTCAACGCTAAGGCAAAACGGCGTTAAGTGTTTGGACTTCACTCAACGCTAAGGTAGAAAGGCGTTGAGTGTCTGGCCTAGCGAGTACTCGATGGAGCTGGCACTTGCCGCCTCTACCTGCTTCTTGGCAAGTGCGGGCCCGACTGGCCCTACTCGCCTGCCACTTGCTGGGCTCGCCGCAGCGAGTCGGGGGATGTCGAGCTCTGGCCCCCTAGGTGCTCCCCCGGGACATGGGAAAAAGGGATCCGACCGGTCTGGCTCCTGGCGACCCCACTTGTCGGATACGGGGTTGTACATGCACGACAAAGACAAAAGGATCTGGCCCAGATCTGGAACGAAAGCAGTTGCAGCTTCACACAAAATTGTTGATGAGCAGTGGTTTTTGCCTCTTCCTGATCTATAAAGGGGGAAAACGGATGAGAATAACAAGAAGGCCGATCTATTCTTCGATCATCGACGGGATCCGCAGTCCCTTCGATTCGACCGACGAGAGATGTTCCTTCCGACACAGCAATCGCGAAGATGAGAAATCTGCAGCGACGATGAACTGTTCACGATCTGCAGAGCGACACACAGAAGAATTACTAATGATTATGCTCCTTGAGTGTTAGCAGAAATAAGTAAAGAAGGCCGGCTGAATCTGGAACAGAGACTTGCAGCGGCCTATCTGGATAATCACTATGAAGGATTGATCAAACCCGGAGATTGGATCAAAGAAATCAACAGACGGGTCCCAATGAAACCCTTTTCTTTGATCACCTATGACAAGGAATGGCTGCCCTGGATTGGCGATAAAAACTCGATCATGAGGGATTCCTCAGATTCACAAGTGACGCGATGAAGAACGGCTTGACGCAGAAACTAGAACACCGGGAGCGGCGGAAATCTTCGGCGAATGACGATGGCGGCCACAGGAAACTCGCAAAAACGAGAAAGCTGAGTGGCGGAATCGCAAAGACGAGCGGCAGAATAGGTTGAGCGCGACGAGCGAAACCCTAGAAACTCGTATCTTGAGAATGTTAGAGAGGGTTTGCTCAAGGCTCAAGATAGTCCACATAACCCTATCAAGTTTGGAATAGAGATTATATAGGGGCATTGTTATATATAGATCATGTTTGGCTATATACAAATCTAAAATGTAGTTTTTACCTCCTTTTCTCTACTATATACAAACCAAATAAAAACCTCTCCCCCCCCCAAAAAAAAGATCATTTCTCATTTCAGCATACCCGTCTCCTGCCCTAGCCGCTCCCGCGCCCCGCTCCCGTGCGACAAACTCCACTCCGACGACCCCGTTTCCAGTGGTCGGCGGCGTCAACCGGTCGTTCTTGACCTTTCGCGACCTGCAAGAGGTAAAACCCTAACCCTCTCTCGTTTGTTCTGTGAATAGGCTAAGCCTCGAGTTGTTCCATGCACGATTTGGTAAAGCCCTAACCCTGTCATCATCATCGTGAAAGAGATGACTGTCGTGGGAGGTGTTTGGCATGAAAGCAGGATCAGTGAACCCTAACCCTGTCGTCGTCGTGTTTGGCTTCCCTCGACAAGAAGCAGCAACGCCACTGACAACACTAAAGTGGCGCTCGGGGCATCCTTTTTTGTTGTTGCAGTTGGGGTCATCTGTGTGATTTTACTGAAGAAGATATGATTTGTTGTGCTTATTTTGATGATCCAGCTCTGTGAATTTCTACTGTAGTTTGATGATCCTTTTTTGATATATCCTTTTTTGATTTTACTGACAACACTAATGATTTGCTGCGTTGGTATGGTTTTGGCTGTCATGCAAGATTGCAGGTTCGCTTCACTTGGCGAAGAAGGCGAACGTCATGGTTTTTTTTTGAAGAATTTAACAGTTTTATGTCTTGAATTACCTATTTTTTGTAATGTTTGCTAATATAAGATGTCATACATGTCCTTCTAATATAATATTAAATGACTGCTTATAAGAAAATTAAGTTTGATTCTTTTTATTATTATTTTTATTGATTTGCATATAACAACTTGGTTTACATATAGCAGATTTTGAATTAATATGGTTTGTATATAATCATGGTTTGTATATAGTCAAACATGGTCTATATATAACAATGACCTTATATAGTATCTCCAGCGTAGAGCCTAACCCTAGGACGACACAAACTCAATAACCCGTTCCGAGTCGGTCTCGACATGTGCGAACATATTATAATATATTTAACAATTGATTTGTGAGGCACTACAAAACACCATGAAGCTCCTTAAGCTCATAATAAAAGGGAAATTGGTTCAACCAAAAGCTTTGAAATGTGATGCTTGATCATGCTTGAATGAGTGTACATGTCGTGAACAACGTACGCGGTTTCCATGACTCTTGAAAGGTTGATAACTCTCATGAGAATGTTCCTCGAGAACACGCCGCTCAGACTAAGGTATTCCTGGTTCATCTTCTTCCATTCATTCTCCACCATTTCCAAAAGTGCCTCATTGGCTTCCTCCAATGTGATGTTATGCTCTTTCATGTAGCATTGTACAGCTGATGCCACATGGAGTCTCTTCTGCTCAAGCTGCAAGAAAAACATAATTAAATTCTCATAATGTGTATCATGAATGTGGACCAAAAGCTTTGAATTAACAATGAAAACATAGAGAATCCAAAATTTGCATGTTGATCATATATATAAACTGTACTAAAAAAATATGTTACCTCTTGCGACGTAACATCGTCTCTTAATCGGCATATGACGGATGCATGATAGGTAAACTTTGGGAAGGTCAACAGCCAATCAAACGCTTCCTTCGTCGCCGAACCGTCCATTCCAATTAAAGATGCACAAGTTAACAGATTATAGCAGGTGGTTATTGTTGTAACCTTCAAGTGATCTTTAAGCGCTGGAATGTATCCTGCATCTCTCCATTTTACTTCCTCTAACCAATATTTTGCCACAACTTTAAACTGTAGAGAATGTAATATGCAGTTATTTATAAGCTAATGACACCTACATATCATACATTTCCAATATATATATACTATATTAAAAAGAAATATGATGGTCTGTAGATAGCGTGTCCACAAAAGTCAGGCGAAAAAATAGATCTATATTAGTTCAGATATTCCTTGGCTTTGTCCTCTTTCTCCTACTGCCCTAAAACAGGTATTCCATGCTCCATGTTTTAACTTCAAATAAAATAACATTAAACATCAACCAGGAGCATTGAGGTTATCAAATAGATCTATATTAGTTCTGTTTTACTAAATTTAACTTTATTAGTTGTCTTTTTCTTTTGATTTCTCTAAATAAGACAGAAAACTTGATGTATTCCAACCATTGACAGTATTTATCTGCCCTATTTGGTAGCAAAAATACAGATAAAAATCCTATCATTGACAGTATTTTCACTTATAGTATTTTCATCGAATCGAGGCGGCTCAAAATTCAGTAATTTTTCTCTTTATTCCTAGTTGGTTCAATCTTAAATTGGGCAACCTCTAAATTTAGCAAATGAAACAGTTAAAGCCATAATTTTTTAATTGAAGTTTAAATATGATTATTTTTTATTTTAAAATAAGAATATATTAATAAATACATAATATTTTTAATTAATTTGAGCTGATTTGAATCATATTTCGAGCGATTCAGGGCTGTCCCGAAATCACCTCGAAATCTTATTCGAGTCAAATTGAATCTACTGAAATTGATTCGAATCAATTTTAACGGACTTCAATTCAACTCAATATTCTGAGCGATTTTCGAGTAATATGCTCAACCCTAATTTATAGTATGTAAATATATTCAAATAACTTAAAAAAGGCATACTATTTCTTTGAGGTAATGCACACGATAGGATGTTCCAAAGCTGCTCAACTCATCCTCAAAGTGCTGAAATGTTTTAGCAATATTTTGAAACTGAACTTTCATATATTCTTTCAGATGTTCCAAAGCTGGATTCACATCCCACCTGCATTTAAAATAGTAAATTTTATAACTTAAAATTATTTTATTCAAAGTAATGAAGATTTAATAGAGAAATTAAGGATTATTTAAATAATCATTCAAACCTTTGAATCAGTTGAGTAAAAGATTGGAGCTCTTCAGAAGTTCCATATACATCATAAATATCATCAGTAATCGACATTAATGCAATCACCTTCGTAGCTATTATCCGCGCTGTCGAGTATTGAGGTTCGAAGTACAAAGAGAGCATCCAGAAGTAACACTCCACTATTCTATCTCTTGAAAAACTGAATCGTTTGGCCTCAACATTCTCCTCCCACCATCTGTGAATTGAAGAGTCAAAAAAGTTAGACGGGCTTTCAAAGATATAGACAACTTATTTTCACCTGTCAAGCGGTTACGACTGTATGAATCGGACCTTAATTATAAGTCCCTCCAAACGGAGCCTAAGATTGAGGAGTAAAGATTTGAATGTAATAAAAATCTATCAAAAGTGTATCGCCCCAAGCGACATGGATATATTGAAGAGTCTGTTGCCTGAAAGTGTTGAAAGTGTTGATATCAATCAATAAACGCACTATCGTGTAATTTATTGGACACCTACGTATCATACATTTCTAATATATATGATCAAAGATACGACTATAGATCTATATTGGTCTTCTGCTATACTTTATTCAGCTGCTGCTTTTTGTAAATTTTCACCTTTGCCCATGGGAGTGAGTGAGGGATTACATTCACTCATGTTGAATTTCTTTAATATTTCCTTTGCATAGTTACTTTGGGAGAGAAATATACCAGTAGGATTTTGCAAAACTTGGATCCGAGAAAAAACTTCATTTTTCCTAAGCTTGTCATTTCATACTTGGTTTCCATTTCAACTTGAAACTGACTTAGCATTCTTTTGGAGTTTCCTGTGATCAGAAGGTCATCAACATATAGACCCAAGAGTAGGAAATTACCTTCTTCTCTTCTGGAGTAAAAGGTGGGTTCACTTTCACTTTTTTTATACTTATTTTCTTGCAAATATGCATCTACATTTGCATTCCAAGCTCTTGGTGCCTGTTTAAGGCCATATAAAGCTTTGTTTAGTTTGTATACCTTATTTTCTTGAGCTTGTTGTATGAAGCTCTGTGGTTGCTCGACATATACCTCTTCATCAATAATTCCATTGAGAAAGACTGATTTTACATCATAGTGATACACAAGAAGTTGTAGTTGGTCTGCATATGCTAAGAGAAGGCGTTTGGTATTCATACGCACCACAGGGGCATAGCTTTCTTCATAATCTCTAACAAATTGTTGTGCATACCCTTTGGCTACTAGTCGAGCTTTGTGTTTTGAAATAGACCCATCTTCATTGTATTTGACCCTGTAGATCCATTTTAGTCCAATAATGGATCTTGTTGGTGGTTTGTTTACTAAATCTCATGTGTGATGTTTGTTTATCATAGTAGTTTCTTCTTTCATAGCTTGTTTCCATTCAGGAAAGGAGATGGCTTCAGCAAATGAATGAGGAGTAGTACATGTTAAGGCTACATCACTTTGCTGATAGATTTCTTCTAAACTTCTAGTTTTTTGGGGCGATGATGAAGAGCTTGAGTATGAGGAATTACCTTGATCTTGCCAATCCTGGAGATGAGGATGGATGGTTTCATTATTTAATGATTCAACCACTCATCTTTGAGGTATAATGTCTTGCTTATCTGAGTCCCATTGCCACTTACCTATTTCAGTGAAGATAACATCACGAGATATTTGTAATTTCCTCTCTATTGGATCAAATAAACGATAGGCTTTTGATTGGTCACTATTGTAAAAAGTAGCGAACTTGCAAGAACAAACGGATAGAGTTTTGAATAATTGAAATTTTATTATCCAAAAACGATAACATTTACAAAGGTATGACCTCCTTTTATAGAATGGAGGGGATATGGGAGAGTACAAATAAACAATGTGGGACTAAATATTTACAGTACTGAGCGGCTAGAAATAAAGGAGACCGCATAGGCCGCGCGGTTAGACAAATGAGTTAACCGCTCGGCAACTCCATCAGGATAGAACAGGCCGCAATTGGAGACTGATAGACCGCCCGGTCTCCAGGCTTCTGAGGAGACCGCCAGACCGCTCGGTCAACAAACTGCTGGACAAGACCGCAAGACCGCCCGGTCTAATACTTCAACACTCCCCCTCAAGCTGGAAAATATATATCAATCATGCCCAGCTTGTCACAAATGTGGAAGAAGGAAGTAGAGACCGACTTTGTGAAGATATCTGTCAATTCTTTGTCAGAGGTGACAAACGGTGTACATATCTGTTTCTTCAAAATCTCTTCCCGAATGAAGTGGCAGTCAACCTCTATATGCTTTGTTCTCTCATGGAAGACTGGATTTCTGGATATGTATATGGCGGCCTTGTTGTCACAGAACATAGGAAGAGGATAGTCATAGACCTCCCCTAGGTCAAGCATGAGAGCCCGCAACCAATTTAACTCACACGTGGTTGACGTCATACTCCGGTATTCAGCTTCTGCACTGGATCTGGAGACAACAGACTGTTTCTTGCTCTTCCAACTCACAAGATTTCCTCCAACAAAGGTACAAAAACCTGACGTGCATTTACGATCGCCTTTGTCATCCGCGTAACTAGAATCTGAGTAGGCATCAACCCTCAGATGACCATTCTTCTGAAAGATAAGCCCTTTGCCTAGTGCTGCTTTGATATACTCTAAAATCTTCAGGGCGGACTGAAGGTGGCACTCCCTGGGAGCTTGTATAAACTGACTGACCTTGCCTACAGCATAGGCGATGTCGGGTCTAGTCACCGTGAGATAGATGAGTTTGCCTACCAAACGTCTGTACCTGGTGACATCAGATAGAAGAGGCGAGTCATCCGTCCACGTTTTGTCTTCTCCAATAGCCATGGGAAACCGAGCCGGTTTGGCACCTGTCAATCCTGCTTCTTGTAGAAGATCAAGGGCATACTTCCGTTGGGAGAGGACCAACGAGTCAAGTTTCCGAGAGATTTCTATCCCCAAGAAGTATTTCGAGGAGCCCATATCCTTCGTGACCAAGTGTTGACGGAGGTGCTTCTTCGTCAAGTCCACCCCATCTCGATCATCGTCAGTAAGAAGAATATCATCCACATATACTGCCAAAACCACCAGTCCCGAGGCCGTTTTGCGAATGAATAAGAAGTGATCGGCCGAACTCCTTGTAAAGCCGATGGTAGCCACAATACCACTAAATTTGTCGAACCACGCCCTAGGGCTCTGCTTTAGGCCATAAATGGCCTTCTTCAAATGGCATATGCGTGTCTCCCCCTGAGCAACATACCCAGGAGGTTGCTCCATGTAAACGTCCTCCTGAAGATCGCCATAGAGAAAAGCATTCTTCACATCAAGCTGGGAAATAGCACAATCCCGGTTAACAACCACAGAGAGAAGAACACGGATGGTGCTGAGGCGAGCAACCGGAGAAAAGATGTCAAAGTAATCAATGTCATAAGTCTGAGTGAAGCCTTTGGCCACCAGCCGGGCCTTGTAGCGATCCACAGTGCCGTCGGGCCGAAATTTCACAACGAAGACCCAGCGACAGCCAACCACATTAGTGCCCACGGGAGGAGGAACAAGGGTCCAGGTACCCCGTTCTGTAAGAGTAGCCATCTCTTCATCCATGACAGACTTCCAATGAGGGATAGTGAGAGCCACCTGGTAGGTGCGGAGAGGAGAAGTAGCGGAGATAGCCAAGGCAAAACACCTGCGAGAAGGAGAAAGCCGATCATAAGAAATAACTGCCGCAAGCGGGTGTTGAGTACACGCCCGCACCCCTTTGCGAAGAGCAATGGGAAGATCCAGGTCGACGGGTGCGTCAGCGACCGGAGAGTCCGTGGCGGAGAAGGCTGGACCAGGACTAGAGAGAGACGGCGTCGGAGAGGAGGGAGGAGGGGTGGGTGGGGATACAGACAGGGAAGGAGACGATGGAGGAGGATACGGAGGTGGGGAGACGTCGAGAGGCGTGGAGGGAACAGAGAGATCAGAAGGAAGAGAGGAGGTAGCAGAGAAGTAGGAAGCATTCTCGAAAAATGTCACATCCGCGGAGACAAATTGCTTGCGGAGAAGGGGGTCAAAACAGCAATAGCCTTTCTGAGTGGTAGAGTACCCCGAAAAGACACACTTGGTAGAACGGGGGGAAAGCTTGTCGCGGGTAGTAGAGGGAGCGTAAACAAAGGCCGTACAACCAAAGACACGGAGAGGGAGAGGAAAAGGTTCCTTGTGGGGGTAGAGAATGGAGAAGGGGGTCTGGCCGTGGAGAACTGTGAAGGGAAGGAGATTGATGAGATAGCAGGCGAGGAGAACATCGTAGCCCCAGTAGGAGCGAGGTACGTGCATCTGCGTCATGAGAGTACGAGCAACATCAAGCAGATGACGGTTTTTACGCTTCGCCACCCCATTCTGTTGGGAGGTGTAAACACAGGTAGTTTGATGAAGAAGACCATGTTGGTGAAAGAAGGAGGAGAACTCATGATTAAGATATTCTTTGACATTATCAGAACGTAAAACTTTAAAAGAAATGTCAAACTGATTCTGAATTATAAAATAAAATGATTGCCAAACAGAAAAGAGTTTAGAGCGATCTTTTAATAGATACACCCAGGTACATCAGGAAAAATCATCTATAAAAGTGACAAAATAGGAACTACCTCGACCAATAGTGATGGTAGGAGCCGGACCCCATACATCAGAATGAATAAGATCAAACGGGCGAGAGGAGCCACGGCCTTGCTTCGGTTGGAAGGAGGAGAGATGATGTTTGCCCTTCTATGTCTCCTGCTGCGGCTTATCAGCAGGTTCAGTAGCAATCCGAGGAGGAGGATGTCCAAGGCGAAGGTGCCACTGAAGGAGATCGGTGGAGGAGGAGTAGGCGGACAGAGCGAAAACATCGTCGAGGAAGTAGAGGCCGCCACTCTCAGTCCTAGTAGCAATCGTCCGCTGGGTCCTCGGGTCCTGAAAAGAAAAAGTAGTTGGAGTGAACAAGACGGAGCACTGAAGTTGCCGAAATAAAGTAGTAACAGATAATAAATTGCACGGGAACGTCGGGACATAGAGAGTGTCCTCCAAGCAAAGCGATGGGGTGAGTTGAACCATGCCTGTCCCATGAACCGGGGACGATGAACCATCCGCCACACAAACCAGGGGTAAGAGGTCATGTGTCTCAAGACTGGAGAAGCAATGAGGGTTGCCCGTCATATGATTCGTAGCACAAGAGTCAATCAGCCATTTACCTTGGGTAACGACGTGGGCACTACCTGACATCGTGGCTACAGAAGCAGATAGCCGAGAAGAGGCGGAGGCCGAAGAAGGAGCGTCACCGGAAGGGCGAAGATGAGGACGTTTCTGCCAGCAGCGGTCAACAGAATGGCCGGTACGACCACAGTGAGAGCAGAAGAACCGGGACGAACCCCGTCCGCCGGAGTAACCGCGGCCACTAGGGCCCCCCTTCTGAGCTTGATGAGCAAAGGAGTCCTGGGAAGGTGGGGAGGCCAACAGAGGCCTCTGGAGCAGTGAAGTAACAGCGGCAATGCGAGCCGCGGTGGAATCCAAAGTAGGAGATTCCGCCTCACCCAGGATCTGTTGGCGGATCATATCATAGGAATTGGTAAGACGGAGAAGATAACAAATAACCAGGAGTTACTGGAAGTGTTTGTGTTGTTCGGCCAAGTCCGCGGAGAAGGGGCGATTCTGGAGGATTTCAGCACCAAGAGCCTGAACCTGCTGATAAGCCGCAGCAGGAGACATAGAAGGGCGGGCGAAGAGGTCCGCATAGAGAGTATAAATGCGGGACGTCTGTCCCCCCTTCGAATAGAGAGCAGCGAGGTGAAGCCAGGCGGCCTTGACCGTCTCATCATGACGAATGACGGGAATACACTCATCAGAGAGGCTGTTGGCCAGCCAAGTGCGTACAAGAGCATCACTCGCATCCCAGTCATCAAACTCAGGAGAGTGACGAGGAGGAGGGTCATCGGTGAGGTGATGACGCTTGCGCTGAGAGCGAAGAAGGAAGGTGAAATAAACGCTCCAATCGGGATAGTTGGAGCCAACCAGCTTAGAAAGGGTGCCAAGGTTGACCGAAGGAGGAGGTGGAGAAGGAGCGACAGGAGTGGTGGAGATAACGGGGGTGGTGAGACCGGAAGTAGTCATAGAACACAGCAATAAACCGCGCAAGAAGAAGAGAAGCCGCGGGGAGAGGAAAAGAGGGCAACTCGCGCGAAAGCGCAGCGGTTTAAAAGGAAGAAGCCGCGCGAACACAAGCGGCCAGGAAGCAAACAAAGGCACAGCGGGGAAGAGGTCGTGCGGACTGAAAAATCCGAGCGAACAGAAGAGAAGAGGAGCAAGAAGCATCGACTAGAACAAGTCGCAAGCCGGGCGAACAGAAGCAGGTCACAACGACTAGGAAGCCAGAGAGGCCAGAAGAAACCAGGGTGCGACGACAACGAAACAAGTCGCGGCCACAAAGAGCAGCAGGAGAAGAGAAGCAAGGAAAAAACAAGCCGCGCGAACAAGGCAGCGGACAGAAGAGAAGGCAAGCCGCGAAGACAGGTCGAATAAAGCAGAAAACAAGCCGAGAGAATCAGAGAGCGCACACAATCAAGAGGAAAAGACCGTGTCCTCTGATACCATGTAAAAAGTAGCGAACTTGCAAGAACAAACAGATAGAGTTCTGAATAATTGAAATTTTATTATCCAAAAACGATAACATTTACAAAGGTATGACCTCCCTTTTATAGAATGAAGGGGATATGGGAGAGTACAAATAAACAATGTGAGACTAAATATTTACAGTACTGAGCGGCTAGAAATAAAGGAGACCGCATAGGCCGCGCGGTTAGACAAATGAGTTAACCGCTCGGCAACTCCATCAGGATAGAACAGGCCGCAATTGGAGACCGATAGACCGCCCGGTCTCCAGGCTTCTGAGGAGACCGCCAGACCGCTCGGTCAACAAACCGCTGAACAAGACCGCAAGGCCGCCCGGTCTAATACTTCAACACTCCCCCTCAAGCTGGAGCATATATATATCAATCATGCCCAGCTTGTCACAAATGTGGAAGAAGGAAGTAGAGACCGGCTTTGTGAAGATATCTGCCAATTCTTTGTAAGAGGTGTCAAACGGTGTACAGATCTGTTTCTTAAAAATCTCTTCCCGAATGAAGTGGCAGTCAACCTCTATATGCTTTGTTCTCTCATGGAAGACTGGATTTCTGGATATGTATATGGCGGCCTTGTTGTCACAGAACATAGGAAGAGGATAGTCATAGACCTCCCCTAGGTCAAGCATGAGAGCCCGCAACCACTTTAACTCACACGTGGTTGACGCCATACTCCGGTATTCGGCTTTGTTGAAGTATTAGACCGGGCGGCTTAGCGGTCTGATCCAGCAGTTTGTTGACCGGGCGGCTTAGCGGTCTGATCCAGCGGTTTGTTGACCGAGCGGTCTGGCGGTCTCACTCTGAAGCCTGGAGACCGGGCGGTCTATTGGTCTACCATTGCGGTCTGTTCTATCCTGCTGGAGTTGCCGAGCGGTTAACCCATCTGTCTAACCGCGCGGCCTGTGCGGTCTCCTTTATTCTAGCCGCTCAGTACTGTAAATGTTTAGTCCCACATTGTTTGTATACTCTCTCTCTTATCTCCTCCATTCTATATAAGGGAGGTCATACCTTTGTAAATCTTATCTTTTTGGATAATAAAATTTCAATTATTCAAAAGTTTATCCGTTTGTTCTCTCTTTTTCGCTACTTTCTAACATGGTATCAGAGCACACAGTCATTTCCTCCTGATTCTGTGCGCTCTCTGTTGTTAGTGGCTTGTTTTCCGCTTTCTGCGACCTGTCTCGCGGCTTGCCTTCTCTTCTGTCCGCTGCCCTGTTCGCGCTGCTTGTTTCTGTCCGCTGCCCTGTTCGCGCGACTTGCCTTCTCTTCTCCTACTGCTATTCGTCGCGACGACCTGTTTCCTTGTCGCCGTACTCCTTGCTCTTTCTTGCCTCTCTGACTTCCTAGTCGTTACGGCCTGTTTCTGTTCGCCCGGCCTGCGACTTGTTGTAGCCGCTGCTTCTTGCCTCCTTCTCTCTTCTGTTCGCTCGGCCTTTTCAGTCCGCGCGACCTCTTCCCCGCTGTGCCTTTGACCTCTTTCTAGCCGCTACTGTTCGAGCGGCTTCTTCTTTTTCTAACCGCTGCGGTTTTCTTGCTGGGTTCTATGACTACCTCCGGTCTCACCACTACTCCTGTAGCTCCTTCTCCTCCTCCTCCTTCGGGCAACCTTGGCACCCTTTCTAAGCTTGTTGGCTCCAACTATCCCGATTGGAGCGTTTCTTTCACTTTTCTCCTTCGTTCTCAATGCAAGCGTCATCACCTCACCGATGACCCTCCTCCTCGAACCTCTCCTGAGTTTGATGACTGGGATGCGAGTGATGCTCTTGTCCGCACCTGGCTGGCCAACAGCCTTTCTGATGAGTGCCTTCCCGTCATTCGCCATGATGAGACGGTCAAGGCCGCCTGGCTTCACCTCGCTGCTCTCTATTCTAAGGGGGGCCAGACGTCCCGCATTTATACTCTCTATGCGGACCTCTTCGCCCGCCCTTTCATGTCACCGACTACGGCTTATCAGCAGGTTCAGGCTCTTGGTGCTGAAATCCTCCAGAATCGCCCCTTCTCCGCGGAATTGGCCGAACAACACAAACACTTCCAGGAACTCCTGGTTGTTTGTTATCTTCTTCGTCTTCCCGACTCTTATGATATGATCCGCCAGCAGATCTTGGGTGAGGCGGAATCTCCTACTTTGGATGCCACTGCGGCTCGCATTGCCGCTGTTACTTCGCTGCTCCAGCGGCCTCTGTTGGCCTCCCCCCTTCCCAGGACTCCTTTGCTCACCAAGCTCAGAGGGGAGGCCCTAGTAGCCGTGGCCCCTCTGGCGTACGGGGTTCATCCCGGTTCCTCTGCTCTCACTGTGGTCGTACTGGCCATACTGTTGACCGATGCTCGCAGAAACATCCTCATCTTCGCCCTTCCGGTGATGCTCCTTCTTCGGCCTCCGCCTCTTCTCGGTCGTCTGCCTCTGTGGCCACGACGTCAGGTAGTTCCCACGTCGTTACCCAAGGTAAATGGCTGATTGACTCCGGTGCTACAAATCATATGACGGACAACCCTCATTGCTTCTCCCGTCTTGAGACACATGACCGCTTACCCCCGGTTCGTGTGGCGGATGGTTCACCGTCCCCGGTTCATGGGACGGGCATGGTTCAACTCACCCCATCGCTTTGCTTGGAGGATACTCTCTATGTCCCGAAGTTCCTGTGCAATTTGTTATCAGTTACTACTTTATGCCGGCAACTTCAGTGCTCCGTCTTATTCACCCCCACTACTTGTTCTTTTCAGGACCCGAGGACCCAGCGGACGATTGCTACTGGGACTGAGAGCGGCGACCTCTACTTCCTCGACGATATTTCCGCTCTGTCTGCCTACTCCTCCTCCACAGATCTCCTTCAGTGGCATCTTCGTCTTGGACATCCTCCTCCTCGGCTTCTTCGCCAGCTTCTGCCCCACTTACCTCCTACCAGTTCTCCGCTCAACTGTGATGCGTGTCAGCTTGGCAAACATCATCGCTCCTCCTTCCCACCGAAGCAAGGCCGTGGTTCCTCTCGCATGTTTGATCTTATTCATTCTGATGTATGGGGTCCTGCTCCTACCCTCACTGTTGGTCGGGGCAGTTCCTATTTTGTCACTTTTATCGATGATTTTTCTTGCTGTACCTGGGTGTATCTGTTAAAAGATCGCTCTGAACTCTTTCTGTTTGGCAATCATTTTACTTTATGATTCAGACTCAATTTGCTATTTCTATTAAAGTCTTACGTTCTGATAATGCCAAAGAATATCTGACTCATGAGTTCTCCGCGTTCTTTCACCAACATGGCCTGCTTCATCAAACGACTTGTGTTTACACCTCCCAGCAGAATGGGGTGGCGGAGTGTAAAAACCGTCACCTGCTTGATGTTGCTCGTACTCTCATGACGCAGATGCACGTCCCTCGCTCCTACTGGGGCTACGCTGTGCTCCTCGCCTGTTATCTCATCAATCGCCTTCCCTCCACGGTTCTCCACGGCCAGACTCCCTTCTCCCTTCTCTACCCCCACAAGGAACCTTTTCCTCTTCCTCTCCGTGTCTTTGGCTGTTCGGTCTTTGTTCACGCTCCCTCCGCTACCCGCGACAAGCTTTCCCCCCGTTCCACCAAATGTGTCTTTTTGGGGTACTCTACCACTCAAAAAGGCTATTGCTGCTTTGACCCCCTTCTCCGCAAGCAGTTTGTCTCCGCGGATGTGACTTTTTTCGAGAATGCTTCCTATTTATCTCCTCCCTCTTCTCTTCCTTCTGATATCTCCCTTCCTTCCACACCTCTCGACGTTTTCCCATCTTCGTCTCCTCCTCCACTGACTCCTTCCCAGTCCGTCTCCCCACCCACCCCTCCACCCTCCTCTCTGATGCCGTCTCTCTCTAGTCCCGGGCCAGCCTTCTCCGCCACGGACGCTCCGGTCGCTGACGCTCCCCGTCGCTGACGCTCCCGTTGACCTGGATGTTCCCATTGCCCTTCGCAAAGGGGTGCGGGCGTGTACTCAACACCCGCTTACGGCTGTTGTTTCCTATGATCGGCTTTCTCCTTCTCGCAGGTGTTTTGTCTTGGCTATCTCTGCTACTTCTACTCCCCGCACCTACCAGGAGGCTCTTGCTCTCCCTCATTGGAATTCTGCCATGGATGAGGAGATGGATACTCTTACTGAACGGGGTACCTGGACCCTGGTTCCTCCTCCCGTGGGCACTGATGTGGTTGGCTGTCGCTGGGTCTTCGTTGTGAAGTTTCGCCCCGACGGCACTGTGGATCGCTATAAAGCCCGGCTGGTGGCCAAGGGCTTCACTCAGACTTACGGCGTTGATTACTTTGATACCTTTTCTCCGGTTGCTCGCCTCAGCACCATCCGGGTTCTCCTTTCTGTGCCTGTTAACCGGGCTTGGGCTATTTCCCAGCTTGATGTGAAGAATGCCTTTCTCTATGGCGATCTTCAGGAGGACGTCTATATGGAGCAACCTCCTGGGTATGTTGCTCAGGGGGAGACACGTGTATGTCATTTGAAGAAGGCCATTTATGGCCTAAAGCAGAGCCCTCGGGCATGGTTCGACAAATTCAGTGGTATTGTGGCTACCATCGGCTTTCAAAGGAGTTCGGCCGATCACTCCTTATTCATTCGCAAAATGGCCTCGGGACTGGTGGTTTTGGTCGTATATGTGGATGATATTCTTCTTACTGGCGATGACCGAGATGGGGTGGACTTGACGAAAAAGCACCTCCGTCAGCACTTGGTCACGAAGGATATGGGCTCCCCAAAATACTTTTTGGGGATAGAAATCTCTCAGAAACTTGACTCCTTGGTTCTCTCTCAACGGAAGTATGCCCTTGATCTTCTACGAGAAGCAAGATTGACAGGTGCCAAACCAGCTCGTTTTTCCATGGCTATTGGAGAAGACAAAACGTGGACGGATGACTCGCCTCTTCTATCTGATGTCACAAGGTACAGACGTTTGGTAGGAAAACTCATCTATCTCACGGTGACTAGACCCGACATCGCCTATGCTGTAGGCAAGGTCAGTCAGTTTATGCAAGCTCCAAGGGAGTGCCATCTTCAGTCCGCCCTGAAGACTTTAGAGTATATCAAAGCAGCACCAGGCAGAGGGTTACTCTTTCAGAAGAATGGTCATCTGAGGGTTGAGGCCTACTCAGATTCAAGTTACGCGAATGACAAAGGCGATCGTAAATCCACATCAGGTTTTTGTACCTTTGTTGGAGGTAATCTCGTGAGTTGGAAGAGCAAGAAACAGTCTGTTGTCTCCAGATCCAGTGCCGAAGCCGAATACCGAAGTATGGCGTCAACCACGTGTGAGTTAAAGTGGTTGCGGGCTCTCATGCTTGACCTGGGCGAGGTATATGACTGTCCTCTCCCTATGTTCTGTGACAACAAGGCCGCTATATACATATCCAGAAATCCGGTCTTCCATAAGAGAACAAATCATATAGAGGTTAACTGTCACTTCATTCGGGAAGAGATTTTGAAGAAACAGATTTGTACTCCTTTTGTCACCTCTGACAAGGAATTGGCAGATATCTTCACCAAGCTGGTTTCTACTTCCTTCTTCCGCATTTGTGACAAGCTGGACATGGTTGATATCTATGCTCCAGCTTGAGGGGGAGTGTTGAAGTATTAGACCGGGCGGCTTATCGGTCTGATCCAGCGGTTTGTTGACCGGGCGGCTTAGCGGTCTGGTCCAGCGTTTTGTTGACCGAGCGGTCTGGCGGTCTCACTCTGAAGCCTGGAGACCGGGCGGTCTATCGGTCTACCATTGCGACCTGTTCTATCCTGCTGGAGTTGCCGAGCGGTTAACCCATCTGTCTAACCGCGCGGCCTGTGCGGTCTCCTTTATTCTAGCCGCTCAGTACTGTAAATGTTTAGTCCCACATTGTTTGTATACTCTCTCTCTTATCTCCTCCATTCTATATAAGGGAGGTCATACCTTTGTAAATCTTATCTTTTTTGGATAATAAAATTTCAATTATTCAAAAGTTTATCCGTTTGTTCTCTCTTTTTCGCTACTTTCTAACAGGCTTCTGCACTGGATCTGGAGACAACAGACTGTTTCTTGCTCTTCCAACTCACAAGATTTCCTCCAACAAAGGTACAAAAACCTGATGTGGATTTACGATCACCTTTATCATCCGCGTAACTAGAATCTGAGTAGGCCTCAACCCTTAGATGACCATTCTTCTGAAAGATAAGCCCTTTGTCTGGTGTTGCTTTGATATACTCTAAAATCTTAAGGGCGGACTGAAGGTGGCACTCCCTGGGAGCTTGCATAAACTGACTGACCTTGCCTACAACATAGGCGATGTCGGGTCTAGTCACCGTGAAATAGATGAGTTTGCCTACCAAACGTCTGTACCTTGTGACATCAGGTAGAAGAGGCGAGTCATCCGTCCACATTTTGTCTTCTCCAATAGCCATGGGAAACCGAGCCGGTTTGGCACCTGTCAATCCTGCTTCTTGTAGAAGATCAAGGGCATACTTCCGTTGGGAGAGGACCAACGAGTCAAGTTTTCGAGAGATTTCTATCCCCAAGAAGTATTTCGGGGAGCCCATATCCTTCGTGACCAAGTGTTGACGGAGGTGCTTCTTCGTCAAGTCCACCCCATCTCGATCATCGCCAGTAAGAAGAATATCATCCACATATACTGCCAAAACCACCAGTCCCGAGGCCGTTTTGCGAATGAATAAGGAGTGATCGGCCGAACTCCTTGTAAAGTCGATGGTAGCCACAATACCACTAAATTTGTCGAACCACGCCTGAGGGCTCTGCTTTAGGCCATAAATGGCCTTCTTCAAATGGCATGCGCGTGTCTCCTCCTGAGCAACATACCCAGGAGGTTGCTCCATGTAAACGTCCTCCTAAAGATCGCCATAGAGAAAAGCATTCTTCACATCAAGCTGGAAATAGCACAATCCAGGTTAACAGCCACAGCGAGAAGAACCCGGATGGTACTGAGGCGAGCAACCGGAGAAAAGGTGTCAAAGTAATCAATGTCATAAGTCTGAGTGAAGCCTTTGGCCACCAGCCGGGCCTTGTAGCGATCCACAGTGCCGTCGGGCGAATTTCACAACGAAGACCCAGCGACAGCCAACCACATCAGTGCCCACGGGAGAGGAACAAGGGTCTAGGTACCCCCCTTCAGTAAGAGTAGCCATCTCTTCATCCATGACAGACTTCCAATGAGGGATAGTGAGAGCCTCCTGGTAGGTGCGGGGAGGAGAAGTAGCGGAGATAGCCAAGACAAAACACCTGCGAGAAGAGAAAGCCGATCATAGGAAACAACTGCCGCAAGCGGGTGTTGAGTACACCCCCGCACCCTTTGCGAAGAGCAATGAGAAGATCCAGATCGACGGGTGCGTCAGCGACCGGAGCGTCCGTGGCGGAGAAGGCTGGCCTGGGACTAGAGAGAGACGGCGTCAAAGAGGAGGGGAGGGGGTGGGTGGGAGACGGATAGGGAAGGAGACGTGGAGGAGGAGACGGAGGTGGGGAGACGTCGAGAGGCGTGGAGGAACAGAGAGATCAGAAGAAAGAGAGGAGGTAGGAGAGAAGTAGGAAGCATTCTCGAAAAATGTCACATCCGCGGAGACAAATTGCTTGCGGAGAAGGGGTCAAAAACAGTAATAGCCTTTCTGAGTGGTAGAGTACCCCAGAAAGACACACTTGGTGGAACGGGGGAAAGCTTGTCGCGGGTAGTGGGAGGGAGCGTGAACAAAGGCCGTACACCAAAGACACGGAGAGGGAGAGGAAAAGGTTCCTTGTGGGGGTAGAGAATGGAGAAGGGGGTCTGGCCGTGGAGAACTGTGGATGGAAGGCGATTGATGAGATAGCAGGCGAGGAGAACATCGTAGCCCCAGTAGGAGCGAGGTACGTGCATCTGCGTCATGAGAGTACGGCAACATCAAGCAGATGACGGTTTTTACGCTCCGCCACCCCATTCTGCTGGGAGGTGTAAACACAGGTAGTTTGATGAGAAGACCATTTGGTGAAAGAAGGAGGAGACTCATGATTAAGATATTCCTTGACATTATCAAAACGTAAAACTTAATAGAAATGTCAAAATGATTCTGAATCATAAAATAAAATGATTGCCAAACAGAAAAGAGTTCAGAGCGATCTTTTAATAGATACACCCAGGTACATCAGGAAAAATCATCTATAAAAGTGACAAAATAGGAACTACCCCCCGACCAATAGTGATGGTAGGAGCCGGACCCCATACATCAGAATGAATAAGATCAAACTGGCGAGAGGAGCCATGGCCTTGCTTCGGTGGGAAGGAGGAGCGATGATGTTTGCCCTTCTATGTCTCATGCTGCGGCTTATCAGCATGTTCAGTAGCAATCCGAGGAGGAGAATGTCCAAGGCGAAGGTGCCACTGAAGGAGATCGGTGGAGGAGGGTAGGCGGACAGAGTGGAAACATCGTCGAGGAAGTAGAGGCCGCCACTCTCAGTCCCACTAGCAATCGTCCGCTTGGTTTCCGGGTCCTGAAAAGAACAAGTAGTTGGAGTGAACAAGACGGAGCACTGAAGTTGCCGGCATAAAGTAGTAACAGATAATAAATTGCACGGGAACGTCGGGACATAGAGAGTGTCCTCCAAGCAAAGCGATGGGGTGAGTTGAACCATGCCTGTCCCATGAACCGGGGACGGTGAACCATCCGCCACACGAACCAGGGGTAAGAGGTCATGTGTCTCAAGACTGGAGAAGCAATGAGGGTTGCCCGTCATATGATTCGTAGGACCAGAGTCAATCAGCCATTTACCTTGGGTAACGACGTGGGACTACCTGACGTCGTGGCTACAGAAGCAGACAGCCGAGAAGAGGCGGAGGCCGAAGAAGGAGCATCACCGGAAGGGCGAAGATGAGGACGTTTCTGCCAGCGGCGGTCAACAGAATGGCCGTACGACCACAGTGAGAGCAGAAGAACCGGGACGAACCCCGTCCGCCGTAGTAACCGCGGCCACTAGGTCCCCCCTTCTGAGCTTGATGACAAAGGAGTCCTGGGAAGGTGGGGAGGCCAACAGAGGCCTCTAGAGCAGCGAAGTAACAGCGGCAATGCGAGCCGCGTGGCATCCAAAGTAGGAGATTCCGCCTCACCCAGGATCTGTTGGCGGATCATATCATAGGAATCAGGAAGACGGAGAAGATAACAAATAACCAGGAGTTCTGGAAGTGTTTTGTGTTGTTCGGGCCAGTCCGCGGAGAAGGGGCGATTCTGGAGGATTTCAGCACCAACCGAACCTGATGCTGATAAGCCGCAGCAGGAGACATAGAAGGGCGGCGAAGAGGTCCGCATAGAGAGTATAATGCGGGACATCTGTCCCCCCTTCGAATAGAGAGCAGCGAGGTAAAGCCAGGCGGCCTTGACCATCTCATCATGGCGAATGACGGGAAGACACTCATCAGAGAGGCTGTTGGCCATCCAAGTGCGGACAAGAGCATCACTCGCATCCCAGTCATCAAACTCAGGAGAGTGACGAGGAGGAGGGTCATCGGTGAGGTGATGACGCTTGCGCTGAGAGCGAAGAAGGAAGGTGAAAGAAACGCTCCAATCGGGATAGTTGGAGCCAACCAGCTTAGAAAGGGTGCCAAGGTTGCCCAAAGGAGGAGGTGGAGAAGGAGTGGTAGGAGTGGTGGAGATAACGGGGTGGTGAGACCGGAAGTAGTCATAGAACACAGCAAGAAACTGCGCAAGAAGAAGAGAAGCCGCGGGAGAGGAAAGAGGGCAACTCGAGCGAAACCGCAGCGGTTTAAAAGGAAGAAGCCGCTCGAACACAAGCGGCCAGGAAGCAACAAAGGCACAACGAGGAAGAGGTCGCGCGGGCTGAAAAATCCGAGCGAATAGAAGAGAAGAGGGAGCAAGAAGCAGCGACTAGAACAAGTCGCAAGCCGGCGAACAGAAGCAGGTCGCAACGACTAGGAAGCCGAGAGGCCAGAAGAAACCAGGGTGCGGCGACAACGAAACAAGCGCGGCCACAAAGAGCAGCAGGAGAAGAGAAGCAAGGAAAAAACAAGTCGCGCGAACAAGACCGACGGACAGAAGAGAAGGCAAGCCGCGAAGACAGGTCGAATAAAGCAAAAAACAAGCCGAGAGAATCAGAGAGCGCACACAATCAGGAGGAAAAGACCGTGTCCTCTGATACCATGTAAAAAGTAGCGAACTTGCAAGAACAAACGGATAGAGTTTTGAATAATTGAAATTTATTATCCAAAAACGATAACATTTACAAAGGTATGACCTCCCTTTTATAGAATGAAGGGATATGAGAGAGTACAAATAAACAATGTGAGACAAATATTTACAGTACTGAGCGGCTAGAATAAAGGGACCGCATAGGCCGCGCGGTTAGACAATGAGTTAACCGCTCGGCAACTCCATCAGGATAGAATAGGCCGCAATTGGAGACCGATAGACCGCCCCGTCTCTAGGCTTCTGAGGAGACCGCCAGACCGCTCGGTTCAAACAAACCGCTGGACAAGACCGCAAGGCCGCCCGGTCTAATACTTCAATAACTAACCAATAAACATACACTCTCTTGCTTTTACTGTCCATCTTTTCTTCTCTTCTTCTTTTTGAAGTAGCATATAGGCTGTACATCCAAAAAATTTCAGATGTTGCATTGTAGGCTTTCTTTGAATATTTGTTCATATGGTGTTTGAATTGAAGCCTTTGTTGGAGCTCTATTCAAGACGTGGATAGCATAGTCACACTTCAGCCCAGAATTCATTGGTAGTACCTTTGTTTATAATCATTGCTAGAGG